>CM050219.1:0-370000 GCA_027475355.1 Coilia nasus | reverse complement strand
CTGGATCTGGGTCAGGGGCGAAGTGGGTAGTCATGTCAGGCATGGGGAGATGGATGGCCAGGAGGATTTTTGAGAGGTAAAAGTGCACGTATGTAGTGAACGGTTCAAAGGACTCACACACATACACACATAAGTGCACGCACGTGTAGTGAACGGTTCAAAGGACTCACACACATACACACACAGACAGACACGTGCACTGCGCACACACACACACACACATAAACACAGCCATACATACATATAGATACACGGGTGCACACATACACATGCATACATTCATGCATGCTCAACACACAAATGTAGGCTTACATACAAAAACACATGCGCACACAGATATGGATGCACACCAACACACAAGTGCAAACAAATAAATTCACGCAGAGACATACACTATACTATATACAGTACACTCACATGTACATGTTCGCATGCACACATGTATGTAATCACAGATTCGCTGGCACGCATACCATAACACACACACTGTAAATGGGAATTAAAACACCCTAAATAACAATTTATGGTCTGTCATTTGTCAGTTTGAAACCCTTAATCATGGACTGGCTGACACAATGTTGGTGATTTTAATTTGACAGGGTAGGAAAAATGTTTTATATACAGCAATGTGGTATGCAGAAGTGGCTTACCCATGGCACTAACTTGTCATTTATATATATGGAGTCGGCAGGAGAAGTCTTGATCAAGTGAGTAATATAGGAACCTAAATATCAGAGGCGTATAGTTTCTCCTCCAGCTCCTGCGGCTGCTGACCAGCCCTGGTGGCTTTATCGATTCCCGCATCTGTTTTTGCACAGTCAGCTTCTCACATCAGAAATGGCACACCAAAAGAAAAGAAAAAGAGCTCATTTCTGAATAACTGCACTTCTGACATGGCATTATAAAGATGTCTTTTCATTTGTATTTCCAGGTTCTTTTTCATTCAAAGCTTTAAGAAATAATTGTTCGCACGTCACTTTGATGTCAGTGTAAATGTTACAGGCCTCTGAGGAGCTGTAAAGGCGATGTGTAAGGCCAACGTTCATTTCCTAAAAATTAAAGCGCCTTTTACAGGTCTCTGTACTAAAGGCTGAACCATGGCCCACAGAGACTTCATGATCAAACAAATACATGCTTAGAACCAGCTAAACCAGTTTAAGTTCTCAGGTGGGGGACCAGGCAAATGCTGAAATATGTGTACGAGTGCTCATGTGCCCAAAGCCACAAGGTTCACCTCAGCAACTGGGCACGACTAGCGGAAAACACCACAGAGCACCAATATGGATGCCTCCTCAATGCAGCTCAGGACTCTAGATTGCTTTTAATAAAATAACATAAAATAGAATATTAATACAAGAAAGAATAAAACAAAAACATGATATTTGCAGGCCCACATGGAATTCAGTCTAACTGAAAGAAAGCCGGTCTCTTTAATGGCAAGCCATGTTGATAACAGGTAAAATGTATTATTATTATTATTATTATCATTATTATTATTATTATTTATTAACCCCACATGCTGATGTTTTAAGTAACACGTCTCAGCTGAACACTAACAAAGCTAAGGTCCACATGTAGCTGTAGACAATAAGGATGTAAAATCAGTCCATCTAAGGGTGCTTTCAGACCTATAGTTCGATTGCTTTGGTCCGCACTAGTCAGAAAGATGTTACAATGTAGCAAACAGACCGGGGTACGGTTTGCTTTCACATATGCATAGTTCTAAACTAACCAAAATAGACCGCGAAGACCATCGCCACGGGAACCGGACTAAAACGTGCCACTTTCAATAATAATAATGCACCAAACTCTACTGTTCCGTCCAATCAATGAAGTGAATTTATCACATATTCGAACAACGATGACTGAGCCACTTGGCTGTCATCTAGGCCTTTTGTCTGGGGTGCTCTGCACATTGACTGTCTTAGCTACTACCTTAGTTCCACCTTTTCCAATAGGCATGGTCAACAGTCCCTTAACACGAGACGTTTAAGTGAGTTTCAGTTACATGGCGAATAAAGGCTGTTGGCCCCTTGTGAATGTCCTAACATATGACATTTATTGACTAATTAAAAAAAATCACATTCAGTGTTGGTCTGAAACATCAATATCAGAACTCCAAATAATCACCAAAGTCCTCTGTGGAGATCATGTCATTAGATTCTAGCTGACCCACTTTTACTACTCTGGAACCCTCATGCTCATGGCTGAGTTGTAGAACCCTCATGCTCATGGTGTAGGTGTTGCTGGTGTTTGCTGTGGGGCATTTGAAGAGTGATGTGTGTGATGTTTGCTTAAGATTCGCAGCAGTGAGCTGAGAAAGACAAGCGAGGGGGTGACATCACCCTCTCCTCTGAGAAGGGATGTGAAAAGCCATAAAGATACAGACATGCCAGATGTGTTTGTTGGAGCAGTGTTCAGTCTTAAGAGGTTGAAGTATGTGTGTGTGTGGGTGCCTGAGAGAGATGTCAAGAGGAGGGAATTGTTCTGCTTAATTGCTTGTGTGACTCTGAGCAAGCCATAGTGATGTGATGTACAATTTAAAAAGAAGGACCATTAGAGTTTTACGGGCCCAGGCCTGCTGCCCAGTTGCATGTAAAAGGCAGCACTCGTCAATGCCATGGACCACTGCTGTTGTGGGTGTGTGCGTGTCGGGGGGGGGGGTGTGTGTGAAGCCCCCTTGGTGCTTTGATGGGGTGGCCCATCAAAACAGGCCGACGTAAATTAAAGGCTCAGGATGAGCAAGCATCACGGCCACCCTTGCACATGTTCCCAGACCCACCACAACTTGCCCCCCACCCTTCCCCACCACACACATAGAACCAGCACCACCTTAGTGTCAACATAACCCCAGGTCCTCAAATAGCACTAAAAATAGGGAGTTTGAAAATATGAAACACTTGCTGCTTCAAGCCACTTACCCCGACTGTGGTGATACGATACAGTGGGGCTTGAACAAGAATATGTCAGACTGTTTTATATACAGTAAATGTGTAACACAAATGTATTCAATTGTGTTGAATTCAAAGTGTAATTACATAAACCACCATAGCCCACAATTTGGCTGTTACAATTACTGTGAACATTTCTTGAAAAGAGTAAACACGATTTCACACAGATACTCTGCAGCTTCCTGTGTATTCACTGCAAATTCACTTTGTCAAACTGATTTCTTGCTATAATATACACTCTTTGGGGTGTGTGTGTGTGTGTGTGTGTACCTGTGTGTGTGTGTGTGTGCATGTATGTGGGCATGCGTGTGTGTGCGTGTGTTTGTATTTACAGTATGTTTGTGTGTAAGTGTGTTGAGGATTGTGAAAGGGTTGGTACATTTCAGCTCAGTCAACAAAATCCATTTGTTTTAACAAGCACCAGCTATCAGATATGTCCTGCTACTGCAGATGTTTGAGTAATTGTGGCCTTGGCATCATTCACCAAATATTTGCACCTCTTGGAGCACAAAAGTAGTGCTGCCACTAAAGACTAATTTTCTAACGATTAATCTCTCTAATAATTTTTCGATTAGTCGACTAATGTATATGACTAATTTTCAATAAAAAATTTATTTTGAAGAAACTTCAAGGGCAAAAGATAAAATTTCACCTATATCAGTATTAAAAAAATATATATCACTACTAAATAAATGTGGCCGGGAGAAATACGCACAGCACAACAAATATAAGAAAGTTGGGTTTATTCTGATATTTATAAAATGGTCACAGTCTTAACTTCAAGTCAAAAACAAAAGAAAACAAAGAAAAGTGTTGTTCACAAATCATACGCTAAGACTGGCTCCAGGCTACTGTGTATTACAAACTGAATAAAGAACTGTCCACACTGAAACACATACACAGGAGCAATAAGGTACAGTGCAAGTAATTTACACGGGAACATACGGCAGTGGCAAAACTGATAAAAGAAAGAATCCACTTAGTACATCCTTATCCAGAATTAAATGCATTTGGAAATAATAGTCCAGGGAAAGATAAACTATGTACACACTTACTCTAGGTCACAATTAGCCTGCGCCTTTCACCAGCAGTCCTCAACTGTCACGCACGGCAGGCTAATCCACCAACATCTGTGGTTTACACATCAACACATAAACTCATCGTTCATACATCAACTCATTAACCAGTAAACTGTCATATTTTAGTACAATTGCACACTTACTCAGCTTATCCGAAGGAAATTTCAGGCTTTTAGACGTGAACCTTAAACTCAATGCTTAACCTTGCTGCAACGTTTTTCTTTCCAATCTTGCTCTTTCTAATGATGTCACGCGGTGCGCCAGTTTCTTAAAGGGACCAATGCGCTTCATCCAGAACATTGTACAGGCAAACATTACACCTCTATTCCTCCTCAGAGGCACTTTCCATTACCTGGCTACATTCTCCCCTGCTCAGGCGTCAACGTCCTCGATGACTACCAATGTCCTCTTAGCCTTGTTTACAGCCTCTCTAGATAGGACTGTAGGAAGACTGACCAGTGACCACAATCTGTGAAACTGAGGATGGACTAGGTGAATCGGGACCTAATACAGATCTGGGCTGGTGGTGTAGGTTCGAATGTTGTCCTGCGTTCTGTCTAGTGCTTCGACGGGGGACAGAGATAGGGACCACTACTGGTTCTAACTCAATGTCAACCTCAGAGCCTACGACCTCATCCTCAGACAGGCTATCCACAGTCATTTCCTCAGCCCTTTTGATTGGTGACCTCAAACCCTTCTACCACTCCATTTTCCACCACTGCATCATCAGTTCCTTGACTAATGGTGACAAGCTCCCCAATAATTTCATTATCTAAACACTCAGAATCTGACCCTGAGTCTTCACTTCTGACTGACTCAGGAAGCTGTCTGTTTTTGCCCTTTTTAGGGGCCGGGCCAGCCACATAATCACTCACACACGGTCTTATGTCTACCCTGTTCACCCTCTTTGTCAATCCCCCCTCGACTGGTTCTATGGTGTAAGTGGTCCCCTGAATCCTGACTACACGGTATGGGACAGACTGCCAGGCATCCTGTATCTTGTTACGTCCCTGAGGTCGATTTCTAATGTACACCAACTGGCCAATATCAATCTGTGGACAATATACCTTGCCTTGCTGTAATGCCATTCTCTCTGCAGCTTTTTGCTCTGAAAACGCCTTAGCTCGGGCGTGAGCCTCCTTCAATCTCCTCTGATGCACAGCCAACCAATCCTGGTTGGGTACTCCGGTTGTCTCTCGCCCCAACAACGCATCCACAGGCAAGTGGGGCTCTACCCCAAAAAGCAGATAATAAGGGGAGTACCCGGTGGTTGAGTGAGGAGTCACATTGTATGCATACACTAACTCAGGGAAATGTTCAGGCCAGCGACGTTTTTTATCAGGAGGTAGAGTGCGCAGCAGCTCATGGAGTGTTCTATTGAACCTCTCACATTGCGCATTCCCTGTTGGATGGTGGGGTGTGGTGCGACTCTTCCTGACGCCGTACAATTTGCAGAGCTCAGCAATTACCTCGCTTTCAAAATTTCGACCCTGATCTGAATGCAGCCTTTCTGGCACACCGTACTTCATGAACCACTCTCGCAAAAGAATCCTAGCTGTTGTATTGGCCTTCTGGTCTCGCGTAGGGTAAGCTTGTGTGAATTTAGTAAAGACGTCAGTAACTACCAACACATTTTCCCTACCATCTGAGGCTGGTTCCAGCACTGTAAAATCTACAGCTACAACTTCCAGTGGCCTACTGGCAATGAAGGATTTCATTTGTGGATGGATTTTCGGCTGAGGCATTTTAGTTAGGATGCAGCGCTGACACCTTTTTATCCACCGGTCCACATCCTCACACATTCCTACCCAAAAACATCTCTGCCTTAAAAGCTGCAATGTTCTTTCAATGCCTTGGTGGCCCATGGCATCGTGCACATTCTCAAGAACTTGCCTCTTCAGGGAATCGGGTATTAACAGCTGAAAGCATTCACCATATCTTGCATCCTCCACCACACGGTATAATAATCCATCACGCTCTCTGATCCGAGTCCATTGCTTCAGCAATGACTTTACCGGTTTAGACAAACACCCTCTCTCTCTGCCACTTGGCCTATGTTTCTGACCCCAAAGTGTCTTAAATTCACTGAGAACTGGATCCTGACTCTGAAACACACGCAGTTCATCTTTTGAATATCCAGGGAGAGTAGGTGTCGTGCCTTGAGCAGGGCTTACAGGGGCATTGACTGCACTATTGGCTCTTATCTGCCTGACTCTACATCTCTCCATACCCATCTGAGTCAATTCTGAGTCCAGAGCTGTACCCTTGCTAATCACATTACAAATTGCAGTGCAATCGTCATACTCAACCTCTTCCGGAGTGCTCTGTGGCTCCCCTGCTAAGGGCTGCCTAGAGAGAGCATCTGCGGCTGCATTACAGCGCCCTGGCCGATACTGCACCTCAAAATCAAATGCCGCCAACTGAGCCACCCATCGTTGTTCAATAGCTCCTAGTTTTGCTGTATTCAGGTGACACAAGGGATTATTATCAGTTATGACAGTAAATTTGGCACCAAGTAAATAACCTCGAAATTTTTCAACTATCGCCCACTTCAGGGCTAAGAGCTCCAGCTTCATGCTACTATAATTTTTGTCATTTTTTTCAGCATTTCGTAGCCTCCTACTTGCATATGAAATTACTCTAGTCACACCATCCTGACGCTGGGACAGGACAGCTCCTAAGCCAAGTCCGCTTGCATCTGTTTCAACAATAAAAGGGGAAGTGAAGTCGGCAAAACCGAGCACCGGTGCACATGTTAACCTCTCCTTCAACACATCAAAAGCCCTCTGACATTCCGCATTCCATAGGCTGATAAGCATTTGATTGACTTTGGCAGGAGGCCCCACATGAAGACATACATTCACTACATCATGCAGGGGACCAGCTATCTTTGAGAAACCTTGGACAAACCTCCTATAGTAGCTACAGAAACCCAAGAAAGATCGCAATCTTTTTAAGGTGGTCGGTACTGGCCACTCTTTCACTGCAGCAATTTTGTTAGGGTCTGTTGCTATCCCCTCCGCAGAGATCTGGTGCCCTAAGAATGTCACCTTCTCTTGTAAAAAATGACACTTCTCAATCTTGACTTTTAGGCCCGTCTCTTGCAACCGTCTCAACACAATGTCCAATCTCTCCAAGTGTTCACTGAAGGTGCTAGAGAACAGACAAATGTCATCTAGATACACTAACAAAATCTGAAAAATCAAATCATTCATTGTTGCCTGCATCAATCTTTGGAATGTTGCTGGGTCGTTACAAACCCCCATTGGCATCCTCAGGTGTTCGTAGAGGCCAAATGGAGTCGTAAAGGCTGTCTTATGGCGATCATGTTCTGAGACTGCTACCTGATGATAGCCACTGGCCAGATCAATACTGGAAAAGAATCTTGCCCCTCGAAGAGCATCAAAGCTCTCATCGATGCGTGGTAAAGGAAATGCATCTCTTTTTGTTTTCTGATTTAATTTCCTGTAATCGACACAAAGTCGTATACTGCCATCAGATTTCCTAACTATCACCACTGGTGAGGCGTAAGAGCTTGAGCTCTCTTGTATGACTGTGAGATATGTTCTTTCACCTCCTTATACTGAGTGGGTGGGATTCGGCGGTAAGGTAAATTAACTGGGACCTCATCAACAAGGTTGATCTCATGAACTACCCTATCCGTATAACTAAGATCCTCCTCCCCCACAGCAAACACCTCTGCATATTTGGACAGCACTACTCACAGCTGTGCTTGCTCTTCGGCTGTACCACCCACATCTAGTTTATCCAAGAGGTTTGTTAAATTCGTCTCAGTGTCCCTCCCACCCATATCCAGAGATATCTGCTCAGTGTCTGCTGATATGCGTTGAAATTTAACTTCACATTGCTTATCACTACTCATGCACTGCACTGGTAACAGAATACCTAATCGGGTTCTGGGCTGGAGCCACACATCCTCCTCAGACAAATTGCATACCTGCACAGGAACCTGACTACCATGTGGATTGACCAAGGTCGGCATGACTACCACCCCCTCTGGTAAGGCAATCGTGTTAGGCTCCAACAGCCATGGCCCTTCACGTTCTACCCTCATAGAAAGCCCTCTGGTCTGGACTGTGATAACTGACCCAGCTGGTACGTGTACGGAACCTTTACCAGTTGTCCTTGCCATCACAGACTTTTCAGGCCCACACCTCTGCAAATTCTGGAATGCAATCCTCCAATCAGCATCCACTTTACCTCCCAAGGTAGTATCAAATTCAGCCTGGACCAACTGACGACACTGACTTATTATATTCATACCGACGATGCCTGGAACTGACAACTGTGAATTCTGTTGGTCCTTCACAACTAAAAAGCCACAGTTAGGAATTTTCATTCCCATGGTCTCAACTTCCAGCTCCAGATATCCCTTATAAGGAATGTCTAGCCCGTTGGCTGCTGTTAACTTCAGCCACCCAGAAGTAGACAGTACATCCTCATCCTCTCCCCCTAAATGCTTACGGAAGAATTCCTCAGTGATTGTGCTCACTTGACTACCTGTGCCCAATAAACAAGAAATGAGGACACCGCCCACCCTAATTTCTACCACTGGACAAGTGCCTACTGCTCGCTGCAATAACACATCATGGCAGGGTGACATCTTTGAGCCTGTCATCTCCCCCCGAATTGCCTGGCTCACGGCAATTGGGGTGTGTAGTTTCCCTGAGAACCAGAGTTAACCACCCCTCTAGCTTTGGGTTTTTGTGGACATTCCTTGGCAATATGTCCCTCTTTCTGACACTTAAGACAGATAGGCTTACCATCCTCTGTAAATCTTAAAGGGGCCCTTGTCTTTACACTGGGGGTAGTTGATGTCTTGGTAGCTAGATCTTTTATTGCTTGTGTCAATTCACTAATTTGTTTCCCTTGTTCAGACACAACCTTTAGAACATCATTTAAGCTCACTGATTTTTGTCCGTAAGCACTAACAGCAGCACAATAAGTCTCATCCACCTGATCAGACACTCTGCTATTATTCTTTGTCTGTTTAGCATTCCCAGAGGGTTCCTCTAGTGTCCAAAGACTAGCTTCTTCACGCACTTCTACCATGGTGCTGGTGGGTTTAGCTCTTACATATCGCCTAAGTTCTCGTCTAAGAGTAGGGTCGCGAATCCCCTCCACAAATTGGTCTCGCAGGGCAATTTGCGCATCAGCAATAGCATTAGGTGACCGTTTGACAACCTTCTGTAAGGCCTTTCGTAATGCATGGGAATAGTCAAGTATGTCCTCGCCCTCTCTCTGCTTCCAACTGTAAAAATCATGCAAAAGCTGGGGCCCACTACGCTTATCAGTAAAAGCTTCCCTTAAATACTTATACAGGTCTGCAACAGGAATGGGTTCACTGTCCATGCGAAGTCGTACTTCCTCTAATGCAGGACCTTTTAACAATGTAATGACAAAGTCATACTGATCGCTAGCTGGCTGATTACGAATGCGGAGAACCCGTTCAACTTCCTCAATGAAGTTATCTACTGACCTCCCATCCTTCTCAGGATGCCCGCTAAAGGGGGTAATGTGACGCTCCCTGGGAATATAGACATAGGGCCTATTGGACTCACCCCTCAAACTTTCAATGGTAGCCATGGCTTGTTCATGCTGCTCCCTGAGTTCACTCAATTGTGCTTGGATATCCCCCCTCACATCAAGGGCTGCAGCCCCCAGAGCAGCTTCACCCTGCTCATCCATTTTGTACAATTAAGTCTCTTACAGTCCTTAAATCAAACTAATAAAAGGATAAAGTCTTTTAGACGCTGTGGCCCCCGGATGTGTCTGGATGACCCAAAAGTCCAACGATGCACTCCTGGCCTCGTCTGCGGTCTGCTGCACAGTCCCTTGCACGATGATCGCACCACACCAGGATTGGCTCCACCACGATGAACACCAATGCCTCTCTTCACCACTGCCGTATTAGTATTACTTGCACTGTATCTTATACCCTATCAGAATACCCCACTCCTGGTACCAAGATTTGTGGCCGGGAGAAATACGCACAGCACAACAAATATAAGAAAGTTGGGTTTATTCTGATATTTATAAAATGGTCACAGTCTTAACTTCAAGTCAAAAACAAAAGAAAACAAAGAAAAGTGTTGTTCACAAATCATACGCTAAGACTGGCTCCAGGCTACTGTGTATTACAAACTGAATAAAGAACTGTCCACACTGAAACACATACACAGGAGCAAGGAGCTTTCCAATCTTGCTCTTTCTGATGATGTCACGCGGTGCGCCAGTTTCTTAAAGGGACCAATGCGCTTCATCCAGAACATTGTACAGGCAAACATTACACCTCTATTCCTCCTCAGAGGCACTTTCCATTACCTGGCTACATAAATAAAAGTGCAATTACAAAATGGGAGAATGTCTTCCACATTCCAAAAATAGTATAAAAAGCATTAAAGTAAATACACTATAAAACTGATATTCTCCATAGTATAAATATATCAATACAAAAGAAAATATATAGGTAAATATGAATACAATAAGCCCTTCCACTTAGTATTCACAGTTGTAACAGTGCAAATGTATATATTCAAAACAACAAACACGTAATGTGTTGTTACTCATAGAATTCAAACAGAAACCAATCCATTATAGCCAAGATGGCAAAAGACAAAATGAAAAGAAACAAAACAGTGGAAAGTGGTCGCATGTCTGTCACGATCATTTTGTGGACAGTCAGTAAACACTGCTGCAAGCTGTGTTGTGCAGTCCTTCCTTGGAGGAAATTCCATCAGAGCACTTTGCTTGAAACTGGCAAAAAGAGTGAAGAGAGAAAACGTAGAATTACTCAAAAAACATCTTGTCTTGACTTCCCCTCAACAACATACATCACTTTTATTTGCATATGCTCATTAAGTATGTTCAAAACATATTTATGTAGCCCTAACTCTGCGTTTTCATTAGGCCATGCCATTTAAGTTAGAGAACTCGGCTGCTACGCTGTGTGTGTGTGTACGCACACGTACTAGATTTTTTCCAGGAGGTTATTCTGTGTGTGCTGTGCGTGCGACTTGCAGAGGTTACTGCTGTTATCTCTGTTGTGTGTGCTTATTAAACTGGTAATTCTGAAAAACCCAGCCTCGAGTTGGTGCTGTCTCCGTTACAATACCGTTACAATATGCTGCTCGCGCATGTAACATTAAATCGTGTGTATATTGTTGTTCAACATCGTTTCCAAAAAAATTACCAAAGGGTCGAGGTAGTCTGCTTATCATTCAAAGACAGTCACAATAGTCATGAAATAAACAAGAGCTAGCTCTGCGTTTAATAATCATACTTACGTTCTTTTCCTGTTCTGAAACGCCTCCAGCAACTCCTGTGTGTTTTCTTTTAATGTGCCCATGCGTCGTGGTCGCGCTCCCATGATAAGCCAAAGGAGTGTACAAACCACTCTATCACCATCTGTCCTGAAGTATTCCCATACTTTCGATGCTTTAGTTCTTGCTCTCGAAGAAGTCACTGTTCTTGAGTCCCATTCTGATTCACCTGCCGCTGCCATTTTCATACCGCTCAAAACAATAGCCAACAAAACTTATAGACAGTAAAACTCAAAACCATGCTCAAAACAGGGGAAGAGAGAGGGTAGCCACTCAAGGAGAGCCATTAGGGTGCGCAGAGCAAATACTAGTGGTGTGGAGGGTAATTACCTGAATTCAGACAAGCAAAGGTTCTTTGGACGAGCCGTTTGAGACGAATATGCGAATATTCAACCAAAAAATTCGAATGATGTTCGAATAATTGGTGTTCGAATAATTCTCATATTCGATTATGTCGACTATGTCGAATAATCGCGGCAGCACTACACAAAAGAGCCCTAAGTGAGCATGGACCCACCACATCTAGCCCCTTAAGCCACACCAGACAGGGCTGATGACACTTAAGGTAACAGATTGCAACACTTATCATTTGTTTTCAACAGTCAAGTGTTTGGAGAGATAGTGTACGAAGAGGAGCCTGTCGACACTGCCCTCTTTGTGTGCATCAACCCTTTGGTCTGCTGTGCCAAAGGAAAATAGAGGAGTTTTTCGTTGCCGCTGGTTGCGAGATGTGTCTCTGGGCAGGGCCGTTGCAAGGTATTTGGGGGCCCTAGGCAAAGGGAAATTGGGTATGGTGAGCTAGTTTTTGTTTATTAAAAAATCCCAGCATTTTGTACACTGTGGAGATGATTCACAAATAAGTTTGAAAGCAAAGCATATCTCCCTTTTGTGGCTGATTCATAAGAAAATGGGTATAGTGAGCTAGTCTATTTAAACAAATCTAAGCTTAGGCTTACATTTTGCACACTATGGAGCTGACTCACAAATCAAATTAAAAGCAAAGCACATTTGTAACTCAGCTCCATAGTGTACAACATGTAAGCCTAAGGTAGCTTTCTTTTGTTCATAAACAAAAACTAGCTCACCATACCCATTTGTATGAATTAGCCACACCTGGTGCTTTTTGAGACTGCATTTGATGTGCATGATAGATATTACATGAGCATTAACGTTACATTTCAGTTATGAGGCATTAAATTCTAGGTTTCTACCACGGTAGAATTCGACAGCGTTCTGTATAGAAGGCAAGACGTCTTCTGAACTGTGAGAGAAAAAGGCTATGTGGTTTCATAACGCCAAAGGCTATTGCTTTCCGTGGCTACTGTTCTAATCAAGTGTGCTCAGGAACACATGTATGACAGACGAGCAATATATTTTAACGAACCAGCAATAGGGAAAAGGTGAAACGAGCAAAGTCTCTACAGTCAGTAAAGCCACACTAGGCTCGTGTTACAGCTCGCGGCACAGCTTGCAGAAATGTTTGGCCTGCTTAATATGCAATACACAATACATACAGTGCACAAAAATGATATCAAATAAACAGCTATAGGTGTGGTTAGCGATAAAGGCATGCAAGCAGTGTTTGGCCCACTAATATTTATGCTTACGACCCACTTCTGATGATGGAAGCTATGCCATCCTCGCTTCAAACCAAGTAGAGAACTTTAGACTACTGAAACTTCGATAAACATAATTAAAGTGAATCTGGGAGATTGTCGCGTTTTTGCAAGGGACGTTCTTGGATGAAAACATTACATCAAATGTTGTTGTTAACGCTACCTTCAAGGTAGCTTACATTAACGTAATGCTAGCTACCAAATTGCTAGTCAACACAATATTACCTGACTAACTATAACTTTGGTGGCTATAGTATTCATGATCATGTAAATTCTCACTTAACGGTGTCTTGTTTTTTCTTCTCTTCCTCTTTCTTCTGGCTCCCTGAAGAATAGTTTCTCTACATGATTAAAGTTTTTGGTAGCTGTCCAAACAAATCACTTGGCTGCTGCTGTCAAAACTAGTTAGGGGGTCCCCCTCGAGGGGTATTCCGATAACGGTGTCATTGCACTTTCCAGTCATAAAATTTAGGGAGGCGCTGTCGCACTCGCAAAGTTGTCATTGCTGTTTTTTGAATGCAACCAGTCGTGGTCTGGGGGCCCCTTTTCGGCTGGGGACCCTAGGCAATTGCCAAGTTTGCCTACCCTGTTGCAACGGGCCTGTCTCTGGGTAATAATGTCTGCAATGCCTGGGAGGCTTTGTTTTTACTTTTGGTCTGTTTGTGTGTTTGTGTTTGTTTGTGTGTCTGTGTGTGTGTGAGAGACAGGGAGAGGGAGGGGTGTGAAGGGCTGGCTTCCAAAACCACAACTGGGAGGATCCACACTGCAGGCATGGATGACACTGACGCGACTGATAAGAGAGTGGCCTTCTGTGGCGTGCCACTTGTCATGATTAACTCATCACTGTCATGGAGCATGACTTGCAGTGTTTTACATGGCATAGGCAGACACAGAAATAGTTTTTCACTGGCTTCTGTCTGGGGCTATGCGATATCCATGTGCTGTCTAGAAGCTTTTAACATAAATAAAGTATTTTTGAAAGACAAGAACATCTTCATTACAAATCACATAATCATGATTAACCCACACCTTTAATGTTCCCCAACCTATAATATTCTTCTTATTTCTAGTGAGGCATTTGAGAAAGCCAAAAATGTTACATGAGCCAAGGTTTTGTTGATGAAAGTAGCGGCCATTGTTGAGTGTGTCCTAACTGGCAGTTTGCAACGCACCACCTTCCAAGAGTGTGACAAGGACATCTTTGGAGCTACGCATAGAACACTGTTTTTCTGGATGGGCCAGCCCCACAAAAGTCAAACAGGGCCGTATATTAGGAAGAATAGAATGGTCTGTTGATTCCGAGTGCTCGTGGTGATACTGACAACAAATGAGAGTCATGTGTTTGAGTATTAAAAGTGTTTGAGTATTGTGTGGTGTTGGAGTCATACAAAAACATAAATAGAAAATTCTCACAATTCGTTTGGGGCCAAAGACCCATGACATATGGAAAGACACTGAAAGGCTGGGCAATCTGTCCTGCTTTTTTTAGACAGAGAGACAGTCAGATATAGTTTTTAGAAATTACATAATTGAAACTGTCAACTGCTGCGTTGCACTGTACTTACACCATTTCTCCTTCAAAGCAGTTTAAATGAAAAGTTCAGAAACAGGTGAGCCTGAGTGAAATAATGCCAAAACGTTTATGTTAAGCATCCCGTCTTGTCATATTTACATTACCATGCCTGTTCAGTGAAGACTGCCATCATGTAGCCCGTTAAAAATCTGACTGCCTTGGCTGAATATCCAGGGTGTGAACATCACTGCTGGGACAGCATAGCAGAGTGAAGTTTCTGTCTCTGTCACCCGCTGTCAGTCTCTCTGATTGTCTCACAGAGTTACGTACTCAACTCAGGCGTTCACAAACTTAAGGACTGAAAGTACACCCAGAACTAATGCATTCCATAAGCGAACTTCAAATGCATAGCTGACATTAGTCACAATGTGAAAGAATGATTAATGAAGCATGTTTATGTGAAGTTTATTTAATTCACAGATTAGCAACCATCTCTTCATGTGTTCCCAATGATGGAAATACTTAAAAGCACAGCATTTTTTGCCAGTTTTCCTTTGTGAGACATCATAATTGGGTTTGTGGACTTACACAACCTCTTTTTGGTTTAAGTTGAAAAACCATGGGAAAACAAATCTGAACCTCAAGACGAAGAGAGTGTCGGTGTTTACTCATGCACCTACACCTGCACCTACACTGCGGACTGTGGCTGATGCTGGCTCGCCACCTACGGATAGCCGTATGCTTCCTGCTGGGCACCAAGGCTCCTTGGGGGTTTCCATACCGGTGGTAAGATGATCTCATTTGGCTATAAACAAAATAGCCACCAAACAAAAACAAACAAAGTTTGAGGCACAGTGACTGTATACAGAGTTTACTGGCTGGGCATAAAATGGACCAGGGCATAAAATGGGACTTTTCTTTTCATCAAGAAGAAAGGCTTTAGTTTGATTTAATTCATCGTGACCAGTTTTGTAGTGTCATGGCTTCCATCCACCGATTTTACAAGCACCACTTGTTTTTTTCCGAAATGCAGCTCCAATGTAGGCAACAACACAGATCCAGAGCAAAAAGAAACAGCTTCAAAGATGACATTTGCTAAACAAACAGAAAACATTGTGTGTCATCATGTCTGCATCCCAAGCCAAAGAGTTGCTGTATGCTTTCCTGTTATTGGGTCCCAGCAGGTCAATAGTGAGGGTGTCCAAATGTCCAAGGCACAGGCCATTTAAACATCCCATGGAACAAAAAAAACATGTGCACACACATGCACATACACATAAACACACACACATTCACATATGCACACACACATACACACACACCCACAAGCACACTCACCAAAATGATCTCGGTTATGGCAGAGGCCGATGCCCGACCCATCACCCTCACAGTGCTATGGCGGCTACTCCACCCAGCTATGTTGAGCCTCTCCAAAATAGCCCGCCCCACTCGCCTTCCTCCCCTAAACCCACAGATGTTCTCTCTCCAGTCTGCCACCGCTGGAGTTCAAGGCGTGTGCCGGTGTGTGGCCAGCTAAGTGCTGCGCCGTACTCTGGTGCCATGTGGTTAACCAAGTGCAACTCAGGCCCTACTTGTTTTTTCTCCTTAGCAGAATAAAGATGTGGAATCAAAAAACACACTGTGGGGCTTTTTCCTATGCCACAGCCATGCTGGTTCCACAGGTTCCTGCTGGTAGGAACAATGTATAGCCATGGGCTCCTGTTCAGGGTGAGACATCAAAAGCAGAATCGCTGATGTGTGCTTTCACTCTGTGGTAAGCTCTCTGACATAAACATGTCTTTATGAATACCATCAGGTTTAAATGGAGGATAAGGCTAAGATCATGTGTACCACAAGAAACACTAGATGATCGCTATAGTATTTTTCTCACAATACCCAGAGTCTCTGTAACTGTCTGCTGCCATATTTTCCTGGATTAGGTTTAGTCGCTTGATGTTCAGGGTGTTAACCCTACGATCTGACCATTTCAAAAGGATCACCCCAGTGTCTCACAAGGTAGCGGTGGTGAACATGACAAACATCAAGAAGGGAATCTTCTGGTGATATAATCAGAAGAGAACAGTGCCACAGTTTTTTGGGGGAGTTGAGGACCTACAGTCGGTCAGTGTGCCCCTTGAGTCGCTCCCAGACGAGGCAGCTGACGGGACCATATGACCACGAATCCTCTTTATTAGGGACCGAGCATCACAGATGGGCCGCTCAAAGGGAAAACATGGAAAAAGGAAGATTATTGCCTGGGACATCTGACGAATTAACAATGGCATAAACCTGTTCCACAGGGCTACATCAAAGGGCGTGGGTATCATATGCCCACTCCTTATGGTGCTGGAATGTGTGGTCAGGGAGTGGGGGCTTTGCCTGACTAAATTGAAAACATAATTTCGCAGTAGAGGGTTGGGTGTGTGTGTGTGTGGGGAGGGTTACTTCCTCATCTTACCAGCAGTGATGCCCAGATTTTTTGGTTATGTTTTGTTTTTAGAAGAGGCATAAAGGAATATTGTCATAGCAAACTGGTAATTATGACTGCCGAAAGCGGTCATATTGGAGTTGCCGCGAAATTTTTCCCTTTTCTTTTTTTGTTGTTTTTTTGTTGTTAACTCGTCAACAATTTTGCTCAAGACAGCGATTTTGTGTTAGTATGTCGGTGTTACAGAGGCGTATCGACCCAGTCCATAAACACTCACTTGAAGCATAGCGCCACCTAGTGATAAGGGTAAATGCAAAAATTGGGATTTTGAGTTGCCAATATCTTGGACCGAGAAGGTGGGAAATGCACGATCAGCACAAAGACCTCTAAAACCACAGCACGTGCCATACAATTTGATCCATAGGGGGCGCTGTAATTGTACAAAATCTCATTTTGTCCTATTCCTTTCACAAATCACTCCTACACACTATACAAACACACACAATGTCATTCATTCATTCAAAACCCACATCCATGCCCACTTCCAGGAAATCATTTCAACACAAATTCTCACCTCACAACACTGCTCTACCACACACTCATCATACCAACAGTTCCCACATTTCAATACACTGTGGCGGTCATACCATGTACCGCTTTGCGGTACATCTAGTTGTAGAACAGGCTCTCACTGATCCAGGCTTCCATGAATTCCTAGATAAACTCGGCCACTGAGATATTCTCTGCACATGAGAGCACGTTTCCCATCTGCTGCAGTGTACATTCAAGAAGCATGTGAAATTTAAAAGGGAGGCCCAGGGCTTTAAGGAAAAAACAAAAAAATGAACACATACATTCCAAGTGTAACACTGTTCTGTAGGGCGCCTGTATGAGCACAATCCCTTAGAGGGACCTCTAATGCTATTTATCCATTAATGCTCTAATGCTATTTATCCATGCTATTTAACTTATCACCACTCACTGCTCCAAAAATGCAGATCATTTTCAAGTTTTTCGAGGGGCAAAGGTCGTCTGGTGTCGGTGTCTGGGTTAAAGTACCAGACCATTATTTATTTACCAATCACCGCGTGCGAGCTCCCAGTCACCGTCCACAGGTGCGAGCCCTGGCCTGCTGCCACTTAAACTAATGAAGCCTTCCGCAGGTGACTGCTAGTGATGAAAGAGCAGCTCATTTGGATCTCGGGAGCCATCTATCTCAGCCAGGGGTCAAAGGTCATCTCCTCCTCTGGCAGACTGCAGCAGTGGTGAAGGTGGAGGAGGTGAAGTTGTGTGTGTGTGTGGGGGGGGGGGGGGGGGGGGGCGGTTGTGCTATCTCCTGATTTATCCATCATGCAGCAGCCAACTCTTCTGTCCACATTTGAGCCTTGATGCTCCCAGGGAGCCTTGACAGTGCAGAGCATCCCCTACTGAAATGAGGACAGAGGACAGACCCCCTCCTCCCCCCAGCACACACACACACACACACGCACACATGCAAACACAAATCTACACACACACATCTATACTCAAAGACATACAGGGAATAGACACACACACACACACACACACACACCAGAGCATTAGTGTTAACAGTGCTCTATTATAGCCGTACATTTAGAAAAAGAAAACACCACCAAATAGAAACCTTGCAGGCAAAGTGCAATCAGATGGAAAATATAAGTGACACAAGAAAAAAGAAATTATCTTTTTAAACACCAACTCTGTGCTTACATAGAGCCATAGCATGCTTTAGTCGAGGGGGATGGAGTGGAATTGACAGACAGGCTGACAGGTACTCAGATGGTGATAACGAGGGTCAGAGGGGGGAGATGACTGATAAATTCAATAAGGCTTTGAGTCTTGCTGAAACACAGGTCCTTCAACCCAACCTGTTGTGTTTATTGAAGCCGGAGCGTACAGAATGTCAGTGTCTGGTGATGCGTGACGTGAGGTCCTGACTCCCTGATTCGGCCCTTAAAGATCTCATTCACCCACTGGCCCTTCGCTGGGATCGGGCAGCCATCCAGAGGAGCCTTATAACCAGACAACCTGAGACCAGGAGTCAGTTTTCAGGGATTTTTTTTAACCCCACAACAGATCAATTTGTGTGGATGTGTGTGTATACAAATGTTTGTATGTGTGTATGTATGTGTGTGTGTGTGTGTGTGTGTATGTGGGTTGGGGGGTGTATGTGTGTGTGTAAGTAAGTGAGTGGGGTCATGATGTCCATCAAGTTGAAAGGAAACTTTCCATTCACTTCTGTTCGCTGTGGCGATGGCAATGGAAAGAAATGGTGTAGGAGTTGTGGGTGGGGGGTGGCAGTGGTTGGGTGCCTGAGCAGCTGGGCAAGTCCATCTCTTGCATGGTTCTAATTAGCCAATTAATTGGCGGGAACCACCGCAGAGAGGAAAGGCATCCACACACAGAGATGGAGAAAAGGTTTGGTTTTTACAACCAGTCATGAATTTGCAGCCCAAAAGAACAGAAGAAAAGAAAAAAAATGAAAGTGGCTTTACTGAGGATGAAGTTGATTTATTTAGACCACTAGTCTAGTCTAACTAGACCACTAGTCTAGTTTTAAAATGTGCATTCCCAAGAATGTCACACATTTTCAACTATGCAATGGATGTTTACAGTGACAGTTTTTCATGACAATTTTAAAGTACAATTTTGTGGTTACTTTCTCTACATTCAGCTATTGCTGACTCTTGCCACTTAGCTATTCATCTGTTCATGACATCTTGGTCAATATAAATGTGTAAGGTCGTCACTTCTGGAACCAACGGCGGAACAGGAAGTGGAACACGAGAGTTGCTTTGTGTGTCCGGACGCTGAGACAGAACATTTCAATAAACAAATAAATTCACCTATATCTAAATCTGATACCACCGTAGGGATAACCAGTTTTACACGGCGCATCCTACAAATAAATGTGTTTGTAATAATTAATTGGTCTTAGTAGATCAGTCTCATATCAGTCTCATTAAAATCAGTCTTGAAGATGACTGAGGATCTTTCTTGGCAGTGGCTCTCAGAGTATCGGTGCAACAACAGACAACACACAGTTTATTTCAAAACAGTATAGTTTATTAACTAACACTACAGGGGTGAACTAATCTTACAGGGAGTGATGTGTGTGTGTGTGTGTGTGTGTGTGTGTGTGTGTGTGTGTGTGTGTGTGTGTCTATGCAAGGCAATAAGGTGGTGTGTGTGTGTGAGCGAGAGAGAGAAAAGAGGAGGAGGGGGTTAAGGCTCACAACCCCCCTATTTGGTGTGTGAGATAGTCCTTTTGCCAGATCACAGGAGAGCCGGGGGATGTGCACGTGGCACATTCGCTTTGAAACAATAGGCTAGGCTAGGCCCAAGTGCCTTATGCAAATATTGCTTCTGCGTGTCCTTTGTTTCGGGTTGCTCCAGTCCTTCCTTGGGTGCTGGGGGATCCGTGGCGAAGTCGTCGCCGCTGTTCAGTGGGACATCGACGGTGATCCGATGGATGACGAAGAGTCCTTTTGACTTCTTTTAGGAAAGTTCTCTCTCAGCAGTAGCTGGGAATCAAGTTTTCGATTAAGAGGTTTTCTACTATGGTTCGTCACGCATTTGACATTTACCGAAACTGTACTCCCTCAGCATCTTGGCTGGGAATCCCGTGAATTAGGAGTAGTCCGTTTCATTCAACTCAACAAATGTTGAGAATTCGGTCGCCTTTCCAGTAACTTAATGTACTCGAGTTAAAGTACTTTCTGACCTTGTGCACAGGTCCATTGATGTCTACTTAGCTGCGCATGTGGACGAGTTCCTTTGTGGTCTGCTTGGCCCGGTGGCCTGCAGAAGGAGGCTGTCCACTTGGCTGGCCAGCAAGACAGAGAGAGAGGGTGCCTCTCTTTACGTCTGTGTGATCTGATGATCAACCGAACAGAGAGAAGGAGCTGTAGCCCGCCAGGGGTTTTAAAGGGTGTGAAATGTGAGAAGGGTTTATCACCTGAGGTATGGCCAAGGGAACCATGGGTAGTGTAGTCTCTGTGATTGTACCTACACCACTTACCAGGACCTCAGCCGATAGGCCCCACCCTAATCTAATATACTGTGTAAAGCTTTATCCGTTGACTTGTGATTATGGAGCAAGCCAACCAAGATCATGTAGCAACATGAGTGTTTCTCCTACTAGATATTCCTTGGGTTCAACTGGGGATAGCGTCACTCAGGTCATGCCACAGCCGATTTACATTCTGGCGTCACCACGGGCATAATATGGAGCTAGTCTAGAGTGTCAGTGGTCATGCTGCTGCCACAGGTGCTTATTTACCTGCTTATGTCGTCGTCTTCCCACACAGAGGTGCTGGGCCGGCTGGTTCAGCAGCACGTGGCAGTGCTTATCTGGCATAAATCAGAAGACACCCGCCGCTACATAGTGACAGTTTGACGTGACGTGATCCAAACCTAGGTGGCTAGACTAGGGACTCAAGGCAGCAATTTACCATCTGCCTAAGTATGCATCTAGCCCTAGCCAAGCATTATGGAAACGCCGTTACCCAAAGTCTACTTAAGCAAGATAATACGTTCACGAGACACAAAAGTAGATCAGAATAGTAACAATTTATTATTAGTCAAGTACAAGCTACTGAACCTAGTTGCATTATCCTGCTTACAGTCAAATCAATGAATAATATGCAGTTACAAATGGACTATGGAATGACATGGAAAACACAAACAGTCAAAGTATGAACATCGCCTACCTCTCTACCCAAAAGCGTTAACACACCAGTGCGTGAGTGTCATGGCTACACGACAACTCACACACGTAGTTTGGGAGCATTCTTGACAAAGACAACTCAAAGAGGTTTCAGTTTCTTTCCCTTAAATACCCAGTCTTGGTCCTTTGTTCAGAGCACACCATGAGGTGTTATTTTTGGGGCAGAGGGCTGGAGACAGCCCACTGCCTCATATTACCTGGAAACCTTAGAATGTGAGATCTCTATAATATCTCTATAATAACTAGAGTCTGAATCAGAACTGAGACCAGTATACCACACACTGAGACCATAAGAATGAAACCAAACATGATATGTATATCTACAATATAATCTACCCTTGATTCTCATATCCATTGAAATACAACAAGGAGTTCAGGGTCTGCAGTGGGTTCTTGTGGACTGAAACAATAGAGCAAATGGCCTTTTGAAGGCCCTCTGTGGTTCATCAACAACACAAAGACATATGGCAACTCCTCTATTGTGCTAATTGAGTCACCAGACTGATCGGAGCCTTGCAAATGCAATTATTTGTAACAGTGCAAAAGCAGTTCCCAGCAGGTTGTTCCAGTAATAGACTTGTAACATCCTGGATCAAGCAGAGATGTGAGTTGTATAAATCAGGCTTTGTCTACAGTGTTCTATATGCGTGAAAATGTGCTGCACTATGCTTAACGCTCAATGCAAGACACAAAAACACTGAAGCGGTACCTGATCTTACCTGAAACAATGCCCCTCCATACACACACACGCACACACATACAAACACACAGAATGAGGCCAAACGCTCGTGTGACCCCTGTGACTTGCCCTGCAAAGTAGATTGCCTCCTCTCGCCTGTCTGAGAAAGTGTCTCTAGGAAACCGCGTTCCAGAGTTCGCCTCTCTGTCTGTGTGCTACAGACCTGGGCTCACTTCACATTAACTGCCATTAATTCAGTGTAACTCTCTCTTTCTCTCTCGTTCTACCTATCTTTCTTTCCTCCCACATGCATTTTCCCTTCCTCTCTCTCCCTCTCTGTCTCGCTGTTTCCCTCTTGTCTGCATCTCTTTCTCTCTCTCTTTCTGTAGTCTGAGCTCAGTTTTTCCAGCCGTTAGTCACCCTTCGCCAATTCAGGCAGGGATTTTGCCCAACCAAAAAGGGCGAGACATTTTTCACACGAGCAAGTCCGTTTCTAGGGAGTACCCCAGCAGCCAATGCCTCAACCCCTCTGCCAGTGCATACCTTGCCAATTTCAGTGCGATGAAAAGTCCAGATAAATCTTTTTTTGTTTGGCATAAATACCCGTGTTCTCGGGCTCAACATGTCTCCCTAAATTTGTCATCTGAAAAATAGCACAATGGATCAACTATATTCATCCTTGTTATGTTTTTTTACAGCATTTCATCAGCTTTCAGTGCTGTTGTCTGGGCTACATACCAGTATTCGCACTTGTATAGACAACTAGGCAAACTTAGCAACTGTAAAAAACACACAAACACACAAAACAGGTTTGGAACGTTTCACTGCTACCCATGTAAAGAGTGCTGAACTGCATGTAACAGATGAGTGTAGCATTATAAAGAAGTTCATGTTTACTGTAAGACTGCAATACCCATGTGGTGCACTGACCTAGAGCATGATGACACACACACACAGACACAGAACATGTGCACACACACAGGCACAAACACACACACACACACACACACACACACACACACACACACAATGCTTAACAAAAAAGGAGTAACAGTGAGTAACCCACAATTTGTATGATATGCCCAACCACACATGCAGACACACACACACACACACACATGCACACACACAAACATGTGCACAGTTGGTTTCAGAATAAACTAAAAATGACTTACTTACAACTTTATATTCAGTGTGCCTATTACATTGTACTTACTGAGGTAATAAACAATGTCCTCTTCTTGTGCAAGATGAGACGGCCATCATGAGACCGACAAATGCACTTCATGCTGACCCTAAGCCCTTGCACTTCTGGATGCACTATATCTTGGAGCAGTATGCACTAATATGGACAAATGAAGTACCAGTGTACTTATGCATAGCTTAACTGTAAGGTATGTTAGGAGTATTTTGGAAGACTTAGTAAAAACATGTAGTTATGCATTGAAGAGTTAAGCATTAATAAGTGTTAAATACCTGGAAGTAAGGCAAGTCTATGGTGCACATAAAGCAGGACATGCACAGGTACTGAGAGCAACCACAGTAGCTCATGTACGACAGAGAGGCTCTTTCCTTCAGGACCGCAGAACACCCTCACACACAAATAAACTTTACAGACCCTGGCTCATTTAAAAGGCCCTCGTAACCTGGAGGTGTGAGAGCAATAACCGTCCCAGACACAACACGAGCTCTTTGCTATATGTGCAGCCCCCAATGCAGGTTTTTTATTTCACAGTTTTTCTCAGTCGCTTTGGTGCTTTTCTCAGATCAGAATGAAAATTCTCATAACTATTAGTTCAACCTCCACAACATTTAGTCATTTGTGCACATCATAGTAGGAATTTCTCCTTCCTCTGAACAAATTGCAAATGCTTTTGGACATGTATCAGTTGCCTTGTCTTGTACTCACCTACTCCCCTAACTACAGCAATGTGTAACTTTACTGTAGTTTTCACATGGCTGTACAAGTAGTGTATAGTGCTGTCTTGAGCATTTTCAGGTCGTGTAAGTTCTGACCTTTTTTTTGCATTGTAAAACAATGAGAGAATAAACTGTCATGATGAAAACATGCCAAAGCCATTTGACTATCTTGTTCATAAACGATGGTGTCAAGACTTCTCATTTTGGTGACATTGGCAGTTCCATTGAATTGCTTTTGAGGAATGGACTATCCATTTTGAGCAAGTGACGTGCTTTTGCAGGTTATCCACTAGGTTTTGCAGTTTGCACTAATTGTTTTGAGAAATGCACTAACTGCTGTGCAAATGTAAAGAATGATGTGAGAAAAGCACCAAAGCGACTGAGAAAAACTGTAATTTATAATGTCTAGCAATGGAAGCTTTCCCCTCTCAACTAAAAGCATGTCTTGCATGTGTGACTTGTTGGCAAGTTACTGTATGTGACAGAGCCAGGTTCATCAGCATTCAAGACAAAGCTACCAGTATAAACAGCGCAGCATCAAGGCAGCCTCTGTGTGTGTGTGTGTGTATGTGTGTGTACGTGTGTGCGTGTGTGCGTTTATTTGTATGAGGGAAACAGTAAATCCAGTGTAAGCCGTCGTGGAGGCGACTGCTAATGCGCTTTTACATGACAGGAGCCACAGCATAGTTGGACAGGCCCGAAGATGCTGCATAACAGAAAACGGTGACTCACCTTTCTGGTTAAAATACAGACAGGGGGGTAGAGAGAGACACAGAAGGAAAGACTAAGAGAAAAAAAGATAGACACAGAGAGAGGAGAGATGGACAGGAGGTAGATTGACACCGAAACACTGGGAGAAAGAGAGAAAGAGAGAGAGAGAGAGAGACAGAGAGAGAGAAAGATGAAAAGATAAGGGAGAGAGAACCACACTTAAAGAGAGAGATAGAAAGTGAGAGAGAAAGAGAAAAGGGAGAGTTAGACACAGGGATAGACAGATAGACAGACAGACAGATAGATAGACAGACAGACAGAGACAGACAGACAGACAGACAGACAGAGATAGAGAAAAAGATACATAGAGACAAAGGAGGAGGTGGAGATAAATGAAAGTCAGACACAGAACTTGAGTGGGAGAGAGATAACAGAGAGAGCGAGTGAGTGACTGACTGAGAGAGAAAGATTTTTACAAGGCATTCCAGAAGAGGAGGTGGGAGCCCTCTCAAGCACACCGGAACTGTTTGTTGTTGTGGCTCTGCTCAGCAATGTCACACCACAACACCCAAGTGAGTTGAACACAGCACCCTTGCGAGCCCCCTCAAACAGCCTCCCTGAAACAACACAGACACTGAAGCAACCAAAAGCCATAAATTCACCCTGACATAAACAGAACTTGAGCACCCATGATTACTGAGCAGCAGCAGCTGTAGGTCTTTCTGCCTCATCTCATCAGCTATGAATGTATGTCACACAACCTTAAAAACCACTGTTGATGTTGTCCCTGCTGAAGACGAGCACCCTGTGTAGCTATTGTTTGCCGTGTGTTTTCAATGCGTTTGAGCAATGTGAGAATGCTTATTGATACAATCACAAGGCTTTTGTGGAAATATGCTCATTAAAGCCAAAAACATTCAGGCCACAGGTCAAAAGTGCTTCTATTTCGTGTTGGGCAGAGTTCTTTTCCATTCTAGGGTGAATTTCCAAAGGACAATCAAATGTTAGGCATTATTAGCAGGCTGTAGCTCCCTCTGGTAAATGATGACGAGCGAAGTTCCATTCACTGGCTTTTTAATGTATGTTTAAACACATACAATAGACATAACAGCCAACAGACAGTCCTGAGAAGTAAAAGGAATACAAAAACGAATTACATACTATTCAAAAGGACACATACAAAAAAAAAGAAACATAAGTGACAACAAACATACCTCATTGGCCACTTACCCAAAGGGAGTTTAAAAAAAAACTTTTCTTAGCCACTCCTCCACTTGAAACACTTAACATGATAACCTCAGGGGTAACACTTTACTTTACAGATCAGTAATAAGTAGGTAATTGTATAGTAATTTATACCTAATTTTATGGTAATAATATTTTTTAACCACATATTACAAGTAATAACGGTGCAGTTTCCAGACAATTACTGTGCAGTTTCTAGGCAATAACAATGCAAACTGCTTGGTATACAGTTGTATTGTTTCTGTTACTACACTGAAACAAATGAAGTAATTTCACACAAACTACATGGTATCAGGGCTGTAAAATACACTATCGCATGTTCCTACTTAATTTCTCAGCTGCGCTGATATACCCACCAAGTATATCCTCTTTCTGACAGTGTTGTTTTGTGTAATTGCCTTGAAAGAAATTGTGCAATTTTAGGGAAATTGCAGAGGATGAGGGCTGTAAAATGCAGAATCACCTATTTCCACTCAGTTACTTAGAAATTTAAAAAGGAACGAATGGTAGTGAATGACCCACAAAGGTTCCCTTTATTGAACATACATATTGCAAAAAAACAGTTCTGTTACAGGTAGCATGGGGTATGATGAGAACAAACAAACAAATACAACAGTTTATTTCATAGATGAATATTAACGAGCGACACCAAACCAGTAGGCTAGGCTATCATATTTATGTGCTTGAAGGGATTGTGTGGTTTGATTCCATGCGCGAGCACGATAAGAGGAGAATCCATCGGCAGCAGTAATCCACAATATAACGTGCATCCCTCTCGTCGTCTGATCAGTTTTTTTTTGCTATTGGGAGTAGCCTGCAGTAGTTGGCAGTCCACAAACAGCAGCTCAGTCCAATAATATATGAAATGATCCACCATGTAGCTAATTCACTCCGTTTTTACCTATGTTCTCCAAGCAGTTAAACTTGAGTCCGAAGTTCTACTGATACACAGACAAACGTTCCCACCAAATACAGTACTTCAGTGATAAAGCAGAATACGCGCACTCACTGAAAATAGTGGTTTAAGCGAATAAAGTAGTCTAGCTCTATTGTTTTCCTTGGAGTTGTATTCAGCGGTCTCGTTTATCTCCCTTTCCCTTCCTGTGAACCTTGACCTCAAACAACTGTGTCATTGGTGCACACATTAAATTTAAAATACATATACATTTTCTTCAAAAGACATAAGGTTAATTACAATATGCCTCTTGTAAATAAATTAGCATTTAACCAAATTAAATACGCTGTTTTTAACATCATATAAAAGCATGGACTTCTCCACCAATGAGAAACAAGGATGACAGGAAGTGTATGAACTAAACCGCCAAGTTGGGAAGACGCAAGAAGGATGAGAGTTGGAGAACGATGACTAGTTTGTTATTTTTTTAAACCACGATTTTCTGTGAATGAAAGTAGACGGTTTACATAGGTCACCAGGTGATTTAGAACTAAGAACAGAGTTACATGTTTTAAAAATAGTTCAATGTTTTAATCTTACTTTGTTGTTTTTTAAAAATAGGCCTATATTGTTCAGTTTCTTTCCTTTTGTTTTGATCACGCCCATTACCCCAGTGCCGGCTAACAAACATCATTTTGCAATATTGAAATTGTTTAATAAAGTTAACGTTTGTGGTTGAAGAGAATGGATGTCATGCACATACTTTAAACAAAATTAATAAAAGTTCTGCAGTCTAGGTATTTGTCTGTTAAAGTCAACAATTTCAGCACATGGTAGCATATTTCACAGATGGTAATAACTAAGTAATTGAGTGGAAATAGGTGATTCTGTATTTTACAGCACTGATAATGCACAATTGCCCTAAAACTACCTAATTTAGGTAATTGCACAAAAACAACACTATCTTAACAAAGATACTTGGTGGGTATATCAACACAGCTGAGAAATTAAGTAGGGACATGCGATAGTGTATTAATTAATTTGTGTCATTGTAGTAACAGAAACTATATGACATTTTACTATCTAAGTGCTACAATGACTTGGTTAGTATCTTTCATCACTGTGTTGTTATGTCATAACATCTGATAGTAGCCATATACTTACCAACATTTTACTCCTTCATAACACCACCATGCTGGTGTAATTACAGTCATATTACTTCACAATAAGTAAATCCTGAACTTTATCATTTTAGTATTTACACATTTACTTTAAATAATTACCATTTTATTATACCTTCAAATCAAAGCAATTTGCATTGTTATTGTCTAGCAATTTCACAGTAATGGTCTGGAAACTGCACCGTAATTACTTGTAATATGTGGTTAAAAATTATTATTACCATGAAATTAGGTATACATTACCATTAAATTACCTACGTATTACCGATCTGTAAAGTAAAGTGTTACCACTTCAGCTTTCATGAGCTTCACAGTGGCATGACTTGCCATGTCCTTGCCAGGTGTCCCACTAACAAACTTCCCCCCTGCAACATATAGCTGCTCCCAGTACACAAGTACAGATAACTTACACAAAATCTAAGCACACAAAATGAACACAAATATACAGTGGTATGAGAAAATTTGGGCTGAGGTTGTATAATAATGGACTCTGACTTCACACAAAATTATCTTGGTGGCATGTCCTTCATTTGCCCATAAGAGCCAAGTGTTAGCTTGATTTCCAAACACAGATTTTAAGTATTCATTGTATGCAATTGTATGAAATTAAATCAAATGTAAAAAATAGACTGTGCAAAAATGTGGGAACCCTTGTCATTTTGTTGCTTTGATGGCCTGTAACTAATCATCACAAGACCATTGGACACACAAAGTTGGTTTGGTGAGCTCGTTAGGCCTTGAACTTAATTGACAGGTACATCCAATAATGACAAAAGGTATTTAAGGTGGCCAAATGCCAGTTCTCATTCTATTTGACTCTCCTCTGAAGAGCTGCAACATGGGAGCCTCAAAACAACTTTCTGATGACCTCAAAACCAAGATTATCCAGCATTATGGTTTAGGGGAAGGTTACAAAAAAGCTGTCCAAAAGATTTCAGCTGTCAGTTTCCACTGTCAGGAACATTGTGAGGAAATGGAAGGCCACGGGCACGGGCACGGCCAAGTAAAATTTCAGAGAGGCAAAGACGAAGGATGGTCAGAATGGTTAAAAAGAACCCACAGACCACCTCCAAAGACTTGAAGGGATATCTTGCTGCAGATGGTGTCGCTGTGCATCGGTCAACAATACAGCGCAATTTGCACAAGGAAAGGCTGTACGGAAGAGTGATGCGGAAGAAGCCTTTTCTTCACGTTTGCCACAAACTGAGTCGCTTGAGGAATGTGAAAGAACATTTGGACAAGCCAATATCATTTTGGAATAAGATACTCTGGACTGGTGAAACAAAAATTGAATTGTTTGGTCACAACAAGAGGCGATATGCATGGTGGCAAAAGAACACAGAATTCGAAGAAAAACACCTGCTTCCCACAGTAAAATTTGGTGGAGGTTCCATCATGCTGTGGGGCTGTGTGGCCAGTGCTGGTACTGGGAATCTTGTTAAAATTGAGGGTCGCATGGATTCCACTCAGTATCAGCAGATTCTTGAGAATAATGTTCAAGAGTCTGTCACAAAGTTGAAGTTGCGCCGGGGATGGGTGTTTCAACAAGACAATGACCCCAAACATTGCTCAAAATCTACCCGAGCATTCATGCAGAGGAACAAGTACAATGTTTTGGAATGGCCATCCCAGTCCCCAGATTTGAATATCATCGAGAATCTGTGGGATGACTTGAAGCAGGCTGTCCATGCTCGGAATCCTTCAAACATCACTGAATTGCAGAGGTTTTGCCAGGAGGAATGAGCCAAAATACCATCATCCAGGATCCAGACACTCATTGGTGGCTACAGAAAGCATCTACAGGCTGTTATTTTTGCAAAAAGAGGCTCTACTAAATACTAATATGATTTTCCTATTAAGGTGCCCAAATTTATGCACGGGCCTTTTTTTTGTTTTGGGGCATACTGCACATTTTCTGTTAACCCAATAAACCTCATTGCTGAAATATGATTGTGTTCATCAGTTATTTGATATATCAAAATGAAGTTGTGAATTAAAACACCCAATGATTGGTGAATATAAATAATGCCAATTGTCAAGGGTGCTCAAACTTTCTCATACCACTGCATGAACAAATACAAAAACATTATCAACAGCAAAAAATAAACATAAAATAAATGCCTACAAGTGCCTGGCAGTTACAGCAGGCAGTCATACTTTACTAATTATTGTTTTTGAAAATGAATGGAATTAGTTATAAGCCTCACCGGTTAATACCCTGTCACTGTTTCACAATCAGTGGAGCCTTTATACTCATCTCTGGCAGACACACACTTAGCTACAGACATACTCAGTGTTTCACACAGTTTTTTAATAGTTACATTCATTTGTACATTTTGAATTGAGAAAAGCACGACTACAGTATATGTAGCAAATGTTGCTACCAGGTAAACATTTAGATGTATATTAATTTTACTGTTTACATTTAGGAACTAAAGTAGTTTTGTCCAGTGGTTGTAAAGCAGAATTGGTAAAGTTTGCAAAAACATTTTGCTGGGATGCATACATATATAATACATATGTGTTTTTTTCCTGCGGACCAAACCAAGACATCCACATGGCCCCATTTCGAGCCCTTCCAAAAACAACATATTCTTGGCACCTGCAAACAGCTCCTGGAAAGGAGGTTAGTTCCTGTTAGTTGTTAATTTTCTCACCCCCCTGACACCCACCCACTCCCCCATCCTGACCTCAATTTCATCACCACTCCACCACAACAAATAAAAATATCTCACATTGTGTAAAGGCCGATAAACCGGGCCGATACAATGCGTATGATGATATGGGAATAATCAGGCGTGCAGGGAGGTCTGTGACTCTGACTATTCTCCAGCTGTGCCCGGAACAGAAGGGAGATTTACGACCTGTTTTGATTCGGCTCGAGTGGAGAGGTACCTCTATGTCAGTGACACCAACTGCCTGGTGACTTTGCCAGTGTGTGTGTCTCCTTTTCTGTTTTTTGTTTCTCACAAACACTCCAGTGTTCCCTATTAGTGCACATGCGAGAAGTGTCCAAAGTTGGTCACCACAGTTGAAGGAGGGAGGTTGTGCATGGCTGGAAATGACCAGTAGATGGGGCTAGATAAATAAATATCCTCTCTCGCTTTGCCTCTCTCTCTCTGTTTCAACAACCCATTGCAGTGCCCTTCCATTTTCACACCAGAGCAATGAAATGCTGCACTGTCAATTTAGAGTAAAGTATTTTCTCACTAATAAAGAAAGTTTTCAGTTTCAAAACACACGGTAATGTGTGTGGCTCAGTCATTCCTGTGATGACCATAGCCAATGAAAAAACACCCTGCAGAACACTGATGGCTTTGTGCCTCCTGAGGTCCTCCTGCCTGGCTATAAATAGCCTGAATGGGGCACATGGGTGTGTTGAGTGGACCAGTGCACCTCTCTCTGGTCAGACAAGGGGCCTCCGAGGGGCCTACCAGGGGCCAATTGTGTTTGGTGTTGAGGCCTTTGCCCCGGGCCAGCTGAAAGACAGAGATGTACACTGAACAGATGTGCTTATTCTTCTGTAGCTCCTTCCGGTAAATAACGACAGCGAAGTTCTTTTTACTGGCTGTTTAATATGCACAGACATACCTCACATACCGTGAGAACTAAAAAAGAAGACAAACTCGAATTACATGCTATTCAAACTGACATCTACAAAATATAGAAACATAAATGACAAATATACACATATCTCATTGGCCGCTTGACCAAAGGGAGTTAAACCAAACCTATCCTTAACCTTTGAGCTCGAAATACTAAATCTTAATGAACTCACGAGTGGCATGACTTGCCATCTCCTTGCTAGGTGTCCCACTAATAAAATTCCCCCCTGCAACAAATAGCTGCTCCCACTATATATACACAGGGCGAATGGGAAAACACTATTAATACAAATATGAACATACAAAAATATAACCAAATAAAATCTCTCAGTGATAAAACATAAATAAATGCCTACAACTGTCTGGCAGTTACATCTTCACTGTGGAACCCTTAAATCACCTGAACAAAACACAGTGCGAGCAACATCACTTCAAAACATCTCCTTTCCCTACTGATCCACAAAAACGTGGACTCCTTTCCTCTCCTTTCCCTACTGACCCACAAAAACGGGGTCAATATCATTAAAATAAATAATGTTTTACCACAAAAACCAGGAACCAAATAGTTTTTTTTTGTTTACCAGCAACAGACCAGCAAAAAAGGAGACTACTGTAGAAAAACAGGACATCACCTGTATATTGTGCTTATTGCTTTGTAGATAAGTGTCACGCTCAAACAAAACTATGTATGCCACTATAGTAGGCATGCATATTGTCCTGACTTTATTGTTAGGCAGCACCTTTGAGAAAAGAAGACATGAACCAATTCCCAGAAAAACAGACAACCTGTTCCATAAGCTGAAAGTGAAAACATTTAGTTTCAGTATGACAGGAAGTTGTGCAAGCAACCTAACGTAAGTAAACTGTGGCTGTCAGTGAGATGCCACTGAAGCGAGAGTGTGTATTGTAGCTGTCAAGAACCAGCAGATTAGTGCCAGCAAAACATGTTGGCAGTTCCTTCATCGTTTAATCCAAACTGACAGCTAGCTGTTAACATGGCCATAGATGTTCTTGACAGGATAAGTCTGCTATATGTAAATCCAATCCTAATTGCTGACATTAGTACCATATATGGTATTCGATTAGTGATAATATTTATGTGGCATTTGACTGCCGTTTTTCACTTTATTGATGTACTTGATGCCTTGGTACACCCTGACTGTGAGCAATGCTAGCATGGCTCTTCACCTACTAACTGTCTGACCTGGATTTTGACGTCACTCATGCCCAAGAGTCTGGTTAAAAGGTCAGTGATTGTTTTGACAGTAGCGGCACAGAGTATACCTACAAAAGGACTGTTGCACCTCTGTGTTTGCAGTCAAAAATGTTAAGGGAGTATAATTAACCTGGCCTTTGAACTTTACATTTTGCACATACATAATTAAAGTAAAAGTGAGGTCTATGGAACTGACAGTTGTCAGGTTGTTTGTGTTGGACACTGGAACCAGAACCAAGGACACCTGCGTGTGTTTTGAAGTGCGCATAAACACATGTGTGAGGTAAGCTAAACGCTGATGGGTTGTGGTTGTGTGCTAGTGTAGTTTTTGGGAGAATGGCGGCAGGTCTACAGCAGCAGCTGGTATGACAGCACTGCCTGAGGCCAAAACTGGTGAGGTGCCTATGAGACACAGACAATCAGTCACGCGTCAATGAACAAATCCTCCACAGATACACACGCAGGCAGACACACACACACCCAGACAGACAGACACATACACACACACACAAAACACACACATACAGGCGCACAGACACATACACAGAGACACACACACACACTAGCACTATGACCTAGTTTAGGAAGGAGGCTCCTCAAGAGGACAACAAACTTGAGTCTGGTCAATGCCATGATTGCCCTGTACCTTTTCTGACCTTTTTTTGCAAAGCTACATGCATAGTTGAAGGAAGGAAGGAAGGAAGGAAGGACGGACGGACGAAGGAAGGAAGGAAGGAAGGACGGAAGGAAGGAATAGGACTGTAAAACGCTTGTTTTTTAATGTAGCCTACCGTAACCCCCAAGGGAGAGAGAGACAGAGAGAGAGAGAAAGCGAAAGCTTCATCACCACCCTAAACTCCACCCTACAATGATTGCTTGATTGAGTATGCACAGGGTATATGTATGTAGTGCACCATTCAAGGGCTGTGCTGAACTCATGTGTAGCATTGAGCCTTGTCTGGATGGCAAACTAGCTTGAAAGGTTAGACACTGCAGTGGTCTAACTTGTGGTGTGCAGTCATATCTAATGAGACAATAAATTGCCACATTTTGAATGAGCCATTCCCCCTGACAGTCTGTTTACTGTGAAGAGAGGAGGAATGCACCAAAGGCCTTTCAAAGCCCCCACGACCACCTCCATCACCATCACCATCACCACCACCTCATGTTTTTCATAGCATTTGCAGTTATTGCTTCACCTCCAGGTCTGATTGCGTAATCGCAATAAAAGGTCAGCTTGTTATTCTTTTTTATCTGTACCACTGAAGAGCCACCTGGTCTACACTAGTAATAAAATGCTGTTTTGAGTAGAAAAAACACATTTATTTTTGAGACCAGGACATTTCTGTTATATGTGATGAAGGTAAGCAGTGACACTGATTAATTCAAATAATTAAAATGGCTCAATCGCTCTTGCAATTGAATAGTCTGTTAGTTTTGTGTTTGATTGCATGCTCTGCATTAGGTTTGTCGTGAAGTATTTCTGCATGGATTCATATTATCTGTAATATATACACAGGAGTACCACTTGTCTTGTGCAGTACTTGTATGATTGATGTGCAAGAAAGAACTTGCAAATCATTTCACAATAAAATTACATAATGACTTTCAAGGTGCAAGGCATCTTGCATGTATCATTAAACAAAACTCTTTGGAAAACACTTTATTTTTACAATTTCTTTGTAGTGTTTTTACATGTATCAACATGTAATATTATATACTTACACTGTACATAACACTAATCCTAACCCTACAGTACAGTGTAAGTAGAATGTTACATATTGTTACACACTGTTACACTGTACCTACCTACTTGATGTAACAGGGACAGTAGAATATAGTGTAACCAACTTTTTTGCTGAGTAGTAAAGTGAATGCCGTATGTAAGACAAAACAAAGTTACTGATTTCCTCTACCAAAGAGCACAACAAGGCAGGGGAAAGATGATTGCAAGCACCATGAACATGCACTTAACATGGCCCTCCCAAAACAAAATCACCAAACTTTTTACTACTTATTCTAACTAATAATTATTTCTGTTGGTGAGGGAGAGAAAGGGCAATATTGTATCCTTTCAGAGAGCCGAAGTGATTATCACTGTCCCTGGTAGCACCATGCACAGCTGTAACATAGTGCGTCTGCGTGCTGCAGCTGTGGCCAAGTGGTTAGGGAGTTGGTCTTGCAATTGGAAGGTTGCTGGTTTAAATCCTGCCCTACCCATGGTTGAGATGCCCTTGAGCAAGGCATCTAATCCCACACTGCTCCAGGGACTGTAACTGAAACCCTATAAATATCTGTAAGTCGCTCTGGATAAGAACGTCAGCTAAGTGTAATGTAATGATGCCTTTGTTTGCACCAGTCCCTCGTTTCCCTTGTCACTTCCAAACCCCCTATGAATTCTCTTTGTCCTCTCCTGCTGAAAGCATTCAAGCTTGAAATGGATGTTGACAACGAGGACAGCAGGGTAGTCTGACACAGGTGCGAGACAGACAGCCATAGAGCCTCTCCAGCAGCTCTGATCAGTATTCTTACGCAACATTGCCATCTAGAGACAGAAGTCAGTAAATGGCCGTATACACACACATAATATATATATATATAATCACAGACTCATAGTTTGATAAAAGAGTAATGAATATTATGGGTTGTTATGATTCTATGTTCTCAAAATAGAACTTCTACAGGCACAATTGTATATTTGTGACAAATACAGACATATGTGTATATGTATCATATGTAGTATGAAGTGTACAGAAATATGCATACTGTATGAGATGCTGGTAGAGAGTGCCTTACTATGTCAAGTTATGTAAGGTCCTTTTGTAAGTGATCCTTGCAACCCAACATAAGGTATAATTCATAGGGATGGGAGTGGGAGGTTGTGATATTTGTCTGAACTTCTTTAAGCCTTTACAACAGACTCTGAACTGAGGAGAAATTGCTGCATAGCAGCTGCATAGCGGCTGCATAGCGGCTGCATAGCGGCGGTCATATTGGAGTTGCTGCGAAATTTTTCCCCCTTTTTTTTTTTTCACCGATTTTTCGTCAACGATTCGCGGGACACTGAAACTCGGGGGGACATGAATGTTTGTAGACATGTAGCCCTAGAAGTTTGTGAGCAAATAACGCCTTTTGGTCCCCCAGGGCCACCCCCCCGCTGTGCCAGTGTCTATTAAAGAGGGGGAGACTGGCAAAAGTTTTTGCTGAATAACTCAATGAACGTTTCACCCAACAAAATGAAATTTTTGTGATATGTTGGTGTTACAGAGACGTATCGACCCAGCCCATAAACGCTCACTTGAAGCATAGCGCCACCTAGTGATATGGGTAAATCCAAAATTTGGGATTTTGAGTTGCCAATATCTTGGACCGAGAAGGTGGAAACTGCAAAATACGTCATGCATGATTACCACAAAGACCTCTAACACCACAGCACATGCCATAAAATTTGGTCCATAGAGGGCTCTGTAATTGTAGAAAATGTCATTTTGCTTATTATCTAGAGAATGTTTACGTTTACAACAATTTTTTTTTTATCGTGAAATCTATTGACACTCACGCATTGAAAACACTGGTCAACGCCCACTTCGAAGTGAAATTTTAACATTGCGAAAACGAATCTGAACGAACTTGTCATAGGCCAGAAATTAGGACTCACCAAATTTGGAATATGCCCTCTACAGACAATGCTGACAAAAAGTTATCAAAGGATTTATCTTGAGATAAACCGTTTCGAAGTACACGTCAATGAACATTTAACACGTAGCTTATAATTCTTCAAAAGTCCATATCTTGGCTTTTAATTGCTCAAATTTGGTCAAAGTTGACATGCCATCTCTAAACAGCTTTCTGTTCATGTGTACTAAATTTTGTGACATTTCGTCATAGGGGGCGATGTTTATCGCCGAAGCTAGGTGTTGAAAAACAGTTGTTAAAAAACTCGGCAACAATTTTGCCCAAAAAACGATTTTGTGTTAGTATGTAGGTGTTACAGAGGCGTTTCGACCCAGCCCATAAACACTCACTTGAAGCATAGCACCACCTAGTGATAAGGGTAAATGCAAAAATTGGGATTTTGAGTTGTCAATATATTGGACCGAGAAGGTGGGAACTGCACAAAATACGTCATGGACGATCAGCACAAAGACCTCTAAGACCACAGCACGTGCCATACAATTTGGTCCATAGGGGGCGCTGTAATTGTACAAAATGTAATTTTGCCTATTATCTAGAGAATGCTAATGTTTACAACCATTTTGTTTTTATCGTGAAATCTATTGGTCCTCACGCATTGAAAACACTGGTTGATGCCCATTTCCAATGAAAACTATTTCCGTGAAAATTTAACATTGCGAAAACGAATCTGAACGAACTCGTCATAGGCCGTTCATGTGAATCTCACCAAAGTTGATATATGCCATTTACAGACAATGCTGACAAAAAGTTATCAAAGGATTTATCTTGAGATAAACCGTTTCGAAGTTACACGTCAATGAACATTTAACAGGTAGCTTAAATTCTTCAAAAGTCCATATCTTGGCTTTTAATTGCTGAAATTTGTTACAGAGGCATATCGACCCAGCCCATAAACACTCACTTGAAGCATAGCACCACCTAGTGATATAGGTAAATGCAAAAATTGGGATTTCGAACTGCCAATATCTTGGACCGAGAAGGTGAGAACTGCACAAAATACTTCATGCACGATCAGCACAAAGACCTCTAAAACCACAGCACATGCCATAAAATTTGGTCCATAGGGGGTGCTGTAATTGTACAAAATCTAATTTTGCCTATTCCTTGCCTTCACAAATCACTTCTACACACTACACAAACACACACAATGTCATTCATTCAAAACCCATATCCATGCCCACTTCCAGAAAATCATTTCCACAGAAATTCTCACCTCACAACACTGCTCTACCACAAACTCATCATACCAACAGTTCCCACATTTCAATATACTGTGGCGGTCATACCATGTACCGCTATGCGGTACATCTAGTTGTAATACATGTCTATTTTCAGTTCAGCCTTTATTAACGTCCCACAGACATTTGTCACAGTGTGCTGAGCCATCCACTATGAGGACAGTCTAATGCTGAACGACAAGCAGTGGCAGCCATTAAGCAGGCCTGCATGTGACTGCTCAGAGAGGGAGAGTGGTTGAGTCCGTGTGTTGAGAAGACCAGGAAATTATGGACTTTACTGAATAGCGCCCTCTGTTGCAAATAGAAAAAGCAGCAATGGAAAATTCCGTAACTAGAGCTATGTAGTTGTGTGCATCAGTCAGTTCATTTGTTCAGTGGTGTGCCAGTGTGTGTCAGTGAAATGTGGGTTATATTTTTCTTAGTTGCCTCGAAACGCTCCCGTTCATGTAATACCCATACAAATCACATAGGATCACCGTTTCATTATGCCCAATCTTACTATCAAATAAAGTTGACGTATGTGGCTGCAATCATATTGATTTGATTCCAGGCCCTTGCCTGGCTACTTCTTTATTTCCGTTGGTCTGCTGTGTCAGCTACATGATGTCATGGTAGTTATATGGTAGTTGCATGATAGTTACAAGAATAATGTGTTATGACAACATCTTCAGGCACGCGTAGCCTATTTTCACTTCACATCCTCTGGGTGTCTCCACTGTGCCACGCCAGTTAAGATCAATCTTAGAGCTCTACGGGTGCTCTGGACCACACGTAGAGTTACGTGTGATTCCACGATGGTTCTTGGCCAAGGAAGGTTTTCGGGAAACGGTCCGTAAACTCTACGATGGTCCTAAGTGTGAAGTTGAGTACTACTTAGGCTTAAGTACTACTTAACATCGCTCGTAGTGCTTTCGGGAAACGAGGCCCAGAGCTGAGAGGAATCTACTGAGATGACAACCTTCCACCAATGCTTATCAACAGGCTCCCATCCCTGACTGCCCTTGGGGAAACACCTCTTCACAGCTCCAGAATGGCAGCCACTGCATATGAGAGTACCCCAACGGTGTACACATGCCCTTCGATGGTAATGGAGGCACTGCAGCAGCTACAGGAGGAGAACAAACATCTACACCAGACATCATGGAGATGAAACATCAGATTGACAGACGTGGTATGCCACTAGCATCATCAACTTTGCATTCTGCCTGGCCACCACAACTCTTTGAGGTGAACAGAGTACAGATAAAGCAAGAAGATGAGGGGTTGCCACCATCGAACCTTGCTACATCACAGGAACCCTGGAGGACAGAGAATCTATGCCCTGTAGCCGATGGTCATCGCCAGCCTATCGTAACCTTGTTGCATTGCCTGCATCACTGGACTGTGCTCCGGAGCAAGGCCGCCTGCCAGTGACAATAGTCAATGAGGGCGAAGATGATGACTGGCCACTTCCGCCTCCATCAGTACAGTTCCCAGAAGCAATTCCTGACTATCCTCCTGCACCACCAGAGCAACCAGCTCGAACCACAGGGATAGTGGAGGACCTCAGACAGCGTCTGCAGAGGCTTGAGGCACGCTTGTCCTCACACCCATCCACCCCCTCGTATTACGACCCCTATGAAGATGATGAAGAGCCCGCTGTTCCCATTCCCCATTTCAGTTGGAGGCCTGCACTGAACCCATGGCCCGTCGTCCCACAGCAGAAACCAGTTATCACAGCTTCATTCCCATACCTTATCGTGGTCCGAAGCCCTCCATTCCCAAGTTCACACAAGATGATCCAAGGGAATTTGCCAGACTCAGGATTGCACTACAGAATATCCTCCCAGCAGATGCAACGGAGATATTCAAGTATCAAATCCTGTGTGACCACTTACAGTTTGAAGAGGCCCTCTTAATTGCTGACTCTTACAGTAACTCCCCACGCCCCTACACTGACACCATGGCATCTTTGCTGAAGCAATATGGCCAACCTCATCATGTCTCCACTGAAGCGCATCTCTGAGAGGAATGCTGAATCAACTGGGTGAGGAAGGAAATATAGAACTGCAATGTGGCTCCCATGTTGCCAGGTTAAGAAGCTACCACAAGAGCTCCGTGCCACATTTCGTTGCTTCCTCTATGGGAAGAAAGAAGGGGTTCCCTCATTGCTAGATTTCTCTTCCAAGAGGGAGGGGACAGGTTGGACAGGATAGAAGAAGGGAAGCCTCAGGCTGGCAGGTCAAAGAAAGGAGGTCTGATGGCAGTCGCCAGTGTTGCCTGGGGCCACTGAGGCAGCAGCTTCTGACCCACAAAACAGTGAAAGCACCTCAGCTCAGGCCTTACAGGGTAAAAAGAAGGCTTACTGTCCCTACTGATGTAACAACCAGCATTTTCTGGACCAGTGTTCCAATTTTAAGCAGCTCACCAAGAATCAAAGGCTGACTTGGATAAAGATAGCAACCGCCGATTGAAGGTGCAGTGCGAAATCTGTAAGGGAAAGCACATCGAGGCCTTGCATGATGTCAATGCCAAGGTTGGTGCCACCAGCCAATAAAAGCCTGGCCCTACAGATATCCTGTACTTGGATCGAGGTGCTGGTTGCAACCAAGTTCTCCTTAAGATCAGCAAAGTGCTTTTGCAGAATGGAGACCATTGTCTAGAGACATATGCTATTTTAGATGATGGCTCAGAGAGAACAATCCTACTCCAGGATGCAGCTGAAAAACTGAAGCTCTGGAGCCAAAAGGAGAATCTTATGCTGAGGACGGTGAGGCATGATGTGAGGACAGTGCAAGGATCATCAGTGACTTTCATGATCTCCCCTGCGAGTCAGCCAGTAAGGACGTTCAAGGTGGAGCGGTGTTCACTGCACCTACGTTGGGGCTGGTTGAACATACTTACCCCGTGGAGAGTCTAAAGAAGAAATTCAAGCACCTGAAGTCACTTCCTCTGGAGCCCTTCTCCAAGCCAATGCCAAGCCACTGCTTCTCATAGGATCAGATCATCCTCAACTAATAACCCCCACCAAGCCAGTTCTCCTGGGGCCTCCCGGTGCTCCTGCTGCCGTGCAAACACATCTTGGCTGGGTCCTGCAAGGACCAGTGAGTCATATCCAGCACTACAGAACCTCTCAGGAGTGCTTGTTCCTGTCCACCTTGGCGGTCGTCTGCATCAATGCAGCGAACGTGAAGCAGTGTAGTTGTTGGATATCTAATTATTTTACTGTGTCATTTATGTATGTCTTCTGCTTCTTTGCACACACACACACAGACACACACCCCCTCTCACACAACCTGAGTTCAATAAATCATTTATTTAGAAGAAGTCTGGCTTGCATCCTTATCGGTGGTCATTCAATTAAAATTAGCAAGACGAACACAGCAAGTAAGCCCACTCCAATACACCGGGACCTCATCTACTCCCCCCTCCCCCCAACCCCTCTGTTTCTTTGTTTCTCTTTTTCTCTGATTTCTCTCTCTCTCTCTTTCTATCTCACACACAGACAGACACACACACAAACACTGAAACACACACACACACACTGTCCTTTCTGTAGACTCAGAGGCTTAGCTCTGAGAAGGAGGTGGGTTTTGATGTGATGAAATCACAGTTGCTCAGAATAATTCAGGTGAGTTTCACTTCAGATGGAAGCCCACTGTCTGTGAGGAGTATAATCAGTAAGGCCATTGGATGATATGAGAGGGTATACGACCATGGATTTGGGCAGGCGCAGCTTGTCAATATGGGCAGGTGGGGCAGCGCCCTCCCAAAAAACATCCACCCCAAAACATAGTTCATCCTAATAAATAATGTTACCTACGTAACTGCTCTGCTTGCTACCTATTTAACTACTCTGTCGTATATGGTTTGTGTCTGTGTTTTTTTTATAACTATTTATTTAGCACTGTAGAATTGAATCTCAAATACTTTTGTTGATTGCAGTTATGGGGCAGGACCGGTCACTGCCCACATTCATCTGTTGATTTTTCCTATTCGCCTGGCGTCAGTTGTCGGAATTGCAAGCAGCGCTAATAGAGTCCAATATGGGCAGGAGCAAGTCTGCCCTACCTGCCTATTTTTTTTTTTATCTTCTACCAGCTCACAAATCAGTACTCCTCTAGTAACGTTAGACCTAACCCAATCGTGTCAAATGCCGTGATGGCCTGCAGCACAGAACCTGCCTTGTCAAACAGTGTGGACTTTCTGTTAAAAATGCATTTGATGGACTGAAATTAGAAGAGAAGTTAGTGATCAAGCAGCTTGGCCCAGACAGACCAGACGTCAGTATAACTGAAAACTAAGGACAAAGGGAAGATACAACTGAACATTTTCGCGAACATGGTATGATGAAAATGAAATGGCTGTGTGGTTGCTCCGTAAGGAATACAGTATTTCGCTTTCCATGTCTCCTCTTCAGATCATGCTTAGGACAAGGGGACATAGGGATTACAGAAGTTAGCGACCTGAAATACTTTTTCGAAGTAGCAAAAAAGCACACTCTCAAGCAAAGCACATTTACAGTGTGCTATAAAACTACCCATGCTACGTCAAGTTAATATCGCAGCACACCTCAATGAGGGCTATCATGTAAGCATTCAAAATCAATTAGAGAGGCAAAATGTGTCGTTGTGCTTATTATATGAGGCTGTTGCATTGTTTGCCTTTAGTGCATTGGGCATTGCATTGGTCTTTGTTAATCATAGCACTACATTAATGTTAATATTTAAAAAAAAAAAAAACTCTGAAACGCATGCTTTATGGTGCTGCTTGCAGAAAAAATTTATTATAGACCAGCTTACTGGTTACTACATTATTTGGTTTTTAATAGGCTATAATAGGCCATTATTCTATAACATTTGGTCAGGGTAGTGATTCAGGCAGGAGTCAGTGTCTGCCCCACCAATATTTATGCTCAGGAGCCGCTACTGGATTTGGGAAGAGGTTTTTCCAAAGAAACCAAAACAAACCAAATTAGAAGATCACCAGCTCAGGCTGACAGAGATTGGGATTTTGTGGTATTAACATGTAGACTATCAACCCCTGACTGACAATCCATGTTTCACCAATAAACAATGTGGACAAAATGGCAGTCTTATGAGGGACTGGCTTTGTATTTGGTTTCACATCTAATCCCAGAAGCACAGTTGCGCACATTACACAGTTTCATCATCAAAGATTACTGTTTCATTGCATCCCTTGCTGCATATAGGAATACCACTGCCTGTCATAAGCAGTCAAAGTGCCTCATCTATATGTATAATCTATATATATATATAATCAACGATATGGTGCCGAGTAATCATTAAGAGAGCAAGTAAACCAACCACATGTGAGCTCTATGTAACATATTGTATTTACAAAGACATGGTTGTAGGCATCTTGGGCTCTGTTTTAACGAGGGCACCCAGATGAAACACCCAATGTCAGCCCTAATCACAGAATCTTCATTGATCAACTTCTGTAGTACTCCAACCATGTGCTGCTCGCTTCCTCTGCAGGCTAGCATCACAAGGATGCCTCAGGAGACAGACAGGGTTGCCATGGTGATACTGTCCATGTCCATTCAGTACCTGAGGTGAGTTCTCTCTTTTTATCCCTTCTTCTCTCTTCGTTACACGTTGAGAATTAGGAAGACTACTGATTTCTTTTTAAGAATGATATCAAACAGTGTAATTACTTTAATTAGGCAATTGTTCCTTTTGATTGTAGACTCCATTAGAAGTGAACTCTTTTGTGCGGAGCAAAAGGTACCACAAGGAGGACTTCTGAATCAATAGATACTCACACACACACACTGGCTTGCTTATAGTCACACGAGCAATGCAGCAGAACAATCTGCTTTGAACTCCCTCTGAGCTCCCTTAGGTGCGCACACGCACGCACACATGCACACAACCTCTATGATGCCACAGAAATCTTAGTATGTACAATTTCAATGAGTCTATATTCATGCATCCACACACTGTCAGGCAGCACATACAGTACACATGCGACTTCCCCATGATGCCATAGGGGCTCTCCTCATGGTAGGACACCAAAAGAGGTTTCTTCCAATGGTCATTTGGTATTTATGTCATATAGTACAGAGAGGAAATGAGCTAGTAACTTCCACCTACTAGAGAGGTTGACAGATAATGTCAGTATACCCAGTATGTGTGTGTGTGCGCGTGTGCATGTGCGTGAGTGTGTGTGTGTGTGCGCACACTGTGAACTGCTGTGTGTAGTTTTGCTGGAAAGTTTGTGAACCCCTAACAGACTTATGATAATGTGACATTAAATGTGATCACAGGCAGAAGATTATTTATTCATAAAATATAGAAATCTTAATCACCCATTTACCAACCAACATCCAATGACTACTGTAAACCGATACAAGAAAGAGAGACAGAGAAAAAGAGAGAGGGAGAGAGAGAGGGAAAGAGAGAGAAAGAAACAGAGTATGAGTGAGTCAATGGGAGACACAGACACAAAATTACTCTGTCTTTGACAGTTTGACAGTTTGAAAACTGATGAATCGCTTTGTACGTCAATTCAGGAACCATGTAATCATAGTTGCACAAAGCAGCCAAGCTAATTTAATGTCTTTGAAACACTATATACAGTCTGCAGGTTTTAACAAGTGCAGTTTTAGACTTTTTTAGACCTTTTTTATACCATCATGGTTTAAATTTAAGACCTTCACGGAGTATTAAAAAAAAGAACAAGCCCAGATTGCGGTCAATTGATATTTATTGTCAATGAAACAAACACACAACCATTATTCTCATTATTTAAATGCTTCGGAGCTCTGCACTTTTGGTTGCAATTTCGTCCTCCAGAACCTTAAGCTGGGAGAGTTTGTCTTTAGCAGCCCTCCTCAGAGCATTTGATTTTGAGAGGAGCTGTGCCATTTTGCTCCCAGCCTTGCCCTCTGCTTGCTCGGCCAAATCATCTGCATCTTTGCCCAGGCTCTCAATGACTTTACACAGAGTGTCCCGCTTGACTTTCAGGTCTTGTAATTTCTCCTCCGCATGTGCCCTTTTCTTCCCTTGTGCCTCTGCCTCCTTCCTCTTTCTCTCTTCGTCCAAATGGACACGGTACCGTGACCTGGCAGCCATCACAGATTTAATTAAGTCATATGTAAGAGGAACCCTGGTCACGCCACCATGTATTGCAACGTAGTCGCAAACAAGCCTGTGTGCAACCAGTGTTTCCTCTTGCATATTCTCCGTCTCAATCTCTTTGTTCACAGAGAAGTCTCTCTCTACAGATGCCTGGCCATGAGATAGAAGTAGAAGCTTCTTGCAAAATGCCCAAAGATCTGGGTATGCCTTGCCGATGCAACATGAAGGAAGACATCCAGACAAGTCTTCATGCCTGCACTCCACAGGCAACGCAGCATCAAATTGCTGGAGAATGGTGTCCCCTGTGATAAAAAGATATAAAAATAAATAATAATAAAAAAAGTTAGAAACAAGCATTGATGACTCATTTTCCACTAAGAGTTGGCTAAATTTACTTATGCCTTCAATTTAGTCATCACCATTATGGCTTTCCTTACAGCTCTGTGGGGGTACAGTCTAAACCACACAAAACAGGTGCATGGAAATTGTTTGCTGGAGTTAAACTGGAACTTAAACTGGAATTTAAAAGACCTACACTCCAATATATGGTGGTCATATTTTGACCAATCATATGTGGCCAAGTGATAATGACTGGGGAAACTGTAGTCCCCCCCCCCTAGATTGAGCCCGACTACGCCACCCTGAGGAAGTACTGGAAATTACCACCCAGGGACCACACAAGAGCCCCAACTCGGACCCCCACACAAGTTCTCATGCAAAAATCAGCAGACGTGGATTCTAAAACAAAAATATATTTATTAAGAAATTTACCAGGTACAAATTACTAAAATCAATCACTGAATTTCCCCCCACACACACTCACACTCAGTCACCCACACAGGCCGACACACACGCACCCAAGACGTTACAAAATATGTAACACAAAATATGTGGGACGCAATGAAGCGTCCTTCAACCACAGAGCAGGCACGCCCCGGAGGAAGATGGTCAGCCCCTGTGAAAGCCTTGGTTAAGTATACATACTCATATATGCACACATGCTCATATACACACACTAAATGAGGGTGAGCTAAGGCACTCACTGTCAGGAAACACACCCTGGTGACACAGCATTGCACTACACTGCACTGCACGGCACCCCACGTAATTGGGCCACTACAATGGGCAACTATCTCCCTCAGGGACTGCCTGCACCTGTTAAATAAAAAAATAAGGAAAAAACAGGTGTCTAGCAGGCCTGCCACTCAACCCACACACACACAAACAAGGACTGCACCACTAAAATTAAAGAACACCAAACAAAACTGCACCACCAAAATTAAAAAACACCAAACAAAACAAATAAACACAATAAGGCCTATGAGCAGTTGCAACAGGCAGTGTAAGACCAGATGCAACGAGTGTAACTGCGTGTGCAATATAGGCCTCAGCACATGGCCAACACAGAGAAGAACAAAAGAACATGACGAAAGACGAAAGAAAACGAAAGAAACAATGAAGCAATATTAACACTAGAAGTCCCAGCATTTTTCTGTCTACCTAGAAGACCCACATAGGGGCCATTTGGCCCGACCGCTTTTCCCGAATACACTAATCACTCATTTTGTTATGGTAATGACGCTGTTAGTGGCAGTGTGTGGGGTGAGGGGGTCAGACTTTATAGTGAAGTCATGTTGGCTACTTCTGTGTGAATGTGAGAATGAAGAATAAAAACACATTGTATTCTAAAATGTGGGTATGAAAAAGGCCCAAAAGGAAGAATTATTTCGGCAACAACCCCTCCACACCACAACTAGGAAAAAGAGCCAAGTGTCAGGCTAAAATTAAATGTAAGGACAATCATGCAAACTGTGCGCTGTGTTGACTGCTGGTTTTTCATTGTTTGTGAATATGCTTGGGTTTCTTTCTTTTTTTTTTTTTTACTATTTTTACACACACACACACACACACACACACACATATATATATATATAAATACATTCATAACACACACACACACACATTTACAAATACAAATATGAACACACACACATTAATATAACACACACACATCTATACACACACACACTTTTTTAGCACACAAAAATAACAATTACTTCTGCAACAACCCTCCACACCAAAACTGGTAATAAAGGTGCTTTTTCATTCTTTGTAAATATATTTTGTTTTGTTTTTTTTTTAACAATAAATGTCAGTGTGTTGATCCCTTCCTTCCTGTTGATCCTTTCCACTGCATACAGCTCATAGTCCAGTTTAAGTCTTTATGGCTATGTTCACTGAGGTATTTATCCATCTCAGAACTAAAGCTTGCTCTCAAAAGAACCTCCTGAGCTGTAAGGTGTGTCCCCTCCCCCACACAGGTTCAAGTGGCTCCGGCCGTGTGCCACTAACAGCCACATTTCCATAACAAAATGAGTGTCCACAGGGGGGACTTGGGGCCAATTGGCCCTCTTGTGGGTTTTCTAGGTAAAAAGGCCAAATGGCCCCTCTCTGGGACGTCTAGTGTTAAAGAAAAGAAAAATCACAACATAAACATTAGTCACGCTCTCACCACGACATACGTACAACAGCATTCATACAAGTTCCAGACACATGCACCCCGCTTAACGCAGTCAGCAAACACCACACACACACACAATCGGCGACGGACTAATGGGCCGAAGAGTCACCCAGTCGCAGCTTTGCCCACAGGGCAGCACGGCGACGAGAGCGTTCAGAGGGGACAAAGCAGCAACACCCACAAAGATAACTTGGGGATCCTCGGCTACACAAGCGTGTGTTCAGAGGTTGTTGAGAAGAGCGCAATACAGACCAGCAAGCAGGAGGAAACTCATAAACGCAAGCTGAACCAGGAAGAGCCAAACTCCGCAGTGAGGAGCACGGTAGAGACGAGACGAGTATAGGCAAGCAGCAACCAGATGCGCTCAGAGAACGTGCACGGAACAGGACGGAGCACAAAAATCTGCCCAAACCGCGAGGGATGGAGGAGAAGAGACCCGACAGCCGCCAGCTATGCCTCTTAGCTCGTGAATGCCCGCGTCCAAGTCAAACTTAACAAGCCATATAATCAGCCGAGTAATCAGCTGGCTAAGACCAGTGACGTAATGACGCCAGTAACGTGGGTAAGGCTAGGAATGCCAATACCCACCTTGCTACAATCTACCCCCGGGATTTGCATCGTCGTCCCGATGATGGACCACTTACTTGCCCTAGCGTTATACCATCCTCAATTGGCATCTCCCACTGACGGCGGGAGGCGGTGTGTGTTGGAGTGTTGACCTGCGGTTACTTGTGCAGTTCTTCGTACTCCACTAATACCATCATTGGTCTGGGCAGGTATCAACAGTACACCTTCTGGGGTATGCCCAACTGGACGGGCCGAGGGGATGACCAACGGCTCGTTACCCCCTTGTTCCAAGGGGAGACTACTTGCAGGATTGCGAGATGGGGACAGCGGAGGCACCACTAGAGACATCCCCGACTCAGAGGACGACAGTTGAGGCCGGTAGGCATCACGAGACTGGGGTAGCGTGCTGGGACGTGCAATAGCCAAAGGCGGCACAGCAGAGGCCGCTGCCGGTTCTGGAAGCGAGGAGGGAAGGTCGGTACTCGACCCTGTAGCCACCAACCAGCCAATATCTTCAGTAGCGTCATCTTCCGGAATAGCCACCACACCTGGGGTCGGAAGTGGAGCACACAGGGTCTAAGCCAAGATGAGGTTTCAACATTGTACGGTGCACATGCTTGAGTCTGTCCAGGGCATTAGTGGGGGCAATGGTGTAAACCACTCCCCCGGGTTTCGGGGCCTTAAGCACCTTGTGCAACACCGGATGCCAGAGGTCTTGAATTTTGTTGCGACCACGGAAACTATGGTCCCGGACATAAACAAACTGGCCCTCCTGCAGCGGCAACTCCCTCACACGCTGGGTGTGAAGCTGCTGCCGGTGTTCTGCTGCCTTAGCCAGCCGGTCCCTGGCCCCCCTAAAGGCAAGATCAAGTCGCCGTTGGTGTTCCACTATCCAGTCAGTTACAGTACCTGACACAGGGTGGGCTACCCTACCCTACCCTACTCCAAGACGGTAAAATCTAGGGCCAGGATTTCATTAGGACGAGAAGCCAGCAGGTGCCCCATAAAGCTATGAGCCACCGGCTGGGTGTCTTTACTAACCTGGCAGCGCTCGCACTCCTGACACCACCGCTTAATGTCGGCGAACATACCCGGCCAGTAGCACCGCTGCTGCACCAACCGGCTAGTTCTCTCAACCCCTTGATGGCTATGATTATGGTGAAGCTGGGTCATTACCACCGAGTGCAAAGGGGAGGGTAGAACTAACTGGAGGACCTCCTCCCCAGCATCAGGACGGCGGATACGGCGGTGTAGCACACCCTCCTTAAGCAGTAAACGATCCCATTGGTGCCACAACACCAGAGCTCTGGGTGACAGTGGGCCCCGTACAGACGCACCTGGACGCCTCTTCCTCTCACAGAAGGCCAATATCGGCTGAATGACAGGATCTGCCCTCTGTAGTTCCTGTAAGTTGGTAGAGGAGTGGTTGGGAAGAATAGAGATTGAAGCTTGCGCTGCAAGCAAAGGACCCTGACCCACATCCGCTGCTTGCAGGGAATGGGTGTCCCACGTGTTCCCTCTGGGCAAATGCCCGAATCTACATACTGCCGTGATAGTGCATCCGCATTTCTGGACCCTGGGAGGACCTTGCCACACAGGGTGACGTCCAACTCCAAGTAACCAAGGTATGGGATTGCCAACCCATTTGCGGCCCGTAGCTGCAACCATTGGCACTGTTGGAGGCGGTCTTGACCACAGGGTTCAAAATGCTGTTGGAAGAATGACTCAGTAATGGTTGATACCATGGAACCTGTATCCAATAGGCATAACACATCTACGCCCCCCATGTTTACCTGTATGTTTGGGCACAATGACAATAAATGCGGCAAGACCCCCACTTTTCCCTTTACCTTCTCTGAGCCCTTAGAAACCCCATCCGAACTGCGACTCAAAAGATCGGTGGGTGTTAGTTTTCCTGAACCTGGGTGGAAGGTGTTGGGCCAGAATAAGACACAGAAAAGGTGGAAGCTGTCCGGGGACGTGGGGGGCGCCTCGGGCCATCACAATCACGCGCAAAATGCCCTGGTTGCTGGCACCGCCTGCAGATCAGAGAATGAGTGAAAGGCGGCCTAGCAGGAGCCTTAGCCTCCTGAAGGAGGCTAACGCTACGAGCAAGAAGGTCCAACTGCTCTTGCTGGCGCTTTAGAATCTCCTTCACTTCAACCCAATCAGGGTTTGGCGCTGGCCTATTAGCCACCGGGCGAGAATCGCCCTGAACACTGTACACCAGACCATACACAGAGGGTACAGACTGGCTTCTGGCCCTCATGGCCACGGGCATGCCCTCGTGCTCCCACCTAATCGCTTCCCCTCGAACATTGAGCAACAAAGCTTGCGGAGTATTACGAAGGAACCGCTTCAGATCCCTGTGCAACGCTCCATCCAAGACGTATTCTATAAATTGGTCTCTCAACAAGACATCTGCGTTTGGTACTGCGTCTGGTGCAACCTTTGATCTTCTCCATTAAGCTCATCAACCCCAAAGAAAACTTCAGGAGGCTCTCACACTCCTGTTGTTTTTGTGAGAAGAAAGCTTCCTGTAGCGACACATGGGACTGTGAGCAGCCATAAAGCTCACGCAAAATTGTCAAAATCTTTATTGGGTCTTTCCTCTCTCCTGCAGGCCTATATTTTATCTCCGTTCTCGCCTCCCCCTCAAGATGATCAAACAAAAAGTACGCTTGGTCAGCAGGAGCCAGATGGCGGGCCCTCATGCATGCTTGCACTTGCAATGAAGCGTCTTTCAACCACAGAGCAGGCACGCCCGGAGGAAGATGGTCAGCCCCTGTGAAAGCCTTGGTGAAGTATACATACTCATATACGCACACATGCTCATATACACACACTAAATGAGGGTGAGCTAAGGCACTCACTGTCAGGAAACACACCCTGGTGACACAGCACTGCACTACACTGCACTGCACGGCACCCCACGTAATTGGGCCACTACAATGGGCAACGATTTCCCTCAGGGACTGCCTGCACCTGTTAAATTAAAAAATAAGGAAAAAACAGGTGTCTAGCAGGCCTGCCACTCAACCCACACACACACAAACAAGGACTGCACCACCAAAATTAAAGAACACCAAACAAAACTGCATCATCAAAATTAAAGAACACCAAACAAAACAAATAAACACAATAAGCAGTTGGAACAGGCAGTGTAAGACCAGATGCAACGAGTCTAACTGCGTGTGCAATATAGGCCTCAGCACATGGCCAACACAAAGAGAAGAACAAAAGAACGCGTCAGCACATCAAACAAAAGAAACAATGAAGCAATATTAAAGAAAAGAAAAATCACAACATAAACATTAGTCACGCTCTCACCACGACATACGTACAACAGCATTCATACAAGTTCCAGACACATGCACCCCGCTAAACGCAGTCAGCAAACACCACATACACACACACACAATCGGTGACGGACTAGTGGGGCGAAGAGTCACCCAGTTGCAGCTTTGCCCACAGGGTAGACACGAGACGAGTATAGGCAAACAGCAACCAGATGCGCTCAGAGAACGTGCACGGAACAGGACGGAGCACAAAAATCTGCCCAAACCGCGAGGGATGGAGGAGAAGAGACCCGATGGCCACCAGCTATGCCTCTTAGCTCGTGAATGCCCGCGTCCAAGTCAAACTTAACAAGCCATATAATCAGCCGAGTAATCAGCTGGCTAAGACCAGTGACGTAATGACGCCAGTAACGTGGGTAAGGCAAGGAATGCCAATACCCACCTTGCTACACATACAATAAATACTGATCAGTTCAATGCTAAATATAATATACAAGATTATCTTAAAGTGGCACTCATAACGTCCTTAAGCCCTTTCTAGAACTCCTCCTACCAGCACAAACTCCTCCTGCCAGCTGCCTGTTGAACAGAAATGTCTGCACAAGCCCCTTCATCTTTGCCTTGCAGCCGTCTGGATCACTGCTCATCACTGTGGGGTCTAGACAATCCATCTGCCTAACGGTACTGTATTTAAGAGGACTCTTCTCCTGTACTTTCTTCACGATGCTTGAGAGTCCTTGACTGAACTGTCCTTGACTGAAGAAGATTCCATTAACATGTTACTGACATCGACACACTGATGTCCATGCTGCTTTTACACTTGCACTTTACCAAGTGCACCTTCACTTATTGCACCTTACATATTGCACATTTCACTTTTTCCTTTTTCACCTACACCAGCTACCAAGAAGAGCTACCTCGAACTTTCCTTCTTGTTGGAAGTGTACATGTTTATCTGAATGTCTTATGTCTATTTATTGTGGATGTCTGTGCACACTTCATGTGTGTGTGTGTGTGTGTGTGTGTGTGTGTGTGTGTGCGCGTGTTTCTAGTTCAAATTGCACATTTGGTGTCTGGTGAAACGCAATTTCAGTCCTCTGTGTAATTCCTGTTACACTGCTGGCATGTTGGCATGTCCTGTTACACATTCTGTCAGATAATGCTCAATTCCTCCCAGGAATGATTGCAATTACAAATGCTTTGGTAGTAATATCTTCATTTATTGTGCTTGCAATGAAAAAACACAAAAGAGAATGAAAAAAATGAAATCAATTATCATTTTACACAAAACTCAAAAAATGGGCCGGACAAAAGTATTGGCACCCTCAGCCTAATACTTGGTAGCACAACCTTTAGACAAAATAACTACGAACAGCCGCTTCCGGTATCCATCAATGAGTTTCTTACAATGCTCTGCTGGAATTTTAGACCATTCTACTTTGGCAAACTGCTCCAGGTCCCTGAGATTTGAAGGGTGCCTTCTCCAAACTGCCATTTTCAGATCTCTCCACAGGTGTTCTATGGGATTCAGGTCTGGACTCATTAGCGGGGTTCCCATTACCGGGCCAAACCCGAGCCGACACGGGTGTACCGGTGCTAAGTGGTTTCACACCTTCAGGGGGAGGTGCTAACACGGGCCTACAGGGGCTGTCCTGGGTGCTAGTAGCCCGCGATTTCTGGCCCAACTAAAATGATGGTCCTACAGGGGCTAAAGGGGGTCTAGAGGCGGTGTCAAGGTCGGGGCGGCGTCAACATTTGGAAGCAAAATAAAGCGAAGATGGCATGAGTATTATCTGCACCTGTATCACCGTTGTTACTGAAGAATATGAAAAAGATGGATCACCAGTTCTGGTCAGCTGAACATATCCGTGCTCTCTCCGTGGTCTGGGCAGAAGACGACATGAATAAAAAAAAACGACGAGGTTTGCAGAAACGAGGAAGTTGGACATTCAGCAACAACAGCCCGGCAAATTCGCGAGAAGCATAAAAAACTACGGATATAAAGACATGGTATAACAAACCAACCCCCCCCACATAAAATAAATCTGAATTGCTTTTACTCAAGCGAGCTTAATCCTACATTCTCTGTATGTCTCGTGGCTGGTGGTGAATGCTTGGCTGGTAACATTTCAATTGCCCACCGTGATGCGGTGGATTAAATGACTCCTTGTCAAATTAATTGGAGGAAACAAATGACTAGGCCTATAACATTGCCTTGTGTCATTTAGGCTACTTTTTAAATGCAGTTTCGCAGTGCTGAAGTGTGCAGCTGCCGACATAAGATCCCAACTTGCCAGTGTCTCTCCTTTAGGCTATGCCTTGTGCATGGTAACGTGGTTCTCCGCGGTGACTTCGCAGTTAACTGTTCTAAACGTGTGTGTCAAGCCAATAGGTCAAAATCACTTGTTTTTCTATTAAATTGATATATATTTGCCATTTCCGACCGTTTGGGCTGACGGTAGTGGTACCGTTGGTTTAAAACAAGACTTTTCTTCCTTTAGCAACCGTTGCCATCAGTAAACAAAAGTAGACTCTCTAATAGTCTACAATAGCCTATAGATGACCTATCTCATATTTGGCTGATAAAAATTGCAAGTTGTTGATCTAATTAGTATTAAAATTAACTGTTTCGGTCATTGTTATACCTTAAAGTAGCAGTAAATTGTGTAATTTGGCTACGTTTTGTTGGCAGCACTGTGTGGAAGTATCCGAATATGAGACGCATTCCCTAAGCATTTGACGCTCCGTGGCCGTCGGTCTTGTTCCATTAAAACATGGAAGAAACAAAGGACTAGGCCTATAACATTGCCTTGTGTCATTTTAGGCTACTTTTTAATGCAGTTTTGCAGTGCTGAAGTGTGTGGCTGCCGATATAAAATCCAAACTTGCCAGTGTCTCTTCTTTAGGCTATGCCTTGTGCATGGTAGACTACGTGGTTCTTCGCGGTGACACAGTTAACTGTTCTAAACGTGTGTGTCAAGCCAATAGGTCAAAATCACTCGTTTTTCTATTAAATTGATATATATTTTCCATTTCCGACCGTTTGGGCTGACGGTGGTGGTACCGTTGGTTTAAAACAAGACTTTCTTCCTTTAGCAACCGTTGCCATCGGTAAACAAAAGTAATGCAATAGGCCTATAGATGACCTAGCTCATATTTGGCTGATAAAAATTGCAAGTTTTGATCTAAATAGTATTAAAATTAACTGTTTCGGTCATTGTTATACCTTAAAGTAGCAGTAAATTGTGTAATTTGGCTACGTTTTGTTGGCAGCACTGTGTGGAAGTATCCGAATGTGAGACGCATTCCCTAAGCATTTGACGCTCCGTGGCCGTCGGTCTTGTTCCATTAAAACATGGAAGAAACAAAGGACTAGGCCTATAACATTGCCTTGTGTCATTTTAGGCTACTTTTTAATGCAGTTTTGCAGTGCTGAAGTGTGTGGCTGCCGACATAAAATCCAAACTTGCCAGTGTCTCTTCTTTAGGCTATGCCTTCATGCATGGTACCTGGTTAATTTTTCACGGTGACACAGTTAACTGTTCTAAACGTGTGTGTCAAGCCAATAGGTCAAAATCACTCGTTTTTCTATTAAATTGATATATAGGCCTATTTTCCATTTCCGACCGTTTAGGCTGACGGTGGTGGTACCGTTGGTTTAAAACAAGACTTTCTTCCTTTAGCAACCGTTGCCATCGGTAAACAAAAGTAATGCAATATAGATGACCTAGCTCATATTTGGCTGATAAAAATTGCAAGTTGTTGATCTAATTAGTATTAAAATTAACTGTTTCGGTCATTGTTATACCTTAAAGTAGCAGTAAATTGTGTCATTTGGCTGTTTTGTTGGCAGCATTGTGGAAATATCCGAATGTGAGACGCATTCCCTAACAAGCATTTGACGCTCCGTGGCCGTCGGTCTTGTTCCATTAAAACATAGGGACGGTGTATTTTTGCTTTATAGCCGATAGTAATATATAGAAATATATTTGAACATGAACAACAAGGAGGACGATCTGCGCCAGCAGAGGTTCCATGGCGTCTATTATCCTCCAAAGAAGTATTTTCAGTCAGAGATATCGGCAGTAGTTATAATCGTCTTCTATCTTCTACTGATGCTACTGAATTGCCCGCCTATCCTGCTTGAAAATGGGCTGTATCAGTGACGTTTTCGCAAACGAGGGCGTAACCCATTGGGTCTAGTAGCCAGGGAGTGGGAACACAACAGCTCTCAGGTCATGGGGCTAGTGCCCTGGGTCTACAAGCACCGAGGGTGGCCCCTAAAGGCCCGGGCCGGCACCGGCCCCGGAATGGGAATGCGGCTATTGCTGGCCACTTTAGAAGTCTCTAGTGCTTTCTCTCAAACCATTTTCTAGTGCTTTTTGAGGTGTGTTTCGGGTCATTGTCCTGCTGGAAGACCCACAACCTCTGAGGGAGACCCAGCTTTCTCACACTGGGCCCTACATTACGCTGCAAAATTTGTTGGTAGTCTTCAGACTTTATCAGGGAATCTCTGCCATGTTTGACTGTGGGGACCGTGTTCTTTTCTTTGAAGGCCTGTTTTTTTCCTGTAAACTCTATGTTGATGCCTGGTCTCATTTGACCAGAGAACATTCTTCCAAAACGTTTTTGGCTCTCTCAGGTAAGTTTTGGCAAACTCCAGCCTGGCTTTTTTATGTCTCTGGGTCAGAAGTGGGGTCTTCCTGGGTATCCTACCATAGAGTCCCCTTTCATTCAGACGCCGACGGATAGTACGCAGTGTTTCCGCTATGTACAAATGACTGCGGCGGGCCGCCGCACCTTAATTTTTACCGCCGCACCTTCAGGAATTCCCACTACCTTTTTTTTGTATTCCACTACCCATTTTACGTTGCTTGCCCAGTCTTTGCGTTTGGGCCGAAGCGGAGTTCCACTGGCCGATTTAGCAGTTACTTGATTGGTTTCCACGGGTCGCCGTGAGCTCTGATTGGACAACGTTCTGCCTGAAGCAGCATAGCCAAGCCAAACTGAAGTAAAATAAATCGCTACTACAGAGCTGTCACTTAAGATGCCAAATTAGGAAAGGTAAGTGTTGAAGATGTTGTGTTACCTTATATTTCCAGTGATTATGTTTCGTTTTGTCACATAAGTAGGCTACTTTATGTAAAACTTTATGTAAAACTGTTAGTAGGCAACGTTTAGGTTATGTTAGACAAGACGTCTCGTTTGGCCTCCCGGTCTTCAGTGGTAGATCACGCACTCACACACTGAGGGGATAACGTGAGGGTGTAACGGATGCCAGCTAGCAGAGCTCGGCGTAGAACATTGGTAAACCTCCGTTACATAGGCATATCCACATCCATATAGCTCTCTTAGATAGATTATAAATGTAAGGACAATTTTTACAGCTAATCACCAGAGCGCTAGTTTTCATTTGAGCTGACTGATAGAGAGAGATCTAACGTCAACGATATCTTTCGATTGCCGATGAGCTTGCTTAAGTATTTCGCCCAAAAAAGAAAATAGAGAGATGAAGAAACTCGTCAGGGAAGATTCATTCGTGCAAAATTAAAGTCATTCGAGCTAAGGATGGGCATTGCTTAATAATTAATATTAAAGTTGGCTATTCATATTGATAGCCTGTGGAAACTTCAGACCCTCTTCCTCGTGTTTTACTATCAAAGCCATGACGTTTGTATTAACTAGCCCACCTCAGTTTTACTATGAGATGTTCAAGCTCCTTCTTGTCCGAGTCTAACCGAGTCGACAGCTGGAATTGAGATGAACCGCCACCGTCATTTTACAAGGCTCCGGTGCGCGCTGTTCAAATGTTGTTGCAGGTGAATTGTTGGCTATTTATTTACGCTCCATTACAGTGATGACAGTAAACTTGGACATAGAGAATATGTGATGTCCATCCCTAATTCGAGTATGTATGATTAAACACAGTCCTCTCCCCAAACATCAGTGTTTGCTCATCTGCCAACTGCCATATCAGATCAGAAATGGTCAAAACCACGTTAATTTCAAAATGTGCACGTAAATGTTTTGAAAATATGAATGTTTTATTAGAGTAGCAGTAATCAAGCAGGGGAGCAAAATAGGCTGGAACAAAGAGAATGTGAAGAGAGGGTAGACAGAGAGGAAAGCAGCCAAAAGAAGGGCAAACACAGGGCCACGGACCTCCTGTCAGCGAGTTCCCCTATGAGCAAGCCTTAAAATTGTTTTTTTAAAAACCCAGGAAAATTAAGTGCTCTGAGCAAGCCTGCAAACTTTGCCACTGATTTCCAATAAATGTGTACTTGTAGTAATCATGTGTTGTGAGATTTATGTTTAGGGGGGTGGGGGTAAGAGGTCGCTCTGGCATTGGTGAAGGGGGAGGGGGATTTAGTCTTCCTGGCTGTTTTCTAAAGGTTATGGTTCTTCTTTCAAGACTAGGTTTATTCATTTATTCCCTTACAAAGGGTCACCATTTTAGAGTGTTGTGTTAAAAAAAAAAAACCTCTCAGAATGCTCCCGTATCCTCATACTAGGGTCGATACGTTGTACGTCGTATGTCTGAGTGCAGGTCTTGCCACCGCACCTTCAGACATTTTCTAGGGGAAACACTGGTACGGGTTGACACTGTTGTACCCTCGGACTGCAGGACAGCTTGTAATTGTTTGGATGTTAGTCGAGGTTCTTTCTCCACCATCCGCACAATCTTTCGTTGAAATCTCTCGTTAATTTTTCTTTTCCGTCCACATCTAGGGAGGTTAGCCACAGTGCCATGGGCTTTAAACTTATTGATGACACTGCGCACGGTAGACACAGGAACATTCAGGTCTTTGGAGATGGACTTGTAGCCTTGAGATTGCCCATGCTTCCTCACAATTTTGCTTCTCAAGTCCTCAGACAGTTCTTTGGTCTTCTTTCTTTTCTCCATGCTCAATGTGGTACACACAAGGACACAGGACAGAGGTTGAGTCAACTTTAATCCATGTTAACTGGCTGCAAGTGTGATTTAGTTATTGCCACCACCTGTTATGTGCCACAGGTAAGTAACAGGTGCTGTTAATTACACAGATTAGAGAAGCATCACATGATTTTTCAAAGGGTGCCAATACTTTTGTCTGGGCCATTTTTGGAGTTTTGTGTAAATTAATTGATTTAACTTTTTTTCATTCTCTTTTGTGTTTTTTTCATTGCAAGCAACATAAATAAAGATATTACTACCAAAGCATTTGTAATTGCAATCATTTTCTGGGAGAAATTGAGCATTATCTGACAGGATTGCAGGGGTGCCAATACTTTTGGCCAGCAGTGTACATAGTGAATTGACAATAAAGTACACTTTGACTTTGACTTTGACTGCAGTCCCTTTTAAATTCAAGAATCCTGAGGTCTGAACTTTTGCTGTTCTGTACAGAGAAATGCAAAAGAAATGTACGCAAAAGTGCTGTACACATGTACCCTGATAATCTTTGACATTAAGCTACTAGTACCTTGAGGGCCTCCTCAGCACCCAAGCTGATATCCACACAGTGCACTGGCATCAAGTTATTCTTTTCACCTATGTCCAGGTTGATAAGCTGGGCTGTGGTGATGTCCTGCAGGACCTCTCGTTTCACGAAACGACGCATCAGACTGTTGGACGAAACAGAATAAACAAAATAAACGTTTCAATTACATGATCACTTTGCAAAATACTGTGTACCATTTTGACTGCTGTTGATTTGCTGTGAATGTGTCTGTTTAAAACTGTATGTGTTTGATTACAGATCTACATAACGCTTTACTTTTGAGCTGATGTGTAATGGGGTGGGTGGGCTGGCATCATAACCACACCATAACTTTCAAAATCAATATAATGCAATCATAAAATACATCCATTTCATCACACTTTCCTATATAATATTCTGCTTATTAGAAAATGCCTTACCTTGATCAACTCTGCCAGATCTTTTCTCAGGTAAGGCATCACCTGCTCCTCAGTCTGGTACTTCCTTGAAAACGGATCAAATAGCTGGGCGACACTCCTGAAAAACTGCAGTTTAGGTAAAGTCAGGGGATCTTTCTTCAATTACATCAAAGCTTGCAGTGCCGGGATGTGGAAGGTCCTTGGTCCTCACAGCATTTGTGTACACCAGCATAGATGGCCAGATTTCCAAAGCTCGTTCAACCACCGTCAAGTTTTCAAGCCATCGATGTCTGCAGAATGCCAATGGGAACCGTGTAGACTTGGTGGTTTTCACATAGTCTTCTCTTCTTGCTGGCACATTATGCAACAATATATGCAAGGCCCTGAGAAACTTGTTTACCTGCCAGATGGAGAAGCCTATTTTAAAGGCATTGTGTAGGGTGTGTAACCCACAGCTTCCCACAAATATGAGTCGAGAACCCCCGTAGAGGTCAGCATATTCAGACTGGAAGAGCTCAAAGAATTTTAAATTGACATTGGGACCATCCATGGAGATTGATATCAACTTGCTGAGGTCCAGGTGTCCCGCACATTCCTAAGGGAAGGAAACAAATCAACCAATCAATTAAATTTGCATATATTTATATATAAAAAACACAATCTACCCTACCCTACACCACATTCATTACATTATGAAAGTACACTTAGCTGACATTTATCCAAAGTGATTTACAGATATTACAGGGTACTGGTTACAGTCCCTGGAGCAATCAAGTCAAGTAGCTTTATTTGTTCCAGGTTGAGCAATTGTTCTGTTACGTGCACACGCGCACACACACACGCACACAGTCAGCACTGTAAAGTTGGCCAAGGCCAGTGCTGGAATAACAACTCCCCCGGCAGATCACGCCAGCGGGACGCTCTTGCATTCCTCCCCCCCTCCTTCTGCCAGCCTGGACAACCAGGTCTGTGTGACCAGCGCTGTTTGGCTGCTGGACCGGATGGCTGCTTGCCTACGCTGGATTACCCCAAAGACTTCCTTACCTTGTCTTGCATGTTGTTAAATGTTTGATTATGTGCTCTGTTGCTGAGGTGTTTTTTTCCTGTCCCACACCACGCTCCCTTAAGAGCATGGTCTGGGGGTTGTTTTTTTTCTCTCCTCCTCTCTCCTCATGTGATGCTGTATATCTTACTCCCCTGTCTTCCCATCCTGTCTACCCCCCTGTCATATCATGTATGTTTGTTTTTATGTGGATGGGTTGATGGCTAATTTCGCTGGCCTAAAAACCAGTGACAATAAAGGGTTACTTGACTTGGTTGACTTGACTTGAATGATGAAATATAATCTAATTACGAATGTATAAATACAGGGTAAAGAATAGTAACCATCTAATTACAAGTACAAATTGCCAGAGTGCATTATATGCACAGATTAATATACTATTTACAGATGTAATGCCAGTATTTACACCTAGAAAAGGTGAGTATACTACATACTATGTTCAGAGTACATTGATAAATTTTGGTGGGCAATAGTTATGTGCAGCTAAAATACAAATAAGTTATGAGAGCAAAATGTATTGGTTGGGCAATGAAAAGGAGGCATGTACAAATTGGTATGATTAAGAGAAGGCAATTTAATATACAGATGTCCTCATATATTCTCTCACACACAACAGACGCCCAGCCACACACCATCCAATTTAAAGTTGAGCCCCTTCTCATAACAGGAGATGAAATCGTTCGTTGGTCTCTGCATTATGTTTGGGATCATAAAACTACCGCGTCATGCAAGTTGTATGATCCCAACCGTAATGCAGAGGCCGACGAACAACATAAATCTCGAATATTGAATATTGTTGCCTAGTAACGGGGACGCTGGCGAGTCTAACGCCGCTCCGGCTGGCTTGTTTTTATTCAGTATTTTTATTTTTTATCCATTAAGTCATTGTTCATATTGTTTCCTTTTATCCTTATTTATTTAGCTAACTAAAGCAACTGCCTATAGTCACTTTTCGCGACTAAATTATTATACGGATTTTATCAGTAACGGGGATGCCGGCGAGTCCAATGCTGCACTGACTGGCTTGTTTTTATTCAGTATTTTTATTTTTTATCCATGAAGTCATTGTGCATATCGACTGATTTTATCCTTATTCCCTACGCTAACTAAAACAACTACCTACAGTCACTTTTTTCGACTTTTGGGGCTCTGGATTTATTCACGGATTTTTGTCTGGACCTGCACTTATCAGGATTTACGTAGAGTGACATTTGCCTACGCTGGTGATCGGATATCTGCTGAATTGCTTCTACTTACCACTACATCTACTCAACTAATGATAAAATACTCCGCGAGTGAACTTCATCAACTGTGGGGAAACTTTGTGCCTCCTGTAGAGCTCCTCTACCAACGTGACATTCTCCGACGTCCTAAATATGTTCACAGAGGGTCTCGACGCAACAGATTGGACAATGATGGCAAGGCAATTCCCTCTCGTTGTTCTGTAAACCGCTATCACTCAAAGACATCAGATCGACGAGTTGAATATAGCGCGCTAGCCTCTCTGCCCAAGACAGAAATGCAGTCTCACTTGACCAAACTGAAAATTGGATTGTACAACATACGATCTCTTACCAACAAAGCTCCGCTGATCAATGACTTTATTGGAGACCATAAAGTGGACTTTTTATGCCTCACGGAAACTTGGCAACAAAACAATGATTACTTCCACCTGAATCAAGCAGTCCCACCGGGATTTGTTTTCATCAGTAAACCTCGCTCTTCCGGGAGAGGAGGCGGTCTTGCACTGCTCTATCGCAATAACATCAAACTCACGCGCCTGGATATTCCTATTCAATCCTCCTTTGAGCTGCTGGCTGTTAAACTCTGTGGACCTACACCTACTATTGTTGTGGTAATGTACAGACCACCTAAACCATCAAGTGTTTTTATTTCTGAACTGTCAACTGTTCTAACAACTGTGAGTGCAATGTCTCCTAATATTGTTTTAATGGGTGATTTTAATATACACTTGGATACTTATTCCAGTATGTATGTAAAAGACTTTTTGGGCATTCTTGATTGCATGGGCATTACACAGTATGTTGACTTTCCCACTCACAACAAAGGACATACTTTAGACCTGGTCTGCACCTCTGGTATTACACCTAGTAACTTCAGTACTGCTGAGCTACCCATCTCTGATCACAAGTTTGTACTATTTGACACTTACCTCCCCACCATAAAGTGTAAAACTCAACGTGTGATGTCATATAGAAATCTAAAAAAAATCAAAGCTGAAGAACTCAGTTCTGTAATTGCCTCCTATCCTTGCCCTGATTCTGATACGTCATTGGAGGATTTAGTTGACTACTACAACAACTGTATGTCTACAGCACTTAACATTCTTGCCCCCTTGAAGGCTAGGACCGTCTCATTTATACACTCCTCACCCTGGTTCACCCCTGAACTCCGTCAAATGAAGTCCAAGGGACGGCGCCTGGAGCGGTTATCAAAAAAGACTGGCCTTGTTGTGCATAAGGAGATGTACGCTGAGCACATCCTTCAGTACAAAAACTCCATTTCTGCTGCGAAAACATCATACTATGCAAAGACCATCCGTGAAGGAGGAAGAAACACCAGGACTCTCTTTTCTATTGTAAATGGGCTACTTAAACCACCTGATAACACCATGCATCAGTTACTAAAATCACCAGTGACCACCCCCAACAATGACATCCCAAATGACCATTGCTCTGCTTTCCTGAATTTTTTTGATTCTAAAATTGCCAACATCCACAAACAGCTGGCCTCTGCAAATATCATGCAGCCTGAACTGGTGGCAGCAATTACAACAACACTGACCTCATCTGGTGCCTTACATGGCTTCAGCTTTCCAACTGAGGAGTACATTTCTGAGCTCATTACCAAATCAAACTCTTCCACATGTCTCTTGGATCCCATTCCCACCTCACTAGTTAAAGTATGCCTACCAGTTATAATAACACCGATAACCTCCATTATAAAATCCTCTCTGACAACTGGCACAGTTCCATCATCACTAAAAGTTGCCATGATTAGAACAACACTGAAAAAACCCGGACTGGACTGTAATGACCTCAACAACTATCGTCCCATATCCAACCTACCTTTCATCTCCAAAATACTTGAAAAAGTAGTTGCATCCCAACTCCAGGCATACCTCCAACATCATCACCTTTTTGAGCAATTTCAATCTGGCTTTCGCCCTCAGCATAGTACTGAAACAGCACTCATTAAGATCACAAATGATCTCCTTTGTGCAGCTGATGCTGGTCTACTGTCCATCCTCATTCTTTTGGACCTCAGTGCTGCTTATGACACAATATCCCATCAACTTTTGTTAGAGCGGCTAATGAGCATAGGAGTCTGTGGCACTGCCTATAAGTGGTTTGAGAGCTACCTATCGGAACGAACCTACTTTGTTCAGATCCAGGACCAGCGATCTGAAAACTCTACCCCCCATCGCGGTGTTCCACAGGGATAAGTACTGGGGCCACTTCTGTTTATTGTCTACCTTCTTCCTCTTGGTAACATCTTCAGGCACTATGGAATCCAGTTTCACTCATATGCTGATGACACCCAGCTTTATGTATCCACTAGTCCCACTGCCAGTCTCCCACCAAATGCTCTTACTGCCTGTCTGATATACAGGCATGGATGACACAAAACTACCTCAAATTGAACAGCAATAAAACAGAAGTTCTCCTTATTGGGACCACAACAACTCTGCAAAAAAATGACATTGCTTCAGTGTCTGTAGGTGATGACATCATACCAGTCTCCAAACATGTAAAGAGCCTTGGAGTTATCTTGGACAGCACCCTCTCATTCTCAAATCACATCAGTAATGTCTGTCGAACTGCATTTTTCCATCTAAGGAACATCTCTAGACTGCGCCCTGCACTTACCCAGCACTCTGCTGAAGTGCTTGTCAACATCAGCTTGGTAACATCTCGGATTGACCACTGCAATGCAATTCTGTCAGGCATCCCCAAGAAACTTTCTCACCGTCTTCAACTTGTCCAGAACTCTGCGGCACGCATTATAACCTGCTCAAAGTCATCTGACACCCCTGCTGCTCCAGCTACATTGGCTTCCGATACCCCAGCGGATTACCTTTAAAATCCTATTAATTACATTTAAAGCCATCCACAATCTTGCCCCATCATATGTTAAGGACCTGTTGCAGATCTATTCACCCTCACGTTCACTGCGGTCATCTAATGCAGGATTACTGGTCCAACCAGACATCCTACTCAACACAATGGGTGCAAGGGCCTTCTCATATGCTGCTCTGAAATTATGGAACTCGCTTCCCTCATTTATCCGCACACAGGACTCTGTGTCGCAATTTAAAAGTGCACTGAAAACGCACCTTTTTAAATTAGCATATGAGCTCTAAGCCATCTTCATTCACTGTTTTTATGCTCCTGATATTGTTTTTTAATGTTGATTCCTTTATTTATTTATTTTTTATTTTTTTTTCTTAAGGTGACCTTGAGTGCTTTGAAAGGCGCTGTGTAACAAATAAAATGTATTATTATTATTATTATTATTATTATTATTATTATGACAAATCAACTAGCACTATGCTTACGCAGCAACCGGCATCGGGGGCAATGTTGCGTGGGTGGTTGCTATGGAGGCGTTGCTGAGTTTTTCCTCAGAAAACCAGGTGTGACCACTTGTCTGGTTAGTGCTACCCCGTAACGAGAGGTTACTCCTGATGTTAGAAGTGCTCAGGGGCGGAGCTAGGGGGTGGCTTTTGGGGCTGAAGCCCCGAATCTCACGTCAAAAGCCCCGAATCTTTTTAAGGTTTAAAATATCATGACAACCCTGAGAATATGCTCCCTGTAAATTACATTAACACTGATTAATGGGAAAATAGCCTACAACAAAACCCACATTTCCCTCATTCTTAAAATGCTGTTATTCTAACGTGACCCAACTAGAAAAATAGAATCCCACTAAAACAAGGGCGTGCATGTGTTCTAATTCTAAACATTAACGTCTCCTTTGTACAGTCTACGCTTGTCTGTCAGAACTCCTCTGTCTTCCTTCAACCATGGACATAGGAAATTAAAAAATAAAAAAAACTACTGGTACCTTGTCATCAGCAGCAGCCAGTAAGTTGTCACACGTTTCAGGTCAGTGATTTGAGTGATTTGATTGAAACGTTATTTTGGGTTAGCACGGCAGTCTTGACGTTTGGTAGGCTACTAGCCACAGCTTGGCTGTTTTTATCGGCTAGCTAGGTTAGGCTGCTATAATAAATCTAGCCTGGTAAACCAGCTCCTCGTACTTCTTTTTATTTTGTACGGAATTCTGAAATGAAGTACGAGGAAAAAGTTAACGAGTTAATGAAATTGGGACGTGAAGAATAACTTATGATGAATAGTTATGATACATTAACTAGTAATTTTCTCCATTCCTGAGCTTTGATTGCCATCTAGTGGAAAGTATATGCAACAGCATACTTAGCTACAACATCATGGGCCTGATGTTCACTAAGCACAGTGAGGATATTTTAATGTCACATGCATAGGTCTATACTGTAGTGACAGAGTGTAGAAAATGCAGTGAAATTGTGTCTGTCAGTCTATTTATACCACTTCTAACATACAAAAAAAGCAAATAAGTAATCCATCTCTGCAGTCCCAGTTTGAATCTACTGAAAGTTAGTATAACATGAGTCTCAATTTTGCTATTGTTTACATAAGAATCTCTAGAAGTCAGTAATGAAGTGGTTATTGTTTCTTTCCATATTGTCTTGTGCAGGCCATGCAACTGAGAATATAGGCTATGAATTAGAAGGGACTTAAGGATTTGACATGTCTAACAGATCCCTCTAAAATGGACTAGAATGCAGGAAATTGCATCTAAGAAATCCAAAATTTTCTGGGGGAGCACCACCCCCTCCCCGGGCTAAGCCCCGGATGTTCACAACCTCTGGCTAGAGATGTGAAATCCGGATCCTTGAAGGGATTCGGTTCATTTTGAGTCACTCAATGATATGAGCCGGGTTGTCCGAGTCACTTGAGTCACTTGAAAAATGACACGACATAAAAAGGCATATAGGCTACACTTGTCGTTTTGGGTATTTTCTCCTACCATGTCTTCAGGTATATTTCACAAGTCAGCAAGTAGGCTCATTAAGCAGAATGTTAATAGCCAGGTAATGAAAGTAGCCTAAGAGTTGGACCATTAGTCATTTTATATTGAATGTGGCAAATCAACACACAAATTACACATACATAGAACAATAATGTGCAACAAGTGGAACAATTTCTGCAAATAACATAGTGATTTAGTAACACACAAGAAATGGCAGAAGAATGTGAAACAGTGCAAATTGCTTTTAAGCTATAGCCTACTATATACAACGTATGTGAAATACTAGTGCAATGTGTGGAAGTTGGCTAAGAATAATGTACAGTAGACTACACAGAACCATTTTAAATACAAAAGAATACCAAGGAGTAACCACTGCAATTAAAATTTGAGACTCCATTGCAGGGAGTGTAGGGAGTGTTTTCACACTTTAAGGACAAAAGTCACATAGAGAGTACATTATACATACTCAGTACAACAAATGGTCTTGCTGGTGTTTTGCTACCAATCGAATATCCAGCTTGCTGCCCTGGCTACTAGTTCTACAGAAGGGCTTTTACTATTATTAGTATTATTATTGTTGTTACTATTATTATGACAGACACCACAACCTGCAGAACCCCCCCACCCCCAAGAAAAAAGAAATCTAGAAATAAAACAGTATTACATTCCATTAAATTACATTATTACATTATATTACAAGATTTAAAGTTTCAGAGGAATTTGACATTATCAGAGGCCCAGATGCAGAATGCAGTCGCTGTAAGCAGTTAGCCAGATATACTACTTTAAAATACCATAAAGAAGAACTGAATTGTAAAGCCCAATAGCTGCCTTTTAAATAATCTACAGTACACAGCACAGTGTCGTGTATGTCTACAGTACACAGAACGCATTACTTAATAACGAAATGTGTGTTATTTTTCCTTCGCGCTGGAATACGTTCTCATTATTGTTTGTCAAAATAAATAAATAGCGCAAACAAACACAAGACGTATGCTTACAGCCTGCCACTTTCAATTTGCCTCAGTCCGCCTGTCTCCAGCTGTCACTTGCTGCAGTCGTCAAATAATAATAATAATAATGATGATGATAATAATAATGAAAATACCCCCTTATAGGAAACTTTTGTGTGGTTGCATTAATAGCAGCCACAAATGCAAATTGTAGCGTACTGTGTATAAGGACAGTAGCATTCTATTCTATTCTATTCAATGAAAACCTAGACAATCTGATTTCATTTGACGCAAAATGTTCATAATGTCGGTATTCTTTTTTCTCTATGTGTAGGACTTCATCACGTCGTTGTTTCGTGCTTCCAACAGTTTACATTGTGTCGTTGCAGCATTTATAGGCTTTTTAATGTCACATGTACTTTGGCAGAAGAGACGCTTCTTTAATGTAAACATGAAACTACGAGTATCGGCCACAGTCATGACAATTGGCCTTTCCTTTCATTCTCAAAACTACGTTTAAATTGCATGTTCATCTCATCAGCTGGCAAGAAATGCTCCAGAGAAACCCTCAACCACCCCGCATAAAAATTACTAACTTTTGAGCTGCCCCGAAAGTTTTAAATAGCGACGTCCCCGGGGTAACCACTACGAAAGATTTTTTTGTTACTATTTTATTTTCTTATGGTCACAATCTATCTTTAATGTTTGCCTAAATACTAAACTGCGCAGCATGTCCGTCATAATGAGGATTGGCCTTTCCTTTCATTCTCAAACTGCGTTAAAATTGCATGTTTATCTCATCAGACCGAATTAAAGAAATCATCGTCAGAAAACTCAACCATTCCGCATAATAATGACTAACTTTTGGGCTATAGGGAGGGAAAGTGGAACACAGCGATCCTAGCGGTGGCGTTCCTATCCCCAGAGCGATCCTATTAAAAATCCCATAGACCGATTTTTAAAAAAATCCCACAAAGGTATGACACGGAACTTGTGCACCAGACATATTTTTCAGGCTATATATGGGGATTATCTACTAACTGTGAAAGTATTGTGTGAAATTTCGTCCTATTTTAAAAAGTCTAAATTGTGCCTAACTTGTCATAAACGGACTACAACTTTGAGTCGCTCCCGTTACGTCAGTATAAACACAAGTTCACCATGCTGTAATTCGTAACTGATTGCAACCACGGAGAAACAAATGAATGCCAGTTTTCACATTTCATAAAGATTCCATAAAGCTACGGTTGTGGATTCTTATAATCAGATGAGTTTCATGTACACAATCGTTGGATTTCACTTACTTCTCTCGCCGGCAGCTAACTGTTAGATTTGGGCAGGCGCCAGATTTTGCGGTGACGTCATACACGCGCCTATCGTTCAGTGTAGTCCTTTATCAGCTTTTTAATTAACATTAAAAACAATTCAGATTAGTGAAAAAAATAAAGTATGACCACCTGAATCGATAGAACTGCCCAGCATGCATATCATATGAAAGCCACTATCTTAACTTTGGAGTGTGAGCCGAAATGTAATTTTTTGAAGAAAAAATCCCATTCATTTCGATAGAGGTGGGGAACGCAACCAGCAGGGGGCGATGAGATTACTTTCCCTCCCTATACCCCCGAAAGTCCCCGGGGTAACCACTACGAAAAAATATTTATTTATATATATTTTTATATATATTGCATTATTGTATTGTGCTCAAAAATAAATATGGGGTGGATAAACATAGTATTAATTCACACAACATATATGCATCATATATGCAACAAGCTATGGCATGGACTCGTGCCCGTGTGCTAGACTGCAACGTTGGGATTCACCCAACTGCAAGCTTGTACAAGACCGAGAGCGAGCAGGGATCCGTGAGTGAAGCCACAGGTAACCACAAGGAGGGAGCCTAAACTCAAGAAACGAGCCAACCGCAAGCAGGCATCCACGAGCGGATATGAGTTGAGATCCACGTAGTCAGGCACTCACACAAGTGATTATTAGGCTAGATTTTTAATATCATATTTGGTTGCTGATGTACTGGCAGAGACACTTCCCCAGGTCTTTAATGTAAACATCAAACTACTCGGCATGCCCCAGCCTTTCATTCTCAAACTACATTAAAATTGCATTCATCTCATCAGCCTGAATTAAAGAACTCGAGAGTAACCCCTCAACCACCACGTAGCCTATAAAAAGGACTGCGAGCACCGAAAGTTGTTGCGACGTCCCCGGGGTAACCATATGAACAAATATTTTATTTTATTTTTTGTACCATTATTTTATTTTCTTATGGCCACACGCTTTTTAATGTGGCCTAAACATCAAACTACTTCGCGTGCCCGTCATGACAATTGGCCTTTCCTTTAATTCATTCAAAGTACGTTAAAATTGCATGTTCTCATCAGCCCAAATTAAAAAAATCCTCGAGAGAAAACCCTTAACCATCCAGCATAAAAAGGACTGTAACGTTTGGGCTATAGCTATAGCCCCGAAAGTTTTACGTCCCCGGGGTAGACGGGTACACTGCGAAATGATATTTTATTTTGTAGTAGCCTATAATTTTATTTCCTTATATGGTAACGGGCTCTCCTATAAACATCAAACTACTCCGCATGACGACTGGCCTCCTTTCATTCATTCACGTTAAAATTGCATGTTCATCTCATCAGCCCAAATTAAAGAAATCCTCGAGAGAAAAACCCTCAACCACACCGCATGAAAACTGTAACTGTCTGTAATGTTTGGGCTATAGTCCCGAAAGTTTTAAATGGCGACGTCCCCGGGGTACACTACGAAAGAATTTTGTTGTAGTATTATTTTATTTCCTTATGGTCACAAGCTCACTTTAATGTAAACATCAAACTACTCCTCATGCCCGTCATGACTATTGCCCTTTCCTTTCATTCATTCAAATTACGTTAGAATTGCATGTTCATCTCATCATCACGAAAGAATATTTTATTTTTGTATTATTTTATTTTTGTATTATTTTGTTATGGTCACAGACTATTTAATGTAAACATCAAACTACTCCGCATGCCCGTCATATTAATTCACACAACATAGACAACATGGCAGTCGGAGTCATCAACAGCATGGAGAACTCGTACCTGCGAGACCGCCATTGTATGGATTCACCCAGCTAAACCTTGTGCAAGGCCACGAGCAAGTAGGGATCCAGGAGTCAAGCCACGAGCACAAGTCAAGCCGTGAGCCAACCGCGGGCAGGGATCCACGAGCGGGTATGAGTTGGGATCCACAGGCACTCACTCACTCGGCAGAGAGAAACGAAACTCATGACGCGATTCGAGTAAGCAGGGATCCACGAGCGGAGTTGGGATCCACGGGTCAGGCACTCACACACTCGGCAGAGAAACGCAACTCATGACGCGATCCGAGTAAGCAGGGATCCACGAGCAGTTGGATCCTTGCAGTCAAGTCGGGTAAGTTAAGTTTCGTTTCTCTTCGAGTGAGTGAGTGAGTGCCTCTGCTTGCACTGCGTGCTTGGATCCACTAGTAGTGCTAAAGTGACAAGTCACGTACGTTTCATTTTTCTGCCAAATGAGATGTAAGATATTTGAATTGTACCGTTTATTGATGGTATATCAATCAAATGTTGTAGGACTCAACTGAGCCGGGTAAATAGACGTCTAGGTGGTTCTTGAGTGATATTAGAGATCCGGATTAGAGATCCGACTCCCGAGTTTTTTCCCACTCTGGCTCCGCCTCTGGAAGTGCTAGGCCAAAACAATTCCATTATTTATAATTAACCCTTTGACTCAGCAGCGCCCCCTCCGGTCGCGCCGCCGCGATTATGCTACTTGGAAGAACAAAGAGTCTAAATGAAATAAACCTCATCAAAAAAATTGCAATCTTTCGATTATAATTTTATTTTTCACATGATGTGTAGTTATTTTTCTACAAGCACATGGGATTTTACATTCGTAGGTGTTACGGTTGTCTAGAAAAACAAAGAGGTAGAAAATGAGACGTTTGACTGACTTGTAAAAAATGCTCCTGCCTCGTCAAGCCAATTGTCACTTTTTACCTGTTTAAGTGACCAAACATTTTTTTTTTTTGCCATCTAAAATCATTTTATATCCAAAAGATTAAATTAGTCGACGGGGACATTCAACCTTATGCATTTTTATATGTTTTGAGCTTATTGAAGTCATGACGAATAATGGCTATTCCTTTCCATTGGAAATGAAGGTGATCCTTCCGATCTCGTAGCGATTAACAAAAAACGTTAAATCTCAAATCCATTGATACACAAGAGAAGCCTTATATGTCCTTTACATGGCCAAACTTGTTTTGCTCACTCAATTTCATTATTTTCCACGTTTGAGCGTCGTTTTGATGTGCAGCACGCACACCAGAGTCACTTCCGTGTTTGGGGCAAGCAGGCAAAATGTGGTGAATCTTTCAAACCAGTCGTATTGATGTGATTGACACCTTTTTGGTCCAATAGTAGACACTCTTAGGTTTAAAACGGCATATGGGTTGCCCTACTTTGAAGTAACCAGAGACGTGATTGGTTCATGCGTTTCCAGTCTGCACGGGGGGCATGTTTTCGTGCGTCACGCATTTACTATCACTACGCAGTAACACGTGTTGCCGGCTAGTTGGTATTGTCGCGTAAGTGTCAAAATAAAGCGATTTACCTGTTCTAAAGTGCTTGAGTTGCTCTTTGACCCTGATTTCACGGCGGCAGAGGAGGAAATCTTGTCAAAGAGCGATGGCTATCCGGCAAGTATAGATTCTTATGAGGAGGAGGCATTTGAGGAAAGGCTGGACTGTGTCTATGTCTAAAGCGCCTCCCTGAGGGAAAAAAACTCAAATGTACAGTGTAGTGGGTGAAAGGGATCATTTATGCTTATCTACATACTTTGTATTTGACTTACACAGCCTGATGTAAAGATGCAAATGCCTAGTAATCTGATACTGTATGAGGACATTGGTACATAGTAGTTCCTTGAAATTAACTTAGCATGGTTGGTTGTTGTTCAGAAGGGAAGAAAAAAGTAAATATACTTTACATTTAGTAATAAACATTTTGTTTTGCTTATTTGGAAAGGTTTCGGGTGCAATTTGGAGAGAGTATAGGCCACCACTAAAATTATTCCAAGAAAATACATAGTAGCTCCTTGAAAATAACTCAGCATGGTTGACTGTTGGTCAGAAGATAAGAAAAAAGTAAATATACTTCATATTTAGTAATAAGCATTTAGTTTTGTATTTGGTGATTTTGGATAGGTTAGAAGACATATTTGGAGACGCCTATGTACACCAAATGTATTTTGTGTATAAAACTTGTAAACCTTTGCCTATCTGCTTCAAATTTTGTACACTTGTTACCATGCTGTGGGGGAACCATACAAAGCTGTTTTTAGGTTCCTGTGACACTTATAACCATTTCCACACTGCAAATTCAACAAATATTTTAGGCGTTTTTGAATTTTATTACATTTTTTTCTGTCTTTCCAACTGCACAAATGAATCAACTATCATGACTATAATAAAACACTTGAATGTCTGAATTGATGGCCCAAGTGTCTTCTTCATTTTAAGTCATGGGTCATCATTATGGAATGTGTAGAACCAGAGATATTAGAGCCTGAAGTTCAAGGTCAAATATAGGCGGAAATTACCCAAAATGCCCCACTGCATCAAGGGGTTAAGAGTGACATTTTTAAGACTAATCACCGTTGTTTCTAACAACTGGGTAACCAGTGGTCACGGAACCAGATAGTGTCACACCGGCGTCAAATGTAATATAAAAACACTTACTTTGATCTCCTTCAGCAAGTCGGTCGCTGTAGCATGGCCCAGAAACAGAGCCTAGGCAACGGGACTGCACCTCGTCGCCATCCCAGTACCTCACGTGAAGATCCAGTTGTTTTTTCTGTTTTTTGTGCGGTTCAGACTTTCGTCGAGCATTATCATGAAGGGGCCGGCCACCTTTGAGATAAGCTATTTTTTCACAAACTCTGCGATTCCCCATCTGATGATATAGGCGGTCTTGTCCCTCCCGCATTGGAAAGTTTTAGCAACGGTAGAGTCAGTTAACATAGCTTGACACAACTCTCCGATGTCATCATTCGCTCTATACGATTGGTGTTTAGTCACAGTGTTCAGCGCCCACAGAACTTCTGCTTTCATTGTTTCAGCAGAGCCCATTAGATCACGAATATCGTTTGCATTATTTCTTGACGTGCTGCTTGTCACATAGTAGAATTGAGTAATTCCACGAGACCTGCGTGCCGCATTTGCTGATTCCTCGTGCTTGCTAGCTTTCATGTGTGACTCGAGGGCCCTGACGCTCAGAGTCCAGAGTTTTAGCTTTTGCATAAAGTGCAGCATGCCTCACTGTCGTCGTCCGGAACACGTTTCAGCCAGTTAGCGAACTCCTGTCTTGAAAGCCAATTGTCATTAAATTTGCATTTGCCCATATTTTCAGTTTTGTCATGCTGTTACTTCTCCTGCCATTCGGACATTCCCGCCTTGCTCGCACACAGCTCATGCAGACCAGAACCAAAATGCTTGCTCCAGCATCCTGTGACGACAGTACGTTAACGTTTTGCGTATGTAGTTTTTATTGTGCGTTCCACTAACAGCAACATGTTATGTAGAACTACACGGACCATAACTGCCATCATAACGGAAAGAAAAAAAAAACTGAATGAACGTAAAACAATACTTTTAAACTGTTTTCCTTTACCAATATTTCGCATTGAAACGTAGGTCTTAAATTACTCAAACTCAATTTTAGACTTACAGTGCAAAATATCTCTGCATTTTAGACTTTTTTAGGCCTAAAATTGAAAATGTATAATTTTAGACTTTTTTAGACCTTGCGGGCACCGTGTATATACTGAAGATAAAATGACAGCTGTAACGGGAGAGTGAAGACAGAGATGGAGGGACAGAGAGAGACAGAGGGGTGGGGGGGGATTTTCCCCCACAGTGATCTACCAGGATGCCCACTTTCTTTTTTTTTGGATCAAGTTGTCAGTTTTGTTTTATTTGTGTCAAGCAGGAAACCTTTGACAACATTTTTCTGCTTATTTTATTGACAATAAGATAATTGTGCAGAATTATACCTCTCTTCACAAGTGCTCCTATTTGAGTAGTTGTTTGTATGGTCTGCTTTTTTAGGGGACAGTGATACAGTGGTGTGTTTGGAAGATGGGCTTTGGTCCTACCCTGAAGCCTATTGTAAGACAGAGTGGCCAGATCCTCCAGTAGTGCCAAGTGCCAAACTCCGTCAGAGCACTTTGCTTGAAACTGACAAAAAGAGAGAAGACAGAAAAAGTAGAATTACTCAAAAAATAGACTTGAGAGAGCCCTTTCCTAAACATCTTGTCTTGACTTCCCCTCAACAACATACATCACTTTTCCTTGCATATGCTCATCAAGTAAGTGGTTCAAAACATATTTATGTAGGTCTAACTCTGCGTTTTCATTAGGCCATGCCATTTAAGTTAGAGAACTCGGCTGCTACGCTGTGTGTGTGTGCAAGCGTGTTGAGAGTTTTCCGGGAGGTTATTCTGTGTGCTGTGCGCGCAACGTGCAGAAGTTACTTATCTCTATTGTGTGTGCTTATTAAACTGGATATTCAGGAAAACCCAGACTCGAGTTGGTGCTCTCTCAATACCGTTACAATAAGCTGCTCGCGCATGTAACATTAAATCGTGTGTGTAAGTACTTCATTCCCGCACGATCCGTATGCGCATGCGTATAATGACGTATTACCATTCGCATGACCTGCACGATCAGTACGCGCATGCTCACAATGACGTATCTGCAAGAAGCCCTGCACGATCTGTACCAGACATACGGCACTGAAATGCTTGACAGCTAACCAAAACCTCTGGCGGTTTATTTTATAGATATAGTTACTGTATTTATCTATATTTATGGTTCTTTTAACCTATTTATTTCAGAGAGTCTGTTTATTAACTTTTACAAAAACGGTTGGAAAACAGTAATCGGTGAAAAAGTGAAATAATCACGAGAACTATTTTGCTTTTGCTACTTGAAGAGAAACTGCTGCATCGGGAGAAGGAGTGCCACGGACATGTCAGCGGTCATCTGTTATTCTTCAACTTTACATCATTCAAGGGAAAATACATTGGATCAACTGAGGTAAAAGAGTCTTTTGATTTGTTTGAGATATCATATATCTTGTTTATTACTTGAAAAATGGCAGTCCTTACTCATTTTTCATAGTTTGATTATATGACCCATACAGTCAATGATATGACCGCGAGTGGTCATATCAGCAGGCTGTGTAGGTAAATAATCAAGTAGTAAACTGCACTTCGTTGTCCTTACTCATTTTTGTTTTTTGTAGGCTTTTGTATGACTGACAAGTGTAGGACAAGCTATAGTTACCACTAGGATAAATGTTTTTTAAGATTCCTTGAAGATTGTGCGAAATATCCTGTTAATAGTTGCATAGCAAACTAGCTCTGCCTTCCAGATCTACTGCAGCTACTACGCTACATGCATGATAGGTTCTCTAACATGATGCATCTCTCATCCTCCTTGCAGTCACTCAGCTGCGCAATCTCATTTAGCCTATACAGTAGCATGAAAGTCCTATTTATGAAGTAGATTTCTTTGGTCAAGTTTTTATCAGTCATTTTTGCTATCTTGTTTGTTCCTATACATATACTTAATTGTTAACACAAACACGTGAGAACAAATGTTCAGTGTTTAGTGCACCAATATTTTGATAAAGGTTGGTCTTGGTAAGTGATTGTCAAAATGGATGTGATATGCAAAGACACAAGACAGATAAATCAAAGTTATGTGTGATGTGGAGAGGAGTAAGACAGGTTGAGGTTAAGTTATGTGTTTTGTTTGTTTTTCTTAGATGCATGGAGAGCGAGTCTTCCATCTGCACGGAAAGGAGGCAGAGGATGAGCACAACGTCATTGTGGATCACAACTTGGACCATGAAGGCATGGATGTAGAGGAGGAGGACTTCCTGGACAGACAGCTGTTGGATGATAAGGAGGTGGAGAGTGATCCACCATTATCCTTAGCTAGATTTGTGGTTCTGTCTTTGTGTGCGCGCGCCTGCATGTTCACATTCCTGTGTGCACACGAGTATTTGTTCCAGTATAGCCTAAATAACAGTAGTCTTGGTGAGTTTACATTTCTATCTACATTTCCATTACTATTCTCATGAATAATTATCTCTTTTGGATTTGGTTAGCCATTCCCTAACAGGTCAGAGAGTGCTTCTCTGTTTGTGTTTCCCTCCTGCTCAGACATACCAAGGGCCATCAAATAAATTTGCATGTATACCCTGTCATGCCATAGGCCTAGAAAGATAGAGAGCAATTTTCAAATTATTTTAAAGATGTGAAGAGGTGGGAATGAAGGGTAGGATGTGGAGACATGCGATTTTGTCACATAGTGGGAGGTCTTTTACTGGTTAAGTGAACAGACCTATGTGCAGTCACATGCCTGTCCAATTTCCTCAATGTAAATAACTACAGCCTACATAGGTACGTAGATTAGTAAGGAAGGATATGGCATGGGACAGGCTATAATGACTATAATAAAAACATGGGTGATGTTCCATGTATTCCTGTTTATTAGCTTTTGTAAGGTATTTATTAAAAAATAAAAGTTATTTTGGTCTTTCTAAATCTTAAATCATGTATTATTGTCTGTTATTTTGGTTTTGAAGTAAAATAAAAAATACGGACAAGCAATCACCATCAGCAAGTCTTTACCTCGCTTTCACATTTGTTTTAATAAATTACATTAGTATCTATGTAAAGTAGGTAAAAAACTGTGCAACTTGTGCAGATCACAAAATTCTAAATAATGTGTGTTAGATTTAAATGTATTTATGACATGTTATATCATTTGAAAGGTCTATTTCCCCTGATTAATTTGGTGGGTGAATTCTCTGCCATGTAATATAACCACACAACAAGCCTTTTTGGGAAAGGAGTAAATCATGTCTGAAAAAATGGAATGTTCGGCTCAGTCTCCAAAGGGCTAAGCGAGTTGCAAGGCATACTAATCGTTTCAAAAACATACAACTCACATTAGCAAATGATTGCATATCATATAAGTGTATGTCACCTTCAAGAAAGAAGTTGAACATATTTTCATGTTTCCTGTGGATGTATTGAATGCTGAAGTAGTGACAAGCCTTTTGACCTGCCACTGTTTTTCAATGTGTTTGGTTTTGGATTGTGTACAACTGTGGACATGTTATTTGGATATCAGGAAAATGCATTCCAACGTAGGTAATAAAGTAATGGTAATAAAGTTGATTACCCATTTTGTAGTTCATATTTTCGTCCAGCAGGATGCAGCCTGCCAGTGTGGATCTGGGCGTACAGGTATGACTCCTAATTGGTACCTGCATAAGAAGGTTGGCTGCTCTCCCTCGCTCTCTTTTGGCTCTTGGGTCTCCTGCTTGCCACTCTGGGGATATTGGTCTGCTGCAGAAAATCCCTATCATCTGCCAGAACTCCGTTGCTGCACATTTTTTCTCTCTTTTTTTCGCTCATACCCCTAGACACATTTTGTACCACATTCTTGCTTTTACCCCATTTACTAACTTTTTCTACATTTAAATAAAATATTTTTGCAAAACTGCTATGGATTGGTCTCCCTATTTACGGCTTCAGCCAGGCGGTCGTAAGTGTTCCTTCAAAAATGTGATCATTTAGTCCTTTTACTGTGCTATACTTGACCTGTCCCACTCCCAATGAAACGTGATGGAACATACCCGAAGCATACATTACCTGTTTATTGAACAGAATTATTTATAAAACAGAAAGGTTTGAACAATTTATGTCACAGTCATAGAATGATAATCAATTAACTGTATATTTACGGTGCCTCGAAATACAGAAAAAAGTGAAATAACAACTCAATTTTCGATTTGTGTCGTTCTTTGTACTGATTGTGAGTAAATGAAACTCGCAGTGCAAAAGTGCAACAGATCGTGCAGGGTCGTAAAACGTTGTAAGAAAACACGTATCATCTGCACATGGCGAACGTCTTGCGCATGCGCATACGGATCGTGCGGGTCCAGCGAATGGAGTACTTACATTCGACTTTATTTTCCGCATATAATGCCCACCCCCATAGACATAAACATAGACGCCGCATTGAGCTGGTGGCCCGTTGCTGGGATACGTCAGCGTGTCCGCCATATTGGATGTGGCAAATTTACCCTGTAAACCAGTGGAAGTAAATGGGCCAAACTTCATAAAGCGCCTTTCTAGTCTAGGTGCGGGGAAACTCCTGTGCTGGCCTGATGGTAAATGTGGGACATGCGCCTCAAATGAATGGTTACTCTGCATGCATGTGATAATTAGTAAATGGGGTGGGAGTTACCTGTGTTTAATTGGTTGTTGGCAGTGTGCTCTTGTGTGGTCAAATTTCAGTGTTAGGATTGTGGCATTTGGTAGTAGCAGTTTTGTGTATGATAAACGTGTGCTTTGTAGTGTAACTAGATGTACCGCATAGCGGTACATGGTATGACCGCCGCAGTATATTGAAATGTGGGAACTGTTGGTATGATGAGTGTGTGGTAGAGCAGTGTTGTAAGGTAAGAATTTCTGTGGAAAAGATTTCCTGGAAGTGGGCATGGATGTGGGTTTTGAATGAATGACATTGTGTGTGTTTGTGTAGTGTATAGGAGTGATTTGTCTAGGAAAGGAATAGGCAAAATGAGATTTTGTACAATTACAGCGCCCCCTATGGACCCCCTATAGAAGGTCTTTGTGCTGATCGTGCATGACGTATTTTGTGCAGTTCCCACTTTCTCGGTCCAAGATATTGGCAGTTCAAAATCCCAATTTTTGCATTTACCCTTATCACTAGGTGGCGCTATGCTTCAAGTGAGTGTTTATGGGCTGGGTCGATACGCCTCTGTAACACCAGCGTACTAACAGAAAATCTTTGTCTTGGGCAAAATTGTTGACGAGTTATTTAACAAAAACTGTTTTTTGACACCTAGCTTTGCCAATAAACATCGCCCCCTATGACGAAATGTCACAAAATTTAGTACACATTAGAGATGGCATGTCAACCTTGACCAAATTTGAGCAATTAAAAGCCAAAATATGGACTTTTGAAGAATTTTAAGTTACGTGTTAAATGTTCATTGATGTGTAACTTCGGAACGGTTTATCTCAAGATAAATCCTTAGATAACTTTTTGTCAGCATTGTCTGTAGATGACATATACCACATTTGGTGAGATTCACATGAACAGCCTATGACGAGTTCGTTCAGATTCGTTTTCGCAATGTTAAAATTTCTCGGAAGTGGGCGTCGACCAGTGTTTTCAATGCGTGAGGGTCAATAGATTTCACGCTAAAAAAAAAATTGTTGTAAATGTAAGCATTGTTTAGATAATAAACAAAATGACATTTTCTGCAATTACAGCGCCCCCTATGGACCAAATTTTATGGCATGTTCTGTGGTGTTAGAGGTCTTTGTGGTGATCGTGCATGATGTATTTTGTGCAGTTCCCACCTTCTCGGTCCAAGATATTGGCAACTCAAAATCCCAATTTTTGCATTTACCCTTATCACTAGGTGGCGCTATGCTTCAAGTGACAGTTTATGGGCTGGGTCAATATGCCTCTGTAACACCTACATACTAACACAAAATCGTTGTCTTGGGCAAAATTGTTGCCGAGTTATTTAACAAAAAGTGTTTTTCAACACCTAGCTTCGGCGATAAACATCGCCCCCTATGACGAAATGTCACAATATTTTGTACACATGAAAAGAAAGCTGTTTAAAGATGGCTTGTCAACTTTGACCAAATTTGAGCAATTAAAAGCCAAGATACGTCCATTTGAAGAATTTTAAGCTACGTGTTAAATGTTCATTGACGTGTAACTTCGGAACGGTTTATCTCAAGATAAATCCTTTGATAACTTTTTGTCAACATTGTCTATAGATGACATATACCAAATTTGGTGAGATTCACATGAACGGCCTATGACGAGTTCGTTCAGATTCGTTTTCGCAATATTAAAATTTCACGGAAATTGTTTTCGTTGGAAGTGGGCGTCAACCAGTGTTTTCAATGCGTGAGGGTCAATAGATTTCACGATAAAAAAAAAATAGTTGTAAATGTAAGCATTGTCTAGATAATAGGCAAAATGACATTTTCTACAATTACAGCGCCCCCTATGGACCAAATTTTATGGCATGTTCTGTGGTGTTAGAGGTCTTTGTGGTGATCGTGCATGACGTATTTTGCGCAGTTCCCACCTTCTCGGTCCAAGATATTTGCAACTCAAAATCCCAATTTTTGCATTTACCCATATCACTAGGTGGCGCTATGCTTCAAGTGAGAGTTTATGGGCTGGGTCGATACGTCTCTGTAACACTGATATACTAACACAAAATCGTTGTCTTGGGCAAAATTGTTGACAAGTTATTTAACAAAAACAGTTTTTTGACACCTAGCTTCGCCAATAAACATCGCCCCCTATGATGAAATGTCACAAAATTTAGTACACATGACAAGAAAGCTGTTTAGAGATGGCATGTCAACTTTGACCAAATTTGAGCAATTAAAAGCCAAGATACGTCCATTTGAAGAATTTTAAGCTACGTGTTAAATGTTCATTGACGTGTAACTTCGGAACGGTTTATCTCAAGATAAATCCTTTGATAACTTTTTGTCAGCATTGTCTGTAGATGACATATACCAAATTTGGTGAGATTCACATGAACGGCCTATGACGAGTTCGTTCAGATTCGTTTTCACAATATTAAAATTTCACGGAAATTGTTTTCGTTGGAAGTGGGCGTCGACCAGTGTTTTCAATGCGTGAGGGTCAATAGATTTCACGATAAAAAAAATTGTTGTAAACGTAAGCATTTTCTAGATAATAGGCAAAATGACATTTTCTACAATTACAGCGCCCCCTATGGACCAAATTTTATGGCATGTTCTGTGGTGTTAGAGGTCTTTGTGGTGATCATGCATGACGTATTTTGCGCAGTTCCCACCTTCTCGGTCCAAGATATTGGCAACTCAAAATCCCACCGACATATAACAAAAATTTCATGTTGTTGGGTGAAACGTTCATTGAGTTATTCAGCAAAAACTTTTGCCAGTCTCCCCCTCTTTAACGGACACTGGCACAGCGGGGGGGGGGTGGCCCTGGGGGACCAAAAGGCGTTATTCACTCACAAACGTCTTGGGCTACATGCCTACAAACATTCATGTCTCCCCGAGTTTCAGTGTCCTGGGAATCGTTGACGAAAAATCGGTGAAAAAAAAAAAAATAATAAAAAAATAAAAAAAAGGGAAAAATTTTGCAGCAACTCCAATATGACCACTTTCGCTAGCTTCGCTAGCGGCGGTCATAATAATGCCGATTGTGGAGGTGGACGATTTCATAGCTTCGCCTTCGGAGGAGTTACTGGAGGGATTAACAAAGGCTCAATTGCGCCTAATTGTAGATCATTATAATTTGGATAAGGTTCCGAGGGATCTTAAAAAGCAAGAATTGAAAAACTGCGTAAAAACCAAGCTGGTAGAAATGTCAATTATTAGTGAGGCGCCGATTTCAACCACTCCGAAGTCGAATCTTAGTTTTGAGCAACAGGCGGAATTGTTAAAATTACAATTGGCAGAGCGTGAAAAAGACAGGGAATTTAGACGCGAATTAGAACTAAAGCGCTTGGAAGCCGAACAAAAGAGACGTGATATGGAGATGGAAATCGAAATTAAACGTTTAGAATTTGAAGAACGGAAACGCGAAAGAGAAGGTGATTTCCAAAAAGAGCGACTACAATTAATCTCTGCGGGTAAACTGCGTGATGGGGATGTATCTGGGTCGGAGAAAAACTTGTCTAATATGATAAAATTTCTCCCGAAATTTAATGAGCGGGATCCAGACATTTTCTTTTCCCTCTTTGAAGGAATTGCAGATGAGCGAGGGTGGAGTGACTCAGAGTGGACGATGCTGCTTCAGACTGTATTTCCAGGACGTGCTCAGGATGCTTTTGTGGCCTTATCAGTTACTGATCGTAAGAACTACCAGTGCGTAAAAGAGGCGGTATTGAGGGCATATGAACAAGTTCCTGAGTATTATCGACAACGGTTTAGGAGTTGGAGGAAAGGTGACCGACAGACGTATGCTGAGGTTGCTAGAGACCTCACCGGGTTGTTTAACCGTTGGTGTTCTTCAGTTAACATCAAGACGCTTGCGGACTTGGAAGATTTCATGATACTAGAACAATTCAAAAATATTGTCCCTGACCGTTTGGCTACATTTATCACCGAGCACAAAATTAAAACCGTGTCTGAAGCTGCAGTCTTGGCCGACGAATATGTGTTGACGCATGCAGGTGCCTGTAGAGATCGCTCCAGTACCCCCCGCGATGAATATCAGCGCTCATCTCGGTTTAGTACATACAGAGAACACTCAAATATGCCCATAGAAGAATATCATCGCTCGTCTCGATTTAATGGGAACGGGGGTGTTAGATCGGGGGTTAAATCACACTCGACAAGTGTCACTATTGTCTAGAAAGTGGACATTGGAAAAGCGACTGTCCAGCTTTAAAGGATAAAAATAAAAAGGCATTTAAATCTCCTAAATTGGGCCTCTGTGTTGCTCCGGTCCGCCGAGATAAGTGCCCAGCTGTAGACCACCAAGATTGTTTCGTAGATGACACTCTACCTGTAGGTGCGTCAATCTGTGAGGTGCTTGATCGCTAGACAGGGGAGCAGTCTGATCCGGAGACGAACGAGCAGGTTGGCGAAAGCTACAGGCCGTTCATTACAACGGAGTTTGTCTCATTGGTGGGTAGTGCAGAAAAACAGCCTGTTAGAATTTGCGTGACACGGGCGCTACAGAAACGTTTGTTGCCGAATCTGTCTTGCCCTTCTCTGCTTTGTCCAGTGTGGGGAAAAACATTTTAATTCAGGGGATTGGGATGCAATCTATGTTTGTTCCTCTCCACAAAATTGTTTTAAACTCAGAGCTTGTGGAGGGGGAGGTGATTGTTGCTATTCGCCCTGAGTTGCCAGTACCTGGCATTGATGTTTATTCTGGGAAATCGGCTGGCTAAGGATAAGGTGTGGCCTAGTGTGCCAGCATCACCTGTTGTGAGTGCTGAGCCGGTAGAGGCTGGTACAACAGATGATTGTGCAAATGAGTTTCCGGACGTGTTCACTGCTTGTGCGGTGACTCGTGCGAAGAGCCGCGTTAAAGCAGCTGATGCACAGTCAGATGTGAAGCTAAAGATTCCCACTTGTCCGATTTTGCCTGAATTGTTTGAGTGTAGCGATTTTATTTTGTCTCAAAAACAAGACGATAGTTTGGCTGAGTTGTATACTGTGGCGTTGCCTGCGGATGAAATGGAGAATGCTGATCGGGGATATTTTATTAGTGATGGAATGCTTGTCAGGAAGTTTGTACATTGTAAGGGTGAGGTAAGCGATACATTATTGCAGATTGTTGTGCCAAAGAAGTACAGGGGGGTGGTATTGCGGACTGCGCACGGAGAGGGTGCAGGGCATTTTGGGGTAAATAAAACTTATGATCGGCTTGTACAGCACTTTTTTTGGCCGTGTTTAAAACGTGATGTGGCAGCGTTAGTAAAGACGTGCCATACATGTCAACTGACTGGTAAGCCGAATCAAACCATTTCGCCCGCGCCTCTACATCCAATCCCAGCAGTGGGTCAACCTTTTGAACATCTGTTGATTGACTGCGTGGGTCCCCTGCCTCCATCGAAGTCAGGTGCTGTTCACTTACTCACCGTCATGTGTCAAGCTACCAGATATCCCGCAGCTTTTCCGTTGCGTAGTATAAATACAAAATCCATCGTTAAGGCACTTTCTCAGTTTATATCAGTTTTTGGCATTCCAAACGTTATTCAATCCGATCGTGGCAGTAACTTTACATCAAAGGTATTTGCGGAGGTTTTGAAAGCACTCCGAATCAAACACAACCTTAGTAGTGCTTACCATCCTCAGAGCCAAGGTGATCTTGAGCGATTTCATTCAACTCTTAAATCCTTGCTTTGCGCTTAATGTGTGGAGATGCAACGTGACTGGGAGGAAGGTCTCCCCTGGTTGCTTCTTGCAGCCCGTGAAGTGTCGCAAGACAGTTTGGGTTTTAGCCCGAACGATTTAGTTTTTGCACATAAAGTACAGGGTCCACTGTCTGTGCTAAAAGACGGTTTAAAGCAATCCGACCCACCCGTCAATTTAATTGATTACATCGAGGGGTTTCGGCGCAGATTGTTTTTAGCCTGGCAGTGTGCAGCGAAGAATCTTCGCAAGTCACAGAGGAAAATGAAAAAAGTGTTTGATCGGAAGGTTGAGTTCCGAGTGTTCAGTACGGGGGATCAGGTATTGGCGTTGTTGCCAATGCCTGGTTCTCCCTTTAGAGCAAGGTTTTCGGGCCCGTATACTGTTGTTCGCCAAGTGAATGACTTGGATTATTTAATTGCTACGCCGAACCGTAAAAAAAATTCTCAACTCTGCCATGTCAATTTATTAAAACCTTATTTTTCTCCACCTAGGATAGAGTTTCCTGGTGTTGAGCATGTAAAACCTGTTGCACTGGCTGTTGAAGGGGCGGCTTCATCTTCTCTTCAGAGGGTGAGGATGGGGTCGGCCCCGATGACTCGGTGTTGATGCCTCGTTTAAAAAATTCAGAATTGTTGCGTAATCTTGACTGTCTTGTATGTCATATGCCCACTGACCATGGGGGAGAACTTAAGTTTTTGATTTTGTTATTTCCTAGTTTATTTTCTGATGTGCCGACTTGTACAACCTGGCTGGAGCATGACATTGAGTGCGAGGGGGTACGTCCCATTAGACAACGCTTTTATCACGTCCCATTAGCAAAACAAGAGCTTTTGGAGGGCGAAGTTCAGTATTTGCTGAAAAATGGATTGGCTAAACCTTCGTACTCCAGCTGGGCATCTCCTTGTTTATTGGTTGCTAAACCTGATTCTACCAATCGTTTCTGTACAGATTATCGTAAAGTAAACGCTGTAACTAAACCCGACTCCTTTCCTCTTCCTCGGATAGAGGATGGTGTGGATAAGGTAGGCGCAGCGAAGTTCGTGACAAAGTTGGACTTGTTGAAGGGGTACTATCAGATCCCTCTAACAACGCGAGCCCAAGAGGTTGCAGCCTTTATCACGCCGTCTGGGTTATACACCTACAACGTCATGCCATTCGGGTTGCGGAATGCGCCCGCAACGTTTCAACGTTTGATGAATAAAGTCATCTCTGGCCTTGATGGTTGTGCAGTGTATTTGGATGATCTTGTTTGTGTTGCTGATAATTGGGCAGATCATATCTCTAGGCTCAGGGCGTTGTTGGAGAGGCTGGTTGAAGCAAACCTTACCATCAATTTGGCCAAATGCGAATTTGCGCAAGCTACTGTTATCTATCTGGGGAAGGTGGTGGGTCAGGGGGAGGTAAGACCTGTGCATGCAAAGGTGAGGGCAATCGATAATTTTCCCTCTCCAACTACGAAAAAGGAGTTGATGCGATTGTTGGGCATGGTCGGGTATTATCGCAATTTTTGTTATAATTTTTCAACTGTAGTTGCTCCCCTTACCAACTTGCTGAAAAGCAATGTTAAGTTTGTTTGGTCCACTGAATGTCAACAGGCTTTTGAAAACGCAAAAATGTTGCTCAGCACTGCTCCTGTCCTGGCGGCTCCTAGGTTAGATCGGCCCTTTAAAATCCAAGTGGATGCTAGCCAGGTTGGAACAGGTGCTGTATTGTTACAATCAGACGACAAGGAAATTGACCGTCCCGTGTGCTATTTCTCCCGAAAGTTTAACCAATACCAATTAAACTATTCTACTATTGAAAAAGAGGCTTTGGCTTTGGTATGGTCTTTACAGTATTTTGATGTGTATGTGGGTGGTGGGGTCCATCCCGTTATTGTGTATTCAGACCACAACCCCTTGACGTTTTTACACTCTCTGCAAAACCCCAATCAGCGATTAATGCGTTGGGCGTTATATTTACAACCCTATGATTTGCAGATCCGGCACATTCGAGGGGTGGAGAACGTGATGGCTGACGCGCTCTCGTGCGCCCCTGTTCTGTGATGTGACTGTGATGTGACTCGCCTGTGCTGCTTGTCTTTTCTCCCCCTCTTTGTCTTTACCACTGTCCCTCTTAAATTGCTTTTCCAGGCACCGGAATTGCTGAGGAGCGGATGGCCGAGGGAAGGAGGGGTGGGGGGGGCGAGTGCGTGGGGAGATTCATCTAACTTTGTGTGTTACTATGGGGGAGATTTTTCTAACTTTTGTGAGTGTATTGCGTATGGGGCATAGTCAATGTATAGTTTGGTATTCGGGAGAAATGTGTGAAGTGATTTAAAAAAAAAAAAAAGATGAAAAATTGACTTGAAGTAAAAATGTGTATAAGGAAAAGCAAAAGATGAAATGGTTACTTTATTTTTTTTGTGGTTTAGTATTTGGTGTGTTCTTGTGCAGAAGTTCCACAGGTGTGGACTTCTGTTTAAAGGGGGGGAATGTTACGTCCTAGTGTGTCGTCAGCGTGTTGACTCCCCCTGCTGGCACTGGTGTGCCAGGATGCTGTTGGTGATTTCTTGTGCAGGTGTTCCGAATTGGGACAGGTATAAACGATCAGCTGACAGCACACTCGGCGGGGCGCTTCCTCCTCTCTGAGTTTTGGTTGCTGTTCTTGGTTTCCCCTAGACTGATTGGCTCTACATTTTCACTACTGACTTGCACGACACTGTTTCGTTAATAAACTTTTATTATTCTTTCGTTAAACTGCGTGTGACTCCCTTTTATGTTCATACCTTGAGCCAGTATGTAACAACATTTATATTCTATTCCCAGATTATCCTTTCCATTTTGTGGTAAACGAGCCGATGGCCATCAGTACTGGTGATATGCTACCAGTGCCATTAGCGTACTTACACTTTAGCCTAAATCAAATTGTTTTATGAATTGTTGTTAATGAACTAAACATCGGCATACATCGTCGTATTTACAGTTAGAGATCAATGCTGAGACCAAGGTTTGCTCGGAGCACTTTGAGAAGCAGTGCTTTTTGAAGACCGCTTGTGATATCGCCAAGCTAAAAAGGGATGCTGTGCCTACCCTGTTCGCTTGGACTTCAGAGACTTCAGAGAGGCTAAAGAGGAGAACCATCACTCATCACAAAGGTTAGTTGGTTCAATTAATATTCAACTGTATGACAGTTGACCAACCCTATTTCTAAACTGAGAATAGTGTGCTATATGAATACATTTTGGTTAAAACAAGAGTGGGGGATTCATGCATGTGTTTGAGATGAATTTGTTTACATTGATCATGTCCTCCTGAGTCATGAGCTAAAGATTTTAACCTGTGATGTGATGAGTCCATTGTCTTTCTTTTTCAGCTTGGCTTCCATGGAGGTGGATGAAAACCAGCCTGATGTGAGAAGGGATGCTTTGAGGTAAGTAAATTAATTGTTGTTAGTTGCATCCTAGTCTTTAATTCATTACTGCGTTCAGTTTTATACCAGTTAGGATTGGCAGTTTGTTCACAACTAGTGGTGTTCTCTTTTTGTTTCTCTCCCTCCCCAGCATAGAGGTACCTCCTCCACACCCATACCATGATTATGCTGTTCCACCCCTGACGACACAGGAACAACTTGAGGCGGCTCGCAAGCACATCATTGAGCAAGACAAGTTGATTGCAGAACTTCAATCCAAAGAGTTCAATGTGTCAAGATTTCAATGTAATGATAATCAGATGTCATTTTTTACAGGATTTATTGACTATGCCACCTTTGAAGCTGTATATAAAGCTCTACAGCCTACAGCCACGAGCATGGTTGGATGGAGTCAGGCACAAAGGCTGAAACAAATATATGAACAGGTCATTAGACGAGCATTCAATATTCCCAAACTGGCAACTATTGACCAGTTCTTTCTCTTTCTTTGTCGGCTGAGACAGGGTTTTGCTGAAGAGGACCTCGCAATGCGCTTTGGTGTGTCACAGTCAACTGTAAGCAGAATCTGTGTCACCTGGGCTAACTATCTGTACTTTATGTTAGGATCACTCCCCATTTGGCCTTCAAAAGCCACAACAGATGAAAGTATGCCTACTTGTTTTTGGAACACTTACCCAGACACCAGAGTCATTCTAGACTGTACAGAAATATACGTGCAAACACCTAGTTCGAAGGTACTAAACTCTGAAATTTACTCACATTACAAGGGCAACCCAACTTTCAAAGGCCTGATTGGAATTGCACCATCTGGTGAGGTGTCATTTGTGAGTGACCTGTACACAGGCTCCATATCAGACAAAGAAATCACAGAATTGTCCGGGATCCTGGAAATTCTTGAAGAGGGTGATTTGGTCATGGCAGACAAAGGTTTCCTGATTAAGGACTTGCTATCAAAAATAAATGTCTCCCTTGTGACCCCACCGTTTTTAGGCCCAAGTGGCACTTTCACTGCAGACGAAGTCACAGAAACACAGACTATCGCAAGACTTAGAATTCACATTGAGCGTGCCATCAGGAGAATAAAAGAGTTCCACATTTTTGATGGCGTTATACCCATGACACTTGTAGGCTCTGTGAACCAGTTGTGAGCAGTGTGTGCAATGTTGACCAACTTCCAAGGCCCGTTGTTCTGAAACTCTGTAAGTGTACCCCTTAAAAAAAAGTCACAAATGAAATGGTAAACATGAATTGAATTTGTTTATTTGTACAGGTATCACATGTTTTATTTAACTTTATTATATTCTAGTGAAATTGTTATACTGATTATTACTATATATTGTATTACATATATATATTGTATTATATATATTATATTATTGTATATTGTATTATACGTCATATGAATATTAATATATATTGTATCACATTCTATCATATATCATTCTCTATGAATCAAAATGAAACATCTTTTAAAGGAAAATCATTGTCTTTTGTTTACTATTTACATACTTTTGTTGCACAGCGCAGGCAAGAAGTAGGAGAAAAAAAACTGATCCAGGTTAGCCTTCATGTCCTGCCATTTCTCTAGGTTAAAGGTGATGCGTTCCAAATGGAACTCCTGTTTGCATTTTACAAAGAAATCGCACCACGGCATGCCAGTAATGCCCATTTGCCCCATCACCTGATAGTAGTATTCGTGGGTGGCTTTGAGATGATACTTCCCATCTTGGCAGAGCAGGTAGTCGCAGTCAGAAACTCTGTCCTTGTCCGGGCATTTTATTTCCAGCAGCCCAAGGGCTGGCTCACTTGGCGCACAAACTTTCCGGTCTGGAGATGCACCCAGGTGTGGGGCGTAGGGGTTAATGGCTAGGCCACAGCGGAAGACCTGGTTGCCAGTAAGAGCGCTGTACTCAGCTGCTGCAACAGGCTCCATTTCAGAGCCTCTTTTCATAGCCTTTGTTTGCACAGCTTTCTTGTTAAGGAGGCTGTGGGCTAAACTTTCAAAGTCCTTCACCCTAGAGCAGTAGCCTGGCTATCGCGACTTGTCAATGCTCTGCGAGCATTGGTCTGGCCAAGCTGTGTTGTAAACCCATTTCTCAGAAGGCGGGCTTAACCCGCCTCTTTCAAATGCCTCTGTTTGCTACTGGACGAAGCTTCAATCAATCACACCCCTCTGCCCTCTGACGTATACCCCAGCAGAAGAAACGGCTTGATCCAAACAAAAAGTAGTAGTAGCCTGTAGTCATATAGAAATGGCGTTAAATGATTTTTGTCGGACTTGTGAGGTGAACATGAGAGTGGCTGGTGTTGGCCATTTAATATTGATATTCGAAAAACGAATCAGTGCGATCAAAGGCGAAATGACCACAACAACAGCGTCCTCGCAAAGCCCACTGGACTTGGCTACCAGCGGGGCTAACTGATAAATTTGTTAAGGTTTTGACTCTTTTTGGCCACTAGGGATCACTGTTGAGCACATGTCACTTTTCTTTGTTTTGGTTTTACTCTGTCTTGGTACGACATGTGCCTGATCAGTTGTGTTGTGTTTCTGCCCCGCCCTCTCGTTATGTTTCCCTCTGTTTTTGCCCTACCACCTGTGGTCAATTGTGTTTGTCATGTGATCAATTGGTCTGTGTATTTAAGTTCTGCCTTTTCCTTTGTTCATCACTGGGTCTTTGTGTCACAAGTCTGCGTCTTTGGTAAGCTCCCTGATATTTTTGCCTTGTCAAAATCTTTGCCTTTGTTCTTGGTTTGCTACCTCCTTAGTTTCCTCGTGTTTTTTGAAAGTCTCCTCTGTTGCCGAATTTTCTTGTTAGTCTTTGGACTTCCTAAGACTTTTTTATCTTCTGAGCTTTTGTGGAATATTTTTTGGTCTGCCTTTTTGTATCTTCTGAGCGTTTGTGGAGTATTGTTGAATATTAAAAACTCCTAGTTTGAATCTCTGTATTTGGGTCTCATTGACTATAGCTTAGTGGTTACCTCACTGGCCTGCTAAACCGGCGACCCAGGTTCAATCCCGAGCTGACCCTAACAAAATTAAACTTTTACTGAAGCCGATCGGTAGCATTGCAAAAACGCCCTTTCCCGCAACAAATGCTTCAAGGGCTGCCCTTAGCTCTATTTTCATATAGAACTTCCCTTCGAATTCGTCCTAAACAGCAGCTACAGATGCACTGAAATCTTGCGTTTGCTCCACGTTCGCCATGTACACAGTGACTGAGATAGATTTCCGGTCGCCAAACTACCGCGTCATTGCCTTTTGAAATGCTCGATTTTCATTGGCCCCCTATCTGAGGACTGAGCAGAAATGGTTTAGATAGGCAGCTTGGCCAGACTGACTTGCTCGCGAAATGTAAATGCAGCGTCACAGGCAGTATGGGCACACCCAGGCTACTAGAGCAGATCCTTTTAAACGATGATGAGGTGAGTCGCTTCACACGGAGATCTTTCCAGGTGTTGCTCAGGCTCTGGCCTCTAGTTTCCCTCTCCAACTGCTCTGCCTGATAAAGTGTCACAGCCAGACCACCGTAGTAGGTGGACTCAGCTTCATCAAGAACAGTGGAAAAACAACAGGGCTGTGGTGGAAAAGGAAGTGGGGGATCAGTGTCAATGCTACAAGCAGACAGCGGGGTGTGATTTTGGTAGGTCAACACTGATCCCAGTGGAAGGTCCCCAAAGCACGTGGACACTGATGGAACGGGGTGATTGCGATGGCCTTCCAGCAATTTCAGCATCTGGCTCTTACTGCCAATTGCAGCCAGGTTTTGCCGGAGTGATTCTGCCAGTTCCTCAGCAGGTAACGGAAGTGGCACAGGACAATAGAGGTTGGATGCGACACCCTCAGAGCGTTGTTTTTTCTTTGGTGGGGCATTGCTCACAGGTGGTTTCAGCTTGGACACGCTTACTTCACTGACTGCTCTAGGAGTGATGCCTAATGCCCGAGACGGAACATGCCAGGTCTGCGGGAGTGATGTGCGGCTTGTAGTTGGAGGGACAGATGCAAACCCCATTTTCACATAATGCGCCAGTGTGTACAAAAGACCTATCAGGTGATTGCACTGCCCCAAGCCAGCTTTGCAACTGCAGTGTGTTTCACCAATGAAAGGTTGATCAAGGGCAAGTTCCACCTGTAATAGAAAAGATAATAAAACATTAGAAAATGTTGTAAATGTTGTAGTAGTTTACATACAGAATATGGGTCATTGGCAGAGTTGTATAAAGTAGAAGTACAGGTACTCTTGCGAGTGTAATTACAACACTAGTGATGTGATATTACATGATTTCAACTTTGTAATATACTACTAGTGTTGTAATTACATCTGTAAGAGTACTTCTACTTCTACTTTATACACTTCTGGTCATTGGCATTTTTGTAGCAGAGGTCAGGTGGCGCAACCACAGCTAATACCATATTTGTATTAATTACATACATTTCCTTAATTTGAAACTTACAAGAAACCAATATACTTCTTAAACAAAGCAGTAAATGATCCAGCAAAAGATCATTTTAATCATATTGTGGTATTAGCTGTGGTTGCACCACCCTGAGATGTTTGCTTCTAAAATATCAATGGCCAGTTTACAACTGTGTGTAGAGTAACACCAAGGGCACCATGATTTCAGGACACAGTACAGTAATCATGGACACTCAGTGTACCGAAACTGACAGGGGATAGAGGAACATCTACTTTGTAACACAGCATGGAAAACTGTTTCCAATATAGCAACATACTTACCACTGTAACTTACCATACAACAGTATATTTTGCCATTTTGGAAACAAGCTTTTGTCTGCTATGATTAATTTCTCATAAATGATGATCTCAGATTTTATCATTGTGACTTATTTGATGTGTTTAGATGCTAAAGTGTAGTATTTTCCTCCACAACCTCTGACACCGCTCTTTGAACTGAGCAACTCTGATAGGAACAGCAACACTTTGCCCAGTCTGACTTGAAATGTATTTGAAACAATAAACGTGTAGCAAACAGCAGTAGCACTGCTTCGCGAACTGAGCAGTGTCTGTAGCTAACATCGATAATACTTCCTGCAAGATGTAAGGAGCCTTATCGAGCCCTCACAGTTAGGGGATTCCCTGACGGATTCTTTCTGACTGTCGGATAAATGCAAGTTAACATCACAATAAACCATACATTTGTTTCTAACATTAAATCCCTGACAGCTAACAGGTTAGCCGAAAAGCTACCTATGAAAAGGAAAACCTACCTCCCACGTCGTGGATGTAGCCTTCAACCCAGTTGCTGTAGCCTTTCAGCACGGAATATTGTTGTCCTTGGATGCCCATTTTTCAACCAGATCGATCGTCAACTCCGGCATGCCGGAGAGATTAGTAGTCCACACACCTGACATGTTTGAGACGCTAGCACTTGAATGAGAACGTATGGAATTATGCACTTCCGTTTAACTTCTGTACCCCTTAAGCGTCAAAATGGCCGGCAGGTGAATAACGCCTATTGTTGTTCAACATCGTTTCCGAAAACATTACCAAAGGGTCGAGGTAGCCTGCTTAGCATTCAAAGACAATAGTCACTGTAGAGGACCAAGCAGTAAGGTGCAGGGACACAGGGATAAAAAGCTCCAAAGTGCCAAAAATTTATTTTTCCAAAATTAAGACAGCAAATAAACTTGAAGGCAAACATAAAGCTCTGGGCCCAAAATGAAAATTAGACAAAACTAACTCATAAGTGAACTAAACACAACATACCAACACCACTAACTAACAAGCAGTGACAAAGGGCAACTTAAATACTGGCTGATCAAACCATTATTAACTGAAAAGGGGATTACCAAAACCAAACCTAATACATTGAGACATAAAAGTATTTACAAAGTCAAACAAATGTATATACATACATTAATAAACTATACTAAAGCAAGTTAATCACAAAATACAAAACTAGACAACAGAAACCCACAAACAGAAGACATCAACTGAAAACCCAACATCCCCATAAAGAAACAGTGGAAGTGGAAGTGGCGACACAGCTCTTAAACGGAAGGAACGATTTGCACCGTCTTGCCAACTTCCACCCGGACCCCAAACGCTGACGCACCATCCCCAGAGAACTGGCCAGGCTCACCCGGAACAGCGGCAACAAAGGGTAAAGAAACAGAAATTACCAAACTTATACAAACGAAAATCATAACCAACTTAACAGAACAAACTCAGGCAAATGCGTGCACTCATTTAACCGTGATTTGTACCGTTAAGAAATTATAATAAAGTTCGTATGCTGTTTGAAATCAAAAGACTATGTGTCGCGTTTTACTTGTTTAAGCGTGAGTGTGTTTGCATGTTGTTTGTAAGCATATGCCAAAATATTATGTAGTGTATGTGTAACTAACATAATTGTACAAAAACATATTAAGAAATAATAATGTTTGAAATGTGCTCATGAAATAAATTAAACGTGAGAGCAAAGGAAAGGGGTTACCCACAGCTTGAGTGTGAGGACGCGGCTGCGTCCATCACAGTCACAATAGTCATGAAATAAACAAGAGCTAGCTTGGCGTTTAATAATCATACTTATGTTGTCTTTAACTGTTCTGAAACGCCTTCAGCAACTCCTGTGTGTTTTTTTTTAAGGTGCTCATGTGTTGTGGTCGTGCTCCTGTGATAAGCCAAAGAAGTGTTACAGAGTGTACAAACCACTCTATCACAATTTGTCCTGCAGTATTCCCATACTTTCAATGCTTTAGTTCTTGCTCTAGAAAAAGTCGCTGTTCTTGAGTCCCATTCTGACTCACCTGCCATTTTCATCCCGCTCAAAACAATAGCCAATAAAACTCATAGACAGTAAAACTCAGAACCATGCTCAAAACAGGGGAAGAGAGAGGGTAGCCACTGTTTATAAGGGTGTTTATAGCCATTAGGGTGCGCAGAGCAAATACTAGTGGTGTGGAGGGGGATTACCTGAACTCAGACAAGCGGTTCTTTGGACGAGCCGTTTGAGACCAAAAATAAATAGCGAATATTCGACCAAAAAATTGTGTTCGAACAATTTTCATATTCGATTACGTCGACTACAACGAATAATCGCGGCAGCACTAAACTCCTTTGCTTTATTAGTGGTAAGACAACCATTTAGATTAATCCACAACCAGGGCCGGATCAAGATGACCAGGGGCCCCTAGGCTACAGGTTGCTGTCACCCCCCCCCCCCAACGCTGAGATAACTGGAACTATAATGACAGACTGAACAACAGCACAATTTTACCAGTTCTGCTAGCTGGACTAACATTAATATATATGTAGCAGTTTGTCGATGGATGTTGTTGAATACAGAAAAAAACTACGTTAACCAGGACCATTTGCAACAATATCTACAAAAACACCTCAGCCAGTGTTAATTAGCAAACTTAAACACGTAAACTAGTTTAGCAACTCAGTGTAACCTTATGTGGAAGCAACATTAGCCAGCCAGCCCTGCTTATCCTGTCAGAGAAGTCACGCATCCTACCTGAAGTGTTTCATCCAGGCACACAATTGCTTTCTCATTGTATCTTCCACTTTCTCATTTTCTCTTGTTTTTAATACTGTAAGTGCGCCCCAGAATGTTTTAGGGCTGTTTTCTCCATCGTGACTATGCGAGATTGCTGTACATGAGACGCTTTCTTTGCAGCCAGTGCACTCAACAGTCCAAAATAGAATGTTGAGAAGGGGCAAGACCGCTAAATACAAAAGGGCTATCATCTGTTAACTCCGTGTCTGTGTGACTAGTTGCAGCACATTCATCCACACATAGGCCAACTGTAGTTCTTCTAAGGTCTGAAAGTGATGGTACTTCGCCCTAGCCTGGTAAACCCGCCCCTCGTACTTCATTTCATTTCGTGCAGAGGGTCTGGAACAGAGACCGTCAGAAACGATTTGCTGGAGGTGTGGACTCTGCTGAAGCTTTAAAAAAGTGCCTCTGCCTTTACCCAATCGCTAACGCCTGGTCGTCACGTATGCAATTAGCCTACCTACGCACTACAATTCAAATGTAGCACACAAGGTCAACGTCACAGCTAACGAACACACCCTCTATTCGCTGATTGGATCGTACTTTCTGCGACTTGCCAAATGCTCCTCAAGAGATTCCGGTCTAGACCCTCTGCACGAAATGAGGAGTACGAGGGGCGGATTTACCAGGCTAACTTCGCCCTCCCCAGAGCTAAAACTGGCTGCAGATCCAGGTATATAGCTGTATAGCGTTAGTAGTGCTATCGATATTATTGGCAACAGTTTCAGAACTTGTCAGTGGGAATTTAGCAGGCTTAAAAAAGCCTGTTAACTTGGGTATGTTGTACAGGAGATTTTTGTCCCGCTATACTTTAGCTCGCTGTTAAGCGCCACTCGCGTTATTTTCTATCCGACATTTTGGCATTGTCACTGTCCAACCATCTGACCCCTCATCTGAAAAGGTGGGTTGAGGAGGCCTAGCCCAGTGGCACTGTAACATTACGCCACGCATATTACTGGGCGTGTACAATGAATGACCCGTGCATCAGTGGTAAATACACCTGTCTGCAAAGTTTTCATTCGGTTTTTCAAAACAACCATGGGGGGACACAGAGTTGTTGCTGGCTCTTTATACAACCATTCAAGGGCAAATTACATGCTACTGTACTGCACGTGGATGTAGGGCTGGGAGATAAAACGATAACGATATGTATCTCGATAGACACCTACTCGATAACAATAGAAAATGCGTTCGATAGAATGTTTTTTCTTTTTTAAGAAAACGGCGTAAGTTTAGTCAGAGCCCTCTCTGATTTAGCGCCGCTTTAAATCTTTGTTGCGAAGCAAGCTTGGTTGCATGAGCAAAGGCACTCGTCCTCTGTGGCCTAGCAACGTATGGGGAGTGACACGCTAATAGCCAATCATGTCACAGTATCGTGTTTGGTTGCGCCATCTCTTGTCTCGTAGTCGTGTTTTTTGCCAGAAACAGCATGGTCAAGAAAGGAAGATGGGTGCCACTGCGACGAGCGAGGAAAATGTGGATAAGGGCTCATTCACACCAACTTGAGCGTGTACAGCGCGTATCAGTATACAATATGTTTGTATAGGGACAGAATACGCTCAGATCACGTGTGCGGTGTGAAGAGTCTAATTTGTTAACATGCATTCTAAACGAATACGGACAGAAAACGGCCACGCGCTGAATATGCAGAGTGTTTGGTGTGAATGAGCCCTAAGAACAGAAAGCTCTGCTCACCAGTATGGGAGCTTTTTTGAGTTTACAAATCTCATCGTAGTCAGACAAATGTTGTCTGCAAATTATGCAGTAAAACTATATACATATATGATAGTTCTTCTCAGGTATCAGGTTTCGCTATGTTTACATTTAACACTTTGCACGTCTTTATAACACTTCAGCTTTGTTAAGCACTTTATTAGCTTATTGATAATTGTTCAGTTTTCATTGTGATCGTAACATTGAACCTGTGTTGACAGTCATTTTGCCTGAATGCTTATTGCCTGTCAGAGGAAGGTTAAGTTAAAAATAAAAATGTTTACATTTAGATTTTTTCCCTCCTGTTACTTATTTTAAATAGGTCACACAATGTTTCAATAATTATCGATATCGACCGATATGAAACACTTATATCGTGATACAGATTTCAGCCATATCGCCCAGCCCTACGTGGATGCTTACACAGGATTGCAAATACATGCAGAGAATACATTTGATGACAATAGCTATTTGTAGAAGGTACCATCAACGTATGGTAAACTATAGTGCTATCATCAAATAATTTACTCTATCCACACATTTTCGCCCACGGTGAAAAAGCCAACACTTAATATGAAGATGCACTGGGCGAAAGGGGTCTTCGCGGCGATATTTGCAGTCACATATTTCGGGATATTTACAATATATGGAGGTATATTGATGGATGCGCACTGGACATGTTTTCCAACACTAGTAAACAGTAGTGTTATCATCAAACATTCTACACTCACGGTTAAAAAGCACAGAACACAATGCTTTGTCTCTCAAAATGTGCTGTTTATTTAACATGAAATGTTGTATAAATCAGCATAGCATTTGTCGTACCGTGTCCATATGTCATTGTTTTGTGTTTCTAAAAAAGTTTCCCGCCACCTTGGGGTTTAAAATGACGCTACGACTGCCGGGGTAACGGGAAGTGAACTCGCAGTTTGTTTTTAATTCAAAATTATGCATTTGGACTTTGGCTCAGCTTTTACCATTAAAACACATTCCAAACAACACCAAAATGTGGGATATTATTCCTTGCACATTCACATGATGAAGCCAACAGTCATGGACAGCATTTAAATTAAAAAGAAATTCGGAGCTCACGTTGGGTGAGTTATACATGATTTATGCTAAATAAACAGTGTATTTCGAGAAACAGTTTGCAGTTGGCCTCTGAACTTCTTGTTGGTGTTTTTGTAGCTCTGCTCAGCTGTTTCCCCTGTTTTGAAAGTCCCGACGGTGGGTGGGGGCAGTTGTGAAATGTCACCATACCACACCCCGCGCCCCGTCTCGCCTCGGCTCGTGTTCACGTACGCCCCGGGTTGCAAAAAAGTGTAGGGTCCGAGGTGGGTCGAATTGGCGTGTCGTTTGTACACGCCACCCCGTGTCGGCAGTGTGAACGCAACAGACGACCCACTAATTTCGGCTGAAATTACCAGTAATTTTGGCAGTCTGAAAGGGCCTATAGACTGTCCAACAGAGGGAGTGTGTAACGTTCTGACGTTTATATCTGGAAAGCAGATTTGCCGCCACCATATTTAGCCAATCAGCGTCTTCCTTATTTAAATATTTATTTTGAGCAAATGAAATTAAAGTTTTTTTTCCTTTTGGCCAATCGGAGCCCCACTGGCAGGCTGGCACACGTGGGGGCCCCTAGGCTGCAGCCAGTGTTGGGCAAGCTACTTGTAAAATGTAGTGAGCTAAGCTATCAGCTACTCAACCATAAATTAAGCTTCACTACACTAAAGCTACCACCATTACAAATGTAGTGAGCTAAGCTACAAAAATGTGGGGAAAAGTAGCTTACTACATGAGAAGCTACATTGTACCGACATAATGTCCCGGATAGCTTATAAGACTAGGAACATTTGTATGGAATAAAATGGTTATAGTTTCTTTAGGAGCCTAGATGCTTATGTCCAAAGTGACTTACAGCACAGGACAGAAACAAAAAAAGATAGGCCTACTTTGTTGTCTGTGTTGTGCATGTGCGTATGTGCCATAGACTGTGCACTGTGTAAGTGTAGGCCCAGCTGTTTTTTTTTTATTATTTATTTATTTTCAAACCTCACTTTCAACATTTCTTGATATGGTAGTATTTGCTTATGCTGTATTATTTTCATATCCACCTTAGTTTTTTACCATCCCAAAGAAAATATGTAGGTAGGCTAAAAGACAAGCAAAACTGACCACCAGCAAATACTAAATGACTTGCCATATTATTTTCTGTGTATTATTGTAGGCTACATAAATATGCAATAATGCCACTTGGAAAGTGAAAGCAAAGAGGCGGATATCCCTGGCTTCAGAAAATACTGCCATGAATTCAGACAAATATGAATGATTGGGTTGTGTTAGAATCAGCTGGCTGATAGAAATAGCCTAAGTGGTGGAGGTGAACAATCTTCTGCAGTAGCCTACTTGTCACCTTCACACACACTGCATTTGAGCAACAAACTACTAAAAAAACAGTCACTTTGTGTGTCCAGTGTAAATTCCAACCCAGATCCAACAAAAATAGGACAAATAAGCTTACTGATCAATTAATTCAACATGTTATAACCTACGTGCAATATGAACTACGAGCCTCTGCTGAGTGGCACGGTGCCATCTGAACTCGCTGGTTTCCAAAGACAGCTTACATAATCATGCACTTTGAGAAGATGTTTGTCATCTCATTTATTGTTTTCCTTTTCCTATAACATTTATGCAAGTATCAACTGCATTAGTCTCCTCTTGGAAGCTTTAAAATCCTCGCGTTGTTGTAGCCATTTCCATATCGAAGTGTTGGTCGCCAATAGTTCAAGCAAGTTATCTAGCAGGACCTCTATGTGGATATTATCCGAAGTCAGTGATCACGTCGCCGGCCAGCTTACCGTGGCAGCCTGGCTCCCACACGAGTGGGAGCAGCTTGCCCATGATGTTTAACAGACATTCATTGTGCTCAAAACCATATTGTGATGCAGGTAGGCTAACTGCTGTTTTCCTCAGGCATGCCCTGAAATGTGTAGCTTTTGTGGACGCTAAGTCGCTACTTGACAAAAAAAATAGCTTAACTACAGGGACGTTACTCCATAAATAAAGTAGTGACGCTACGGCCAAGCTACTGGGAAATGTAGTTAAACTAGTAGCTTCGCTACAAGTAGCGGCGCTACTGCCCATCACTGGCTGCAGCCATATCTAGCCTGTTTTTATTTGAACACCAAAGTCATCCTCTCATTTTGAATGAACTTTCGTTGTGTTCTCTTTCATCATCTTGCAGAACTCTGAATAAATTCTCATCACCAGTTTTGAATCATTTTCACCAATGAATATAGTCTCCAGAGAGGAAGTTGTACAACTAATCTGAACCTTTCTCAAGACTGGGAGGGAAATCTGGATTACAATGCAGTGGGGTCAGTAAAGATGTGACTTTATAGCCTGGTAAGACCCGCCCCTCGTACTTCATTTCATTTCGTGCAGAGGGTCTGGTCCGGACGCTCTTGGGGAGCATTTGGGGACTAGAAAATCTAACGCTCCAATCAGCGAGCAGAGGGTGTGTTCGTTAGCTGTGACGTTGACCTTGTGTGCTACATTTGAATTGTAGTGCGTAGGTAGGCTAATTGCATACGTGACGACCAGGCATAAGCGATTGGGTAAAGGCAGATGCACTTTTTTTAAAGTCCACACCTCCAGCAAATCGTTTCTGACGGTCTCTGTTCCAGACCCTCTGCACGAAATGAAATGAAGTACGAGGGGCGGGTCTTACCAGGCTAGTGACTTTATCCTGGCCTTCTATTTTCCTTATCAACCTCCAAATTTTTAAGAGTGTTCTGCAAAAGAAAATCTCCCTCTACAACTGAGCTTGCCCATTTCCTTGATGTGTATAAAATGTTCTTTAAAGGTATAAGGTATATTTTCTCAGACTCTATATCCAGCCATGTGTATTTTCCTGAAATCAGTCTCGAATATATCTACATTGGCATGCCAATTGGTACAACTTAATGTCTGGAACAGCTAGTACACCCTTCTCTACTGGGAGTTGTAATCTTGCCAATTTCAATCTTAAGCCTTTGTTGCGCCATAAAAAAGATATGAGTGCACTATTTAACTCTTTAGAGCACATGTCAAACTCAAGGAGGGACAAAAATATTCAAAAGAGATGTATATTCTCCATACAAAAGGCCTTTGATTAAAACTAGGGGTGGCACGGTCCTGGAAAAAAAAACCGAACCGAACAATACGCCTGTTGCGGTGCAATACGCGTGTAGACCGCGGTTCGCCAAAAAAAAAAAAAGCCGAATGCCCGTATGAAACCACGTGGTTCTCTTTCGCGCGAAAGAATTGCAGACACTTCCGGTACAAGAAAAGCGAACGCGTTTTAACCCCTTCCATAAAGTTATGATAAACTCTACCTCTTTGCCAACAGTCACTTTGCCTACATCGGGTAAATAAATTATTAAATGTAGTGACTTATGGACCTCAGTTTTGCCTAGTGCCTTATTGACTAGATTTATCAAACCAAGTAGGAAACACTGAATGACAAGAACGAGGTGGCTATTTTTTATAGCTCGAGTGGCCGACAGCAGACTAGCGATTGATGCTTTTCTTGTGTTGAGAATACACTGAAGAAGAAATCTTCAGCAAAATCTTGCTTCTTCCTATTAAGAACATAAAAGCTAAACAATTATACCTACAACATGTTTGACTGGACAGCGTGACAACTTCACAGGTATTTCAGTTTCTGTGTTTATGTAGGCTAGTCAATGCCCTTGTAGTGCAGATCTGATATGATGCCAATATTGGTAGCTTTCCAGCGTTTGTTTCATGCAGTTGTAAGCGAATGGTAATATTTTGCAGACAGTCGCGAGGTTTTTGAGGTATACCCTGTGTCAATACATGCATTGATAGCACAGTTGACATGAATTGTATAGCTGTGCCTATAGCTTTCAATGGGATTTTGGCTAAATACGCGCAGAACACGCGCAGAAAAATAGACTTTCTATTTTCTAACTGCAAGTAGGTCTCGCCTCTTGCCAGAAAACGTTGACAAACTGATTTTCTTGCAGAAGAATATGAAAATTAAGTGAACAGGGGATGTTTGTTTTAAACAGTGCAGTGATTGGTTTTATTGCAATATTTTATATTGGCTGTGTGTGTATTTTGTTATAAATCGTTATAAGAATACAGTGGCAGTGCAGATTAGATAACAAATCCAGTCATACGTTTCAAAACACTGCACTTTAATTTAAAACAAAATAAAAAATACATCCTCACTGTCAGGAATTAGAAGAGTTTTTGATTCTGTTTTTGTATATAGGTGGTTGGTTGGTCGCCACATAAAAGTTTAGGTTTTAACACACACCTCTGTTCAAAAGTAAGGTTTAAGAACTAATTTTTCTTTCTTCCAATTATGAAAACTCTGTGGGCTCTATTTTCACGATCATAATTATGCGCATTGTCTAAAGTCTGTCGCGCAAGTTGCTTTGGGGGCGTTCCCAAGACAATATGCTATTTTGACGACGGGAAAAGTGAACATTGCGCCTGGTGCATGGTTCAAAATGGTTGGTCCTAAGTTACCTAATTAATCATAGGTGTGTTCGGGGCCTAACATGCAATAAACCAATCAGAGTTTATACTCTCATTCCCTTTAAAAGCCAGCCGCGCTTTGTCCATGGCTTGTTGCTATTACGATGGCGTTTCCCATCAGGAGCGTTTTTCTTTGAAGACCGATCTGCTCGTGCATGAGCAGTTAATCTTCCGGGATGGATATTTAAGTCTGTTTTTTACACTTACTGTTTCCCTTTGGTTATGAACAATGTGTGTTCCCTTTGGTTATGAACAATGTGTGTGTTTATTAAAAAACTGATTGCTCAATAAATGTGCATTATTGCAAAATATGTGTTTATGTCATTGCACTTAGTAAATAATCACATTCGTAGTCGTATGCAATTGGACATCTTTTTGGAGCTTGAAGACGTTTTAAGCCCTGTTGTTGGCATTTATGTGTTAATAACCATGCCTTAGTGGATAGCCATAGTCCCCTAACAGTGACTCATCAAGAGGGGGATCCCTCTCATTATATCCCAAAGCGTTGTGCGCCCATAAAATAGCTTTTCAGCAATGCGCAACTGACGACAGACCAGGGTTTTGTTGGTCACTGGCGGATTTAATTTTTGCGTCCTTATAATAGCATCTGGCACGCTTTGCGCCAGACAACACCTCTTCTTTTCGCTGACACACCCGTGATGGCGCAGTGCCATCTGCTATCTAGACAACGTGATTTTTTGCCTGAAAAAATGAACGGTGCGCTGGCACAGAATAGTAATCACACCATGCGCACGTCGCGAATGCACAGTGCGCGGCATGATAGGGCCCTGTGTGTGACAAAAGACACCTGGTTCCTCTAGATGCCACAAGATGGCAGCAAACGCTCCTGACACTTTGTATAAATACTGTAGTAAATAAAAAAGCTGTTGAAATCATCCATGTCTTCCCTCTTGCTGTTTCAAAATACTACCTGGCTTTTTATCAGAGATTGTTCATAAAATACGCTTATGTCAACTCAAACTCAGTTTGTGCATGATTATTTCATTCTAACTATAATTTTAACCTCTCTTAAATGCTTAAAAACTATGGTTATTTAAGGTAAATAGTATATGCCCAAATATAGAGTACTTAATATTAAATACAAAAAAAAAAACGCAATACGTACCGAACCGCAGACCTCAAACCGCAATACCTACCGAACCACGACTTTTGTGAACCGTGCCACCCCTAATGAATACTAACACACATTTTAGACTTAAGTGGAAGTACCATAACATTTTACACTTAGGTGGAAGCATAACATGACATTAAAATGCACAACGTTCTCTACTGTAGGGTGTTCATGCTAGTAATGTATGCTAGTAATAGCATGTGGCTATTTCAGGAAAAGGGCTGTATGTACACTCTTCAAGCACTCAGTAAATGGGCCATATTGGTCATTCACAGTGTCTGAACCTCCATGATAGACATTGCAAGCCTCAAACAGCATTATTTCAATGGTCCTATTTTCCTGATATTGCTTTGGGTTCTGAAACAGACAGAGGGAAATTACTTTTTTCTGCATAGACATTCAGTAGGGCTGTGCACTACTGTTCCAATTTAGTGTTAAAAAAGAGGAACCTCATCACCTCCGTAAAGTCTACAGAATGATGGCTTGATTGTGAACGTGTGTCTGTTTGTGTATGTGCATGCGTGGGTGCGTGTGTGTGTGTGTGTGTGTGAGTGTGCACGCATACATCATTGTAGGCTGCACTGCAGTTGTCCATAGCAGTCAGTCCCTTTTTGATGGCCTGCTGAATAAAAAGATAAAGAAAAGCAACTTAAAGGGGTTACAAAGAGGTGGAGGAATGGATTAGGGTGCAGGGAGAGTGGATGTATGCTTGCACCACAAGGATCGACTTAGAAACTCACGAGAGCACTTTGAGGCAGATTGATCAGTCAGCTAGATGGGTGGGGATGGTAAGGGCGTTGGGGGATAGGAAGGCAGCTGGCTACTGAGAACTCACTAGATTTCCACTTAAGTGATCATTGTCAGAGAAGGGAGAGAGTTACAGAGGGTCCATGGCTGGCCATTGTGCTGGCAGGCAGGTGTTTTTTTTTTCCTTGCTTCTTGGAAAAGACACAAAGCATTAGATTTGGTTTACTTAAAGGGGAGGCTCATCTGTGTGTGCACGCCATAGGATTCTCTGTCTCTGATCAGCACTCTGACTGTAATTATGCTGAAATGATGCTGCTCATTTGAACATGTGTCAGTGGGAAGGATTGGCTAATGATTTTCTGATGAGGCAAAAGCAAACATGGTCTCAGGCACTGGTTGTGTGTGTGTGTGTGTGTGTGTGTGTGTGTGTGTGTGTGTGTGTGTGTGTGTGTGTGTGTGTGTGTGTGTCGCTGCTCTAAAAGAATACTCAACAGCACCCTTAACCATGAAGGCTTTCACAAAAGCAGAACACACAGACTATCACTTGTAACAACAAATCAAGTGTTCAGCTGCATTGAATTCACCATGTGGAACATCCTGCGCCATGTTCTATTTTTAGATGAAAACACATAAAGGCAATTCAGATTTTTTTCTCCTCCAGAATCCAATCAACATTTACTGTACACAGTCACAAAACACCAAGACAACAAACATCTTCTATTATTGATACTCTTGCCTAAATCCCTGACGCACAAAGTCATCAGGTGACCCGCTCTTCCCATTACAAAGATAAATTTAGACTGTGATGGAGCCTTAACTGGGAGAGTGGTCTGTGAAACTCATTCCCAAATCTTTTATCCTCACTTACAATTCCAGAGCGAAAATCTGAATCACAGGCCTGTTTGTCTTTTCAGACATCAGACACTCATGTGCTGAATGAACAGGCTGGGTGTTTTGTGCGGGGGAGAGACATTACAGAATAAATCTATTGTTCCACAAGCACATTAATTTGTTTGCCTGCCACAAGTGCATTAAATGGATTACAGTGTGCGGGTGGACAACGGCTATGGTTGACACCAACACAATTTGCCCACACCATCCTTCCACTTTGGTAACACATAACCAAAGCATGTTAACTGATGTCCTGGGGACACAGCTGTTGAAGACTATTGGTCAGGGTAGGGTGGGGAGGGCTGAGCTGGGGAGGTGGTGTTTGTGTGTGTGTGCGTGTGTGTGTGTGTGTGTGTATGTGTTTGTTTTGTGTGGGTGTGTGGGTGTTTGACTGTGTGTTTGTGTGTATGTGTGTGTGCTTGGTGGGGGCTGGGCTAAGGATAGCTTGTTATCTAGCATCTGGAGTCTGCGATCACATTCGTTTAACAGCAGCGAGGATGGAGCCCGGTGAAAACACCTTCAATTAAGCAGAGTATTATTCATGGCCTGGGCTTTGAAGCATCTGGGTTATCTGTTGCCAAGCAACCCCTTTAATTAAATAATCTTTTGCTTCCAGATGTGAAGACTGAAGTAAGCAATTAAAATGCCAGAGTGCCGGTCTTTAAACACATTTGGGTAAATTTGCAATTATTGGACGGGGGCTATTTTTAAACAGGAATCGCGTATTCAGCTTTCTGCTTGTGTTGCTTTGGTTTCATTCCAGGTGGATAGAGAAAGATATTCATTAAACAGTCTGCTCACCGTTGCTTGCTGTGCGAGAATCAGGGGAGTGAGCATGCACTCACAGTAGCGGTTCTTCACGGGGGCGAGTGGGGCAGCCGCCCTGTGCGCCATTTTGTGAAGGGAGCCAATGTCCTCACAAGCGCTGGAAAAAAAAATATCATCTAAAAAAAAATTCATTATCTATCATATCACTGTGTAGGAAATTGGCAAATTTGCACCCCCTCTGGCTGCAGGCACCCCTGCTGAGAAGGGGAAAGGGGAGGGGGCGCGGGGCACAGTTCACCTCTGGGTCTCTCAAATGCAACACACAAGCGGGCAATACTCTGCAATTAGTGAGCAAAAGTCAGTCACACATCAGCTTTCTTTCCAATAACGCACATTTCATTCATAATATTATATTTACAGGTTCATAATTTCTGCACGTTTTTAATTATGTGAAAGGGTTAATAAAAAGGGCAATACAAAATGATTATGCGGTCACCAAGGTGAATTGGTTTAGTCTTAACTCCTGGTCGGCAGTGACAGTGTTCGGGGATAGGAAATACAGTATGTTGACTGTCGAGTCACAATCAGAAGGAGATGGACAGAAAAAGGTCAAAGCCATTAGTAGAGTAGAAATGAGCAAAAGATGAAGGTATGCAACTGTTCTCTCTGCATGATTACTTTATCCATGCCATGAATGAAGGCTAATGTTAATCATGGTATAACTCTTACGTTTATTAGCCTACTAGCTATGATGCTATGATTGCTATACTCAACAATAATTCAGTCTTAGCTCAACAAACACAAGATCTAATTTCACCATAAGATTTGGCTTTGCAACACAACTGTTACAAGTTCAGTAATTATTGATTTCCATAATTTGGGTTAACATTGAGCCCTGTAATTAGCCAACAGAATGTTATTATGGTAGTTTTAACATTTACAATTTGCTGCAACTCATAGTTTGCATAGTTTAACTATAGTTTAGCATAGTTAACCAGTCATTCCTGAACTTGTAACAAGTGTACTGTAGAATTTGAGGCAGCAACCAAGGAGCTAATTGTTCCTCCCTAAAAGATAGATTAATATAGCGTAATAACAGACATTTGGCATGTAAGGGCATGTTAATATAAAATTGCAATTTATGGATGTTTTGTATAAGAGTTTTTGTAGCCTACAATATTTTGATGTTAATTTCAACGGCAATTCAATTGCAATTTCAGGGGCTCTTTTAAAATATTTCGGAGCATCCTCAGCCACTATACTATTTGTTGTATTTATATATCTGATTGTATAATTTTTTGCCACTATGTTTATAGAGTATTTTTAGTATTTGTAGAGTATCATTGTATTTTTTGTTCATGATAACTTTTTGAAAGTTCTGATAATGAGAATTACTCTATGGCCATAATAAAACATGGCTGCTTGTGAAAATTTTTTTTTTTTTCACCCGCAGGTCTCGGAGGGGGTAATTCAATGTAGATCCGCCACTGTGCACACATGGAACTCGAGTCACTCAAGTGGTGTTTCTGCAGACTGTGTTTTATCTGTGGTAAAAAATAGCAGTGCTTGTCAATCATCAATGTTGTTTTCAGGCACCTTACAGGCTGTAAATTAAAGATGGTGTATACCTTGATGTTTATTTAAGAACAAAGTATCTACTAAAGACAATTTTCACGTTATGAATAGAAGATAACACAACAAGGAGTTCACTTTTTGTGAATTGTCTTGTCATTGTTGAACAAGTGCCATCATTCATTGTTCATCTACATAAACTCAAAGTCATGACATGCTAACAATGTTTTTAGTGTAATGAGTGGTCTACTGAAAACTGTAGGGGAAAATAAATGAAGTATCATTTTCATCATGAAACACAGTAAAAGACAATGTTGAATAGTCCAGTGATGTACAAGTACAGTGATGTACAAGTTGTGCTGAAGAGCAAAGAAAGAATAGGTGAGTCTCTCGAACACAAAACAATTGGCTAGTCTTCCTACCTGTTCATCTGATTCCACTTTGCCCAGATCAGAAATAAAGTCCTTGAATATGAACCACCCCAGAGGTCACGGCACAACAAACCCCACTATACCTGTTGTTCTGTGCTGGTCTGCTTCTTTCTTCAGTCCTTTTTGTGACTTAATCAAATCCCATGCACATTGAGGGCAGCCAAGCAGTTACAATCTGCTTTCAAAATGATGATGGTGCATAAGAAAAAAACACTCTCCCTCAAAAAGCATGTCCAAACCCATTTAAAGGAAACTCCAGGACCTCATTGTTCTCTTCTTGCCATCCATAAGCTTAATCTGGTTTAGAAATGTAGGTCTGATTTTTATAGAGTACAGTAGTTTAGGTAATGGTGTTATGCAAATATCTTTCATGTTGCTAGGATATGCAGTTTACAGTGAAACACCGCTGTGACTGTGATATTGACCTTTGACAACGATTACTGATGACACAGGTCGCAGCAAAGGGAATCCACAGGCCACCCAGCATCAATAATCAGAACTGTTTCATTGATTGGTCGCCTCTCATGCGTTTAAAAAAAGTCTATTTCTCTGCTGCCACAGAGAAGAAGATTAGTACACTGTTCATTAAAGTGCTTTAAGTACAGTACATTAGAGCGCTTTCTGCATTTCCTTCCTTCACCTGTTCCTTCACTACTTCATAACAGCACCAGAAGAGAAAGAGTTTTGCACTAAATGTCACAGGCAATTAGAGAAGGACATATGTGCATGCTACCGAATGGCCCTAGCTGGCCCTGTTGCCATGGGAAACATGTCCCATTAATGCTCCCATTGACAATCTCTGATGGCTGACATAAAAAATTCTGGTCCCAACAATAAATGGCTTATTATGCTGTGCGGGGATCACATTGTACGGCTTAGTCGCCAAGTGCCCCACTAACCTCCACTAGCCCTGCAGCGCACTTTCACTAATAATGTCCAAACATTCATTCAGTGTCTGGCCACTGGAGGTGGGTGATACCCTGACCATTGTCAGCACAGAAACAAATGGCACATGCTGCTCTCCTGCCTCTCCTGCTTCCACGGGCTATCAAAGAACACCTCCCAGTCATTTTGAGGTACTACCTGAAAACAGGAATGAAGAGTTTTGGTCAGAAAGACATTCAGTTTCCAATCACTCATAGAAAGGCAGGTGATATCCTAACCATTGTTAGCACATAAAAACAAACTGCACATCCTACAGATTCCCCCAAGCCTGTGTGCAGCGATCAGACATGACCTCCCCGGCGTTTTAAGGTGCTTCCTGAAGACAGACCAGCAATTGTCGGAAAGACACAAGTGGAACTGGGGTATCATAAATGTTGCAGGCTTTGTTTACCTGTTCTTGTTTTTGCTGCTAAGGAACTGCAAGTGTGATAGCCTAGTACTCTAGTCTAGATAATGCTTTAGACCCCAGGGGAGACATTAGCACCAGAGCAGCATTTAGTGGATCAAAGCCTCCCCCTCTGACAAACCCAACCCGCTTTGACAGCTACCATGGCTTTCTGAATGCTGTTAAACATGCTCATTACACCAGGGGGCTTAGCTAATGAAAAAAACACAAAATCATAAAATGAACATATGATAAGTGCACACACTTGCAAAAATAATTTGCAAATGATTCGCATGCAAATGGTTGATGAAATGTGCATTTACAATGAACATTTGACAACAATACGATATTGTGAAATGATGTTATGTGCATTCACAATGAATAATGAATGTTATGTGTATTCACAAGATTTTTTTGGTTGGTCATACTGTAGCTCTGAAAATTGTTTGCTGCTGGAAATCACAGTAAATACTTCTATCATGACATCTAAAATATGAAAACCACATAAATGGTGTATTGTACAGAGATATATTTGTTTCTCATTGTTACTATGGCACCATGTCTGTAAAACAATGCATGTTGGTTATGGCTAAATCTAGATGCATAAACCATGACGGATTTATTTACAAGTGAGAGCAAGACAGGACAGCAGACTGTCATTAACAGCAGACAGCTTCACAGCTAAACCAATATTTGAATTCGGACAGGCTTCTCTTCACGCCCGTGTGAGCGCAAACATCACATGGTTAACTCTGCAGACTCCACGCTTGTAATGTTCTACTATTCCTTTAGGGTATGACTCCTTGTTATAAAACGGTGTCTTTAAAATCTTACAGGACACATTTATTAATTGTCTCAGCAAATGAGCAATACAGATACAATAATTAACATAAACTCCAAGGCAAACACCATTACATTACAAACACCATTGTTCATTTCAAGCAATCAAGCCAGCCCTCTGATGAAGATTTAAAATCTCAGCTGATTCCTTTGACACTATAACAGCAAACTTCAGAGAGGATAGGGGAGGATAAGCGCAAACCTGAATATTGTGGGATGGGGTGTTATCACCACGAGTAGATTTAACCGTCAGGATAGAGAGCTTTTAATATTTCTCTATTGTTTGGGTGTGTGCTGGTTTGCTGCAGAAGCCTTTTAAAAACGCTCTTTGAATTTTGTGGTTGTGTGTGCGAAATGCACAATGGCAATATCTTTGCCTGACAGATTTGCAATAATGTCTGTATAGTTATATCTATCTGTTCAAAAAAGCCCAAAAGCTCACAGAAGTTACAACTAGAATAAAAATATTTATTATCATATTCTCGTTCATGATCACAACTGTTGAAAAGGAATACAACTGAGCCATCCAAGGACAAAAAAGACAATTACAAAGAGGGCATATGCGAACAGGCGTTTGTTTGCATAGCCAGGTCCATTTAAGGCTCAAAGGTGCTAAACTATACCATGTCAACAACAGTGGAGATAATCTTTTATGGACGTTTTCCTGTCAGAAACATTACCATGAATACTGCACTGTACAATTCAGACAGATGGTGAAAGAAACTACAAAGTGGGGTATGGTAGTACTGACCTTTGAATGACAAACAAAGATTTTAAGATGATCTTGCTATTGATTATCTTGTCTTGTTTTTTGTTTTGATGTGATAAAATGCTTTGTTGTGGGAGTACATCCTACAAAACAACTCTATATATTCGCATTCGAATAAGACCCATCTGCAACAATTTTCATGCATGTTATGTAAACAAAATAGGCATTTGGTCAATGTCAAGACAACAGCTTGGTCCAACTGAGCTTGTTAATTAGAACAGTGCAAAATACCAACATTCCAACATCATTAAGTAGTCAGTTTAGCAGCAGAAATCAATCTGCCTACATACAGTCTCGAGGGGGGGCATGAGATGAACAAAATTGTGGGCAGCTGTGGCCTAGTGGTTAGGGAATTGGTCTTGCAATCCGAAGGTTGCCGGTTCGAATCCCGCCCTACCCACGGTTGAATTGCCCTTGAGCAAGGCATCTAACCCCACACTGCTCCAGGGCCTGTAACTGAAACCCTGTAAATATCTGTAAGTCGCTCTGGATAAGAGCGTCAGCTAAGTGTAATGTAATGTAAATGTTTGTTTAAACATCCTCACAGATGTATATTACAAAGTTTGATGATTTTGGCAGAGAACAGAACACTCGTTTCATGTGGCTTTAGGTCTGCTGTTGTCTCAGTTAACAGTTTCAGGCAGTGCTGTAGTCTAATTTGTGTCGGACCAGAGGCAGGCATCCCTAGTTCAGAAAAAAAAAGTCTCGCCACATTTACTGAACCAGCTCATCCCTAATAAGCAAAACTCTTCAGGTTGGTAGACTAATTAGCCAATTAGGAAAATCACCTGTGTTAAGAGTATAAGCAGAAGGAAAATAATGTGTCAGGCCTTCCACCGATTTCTCCACCCCTGTGTTTTGGAACCCTGTCAGGGGTTGACGATGGGGAAGGTGCTGACTGTCAAGGGTCGACGATGGGGAAGGTGCTGACTTTGTTGTTGCGGCTGATGCGGCGTTCTGGTCGGGGCCGTGGCCGCGGCTGCTTGGTCTGGATGAGCTCTTCCGGCGTGTTCCCCAGCGGCGGCAGGAGCCGGCGTTTGCTGTTGCGGGTCTCAGGCAGCCATTGCGGTGGCAGCTCGAACGGGCCAAAGCCAAACTGGGCGGCCTCCTCAGGGTCCGTGGGCGTGGCGGGGGCCACCTGGGAGGAGGAGTGGGCGCAGGTGTGGATAGGGGAGGATTTGGGCAAAGGCAGGCCCACCTCCCGCGCCCCTCCCTGAGCAGTGTGCAGCTGCTGGTGCTGGTGAGGCTGGGTCAGCTCGCACCGTCCCACAGAATCCGCACTTCTCCCCAAGCCGGCCACCACCATCAACTCGTCGTCTCTGTGCTGGGAGCCTGCGGAGCACACAGACGGAATCTCGTGCCTGACATCCTCCTCCTCTTCCTCCTCCTCCTCCCTGGGCCTGAAGATCTGCTGCTGGCCAATATTAAACATCTCCAGCAGCTGACTGCCTGAGCGAGCAGCAGCCTCCCCTCCCAGCCCTCCTCCACCGCCACCACCTCCGCCACCCGCGTCCCCCAGGCCTACCGACCCCACAGCATTGCGCCGGCTGCAGCGCTGGTGCGTCCTGGCCAGCAGGTCGGCGAGGCAGTGGCGGGCCGAGCGGTTGACGGTGAGGAAGAGCAGCGGGTTGGTGAGCAGCGACAACTTGGGCACCCAGGCGGCCGTGAGCCACAGCGCCGTAGGCACGGCTGCCACTGAGGCCGCGGACCCCTCGCCGTCGCTCGGCATGAGTACCTGGTATACCACCAGCACAGCGTAGGGGGCGCTGCACAGTGTAAAGGCCAGCACGGCGGCCAGCAGCGTGGCGTGCAGCTCAGCCTCGCGCTGCGACACGTACGGAATGGAGATGCAGTTCTGCGGTGTTCGGAGCGCAGCGATGATCACCTTCTTCTTCTGGCTGGCACTCAGCGCGCGCCGGATCAGCACCATGGCCAAGAACACAGCTGCCAGCGGCAGGATCACCGTGGTAACGTTGTACACCACCACGTACACCAGGTGGCCCAGCGAGTGGCCACCTGCCGGCCCATTCGAACAGGAAGACGTGGCGTACATGTCGGTGACGTTGGTGACCACCAGCACGGGGATACTTGCCACCATGGCATGCACCCAGATGTAGATGACCAGGTCCCGGGACTTGGCGTCAGATATCTTCCGCTCCAATGGATAAAGGACAGAGTAGTATCTGAGAGAAAAAGCATAGCAACACCATCAAAAATAGCAACTAAGCATCAATACATTGACTGAGGCAACAAATACAAAGGTCTGTTTTCTTTACTGAAATGTAAATTTTCCAGTCCTGTTCTGCTAGATCCCCATATGAAGAAATGAAAAGTACAGTTTAACCAATAACTATCAGTCTGAATGCAATGTGATTTTCTGTGCACTCCTGACTGTGCGTGCGTGTGTGTGTCCTTTGAAGGGCACAGTAAATGGAAACATCTAGCTGAATAAACAATGAAAATGTGGCAACGTCACAGATGTCAGTGACTTCCTGCTATGTTGTGAACAGCAAGATGTCATATCTACAATGTTCACCCATCTTCACAGGTGTGACAGACAAAAACACACAAGGTAAACAGATGGAGAAGTGTGAGCAATGCAGTGGAGGCGGAAATGTGTTGGGGGGGTGGGGGGGGGGTTCTTCCCAAACCCTCCCCACATAAGATAAATAATTCAATGAATTGATGAAGGGGTTGTAGTAGCCCTGGTTGCTATGGAAGCAGGCCCTTGGTGCTGGTAGCCGGGATAGGGAAACGGGGCTGGCAGGATGTAAAAGTGCCTCCTCCCTGCGGGGAGCCACTTGTATGTGCGCCGTAGTGGAAGGCTGGACATGACCGCCTTAACTCCACTAGCTGAAACGATTACTCCTTTTCACATCCTGTAGGGACCCAGTGTGATTAAAGTGGGTTGGGCGCGGCAGGGGGTGGTGTTGGGTTTTTTGGGGGGACAACAGCCATGGGAATTGTTAGCTATTTTTACGCTGTTATTATTTTTTGTTTTTGTTTTGCACCCTCCAATGCTTTGCGCCCTCAATACTTAATAAGCATAGTGGAGACATCAGTCAACCTTAGCCACTGAAGCAGACTGAGAAAACCGCAAATAAACCACATTTGCACAGAGAGGATTTTTTGCTTCCTATGCATATGTTTGCCTGCATGCTTTAACACTTTTACAGCATATGTTTGCATTTATATAGTTCTAAAACACATAGACAAATGGCATGCACAATTCCTTCCCTTTCCTTTGTTATTGTCATGTCACAGTGGATATACAAAAATACACATTTCACCCCCTACATTCAATTACTTGCTCATGAACCTGGTTCTGCACTTACATTGTTACATTGTTTTTGTGTTTTGTTTTTCCTAGAAATATGTACAGTATTTTATTTATTTTTTTATTTTATTTATGCACTATGTTTTAGCAATATATGTAGTGGTACTATCTGGTCTTGAACATGGACATGGAAAGCCTTAGGGCTCTGGGACAATCTATGGGCAGCTTGGCTTTCAGGAGCTACAATGCAACACCCCATAGTTCAGATTACTTGGTTATTGCTGTGCCGTGAAGACAGGTGATTTTAGAAATTACTGTAAGTCCTCTACCTGGAAAAAGAGTTGTGCTAATTAAAATCAGCTGATTTAGTGAATGCCTGGAACAAATATGTGGTGCTGTATTACAGCAGTGGTTTCAAAAGTGTTTTCTCCACTTTATTCCCTCACATATTCTCCACTTTAAAAGGTGGGGGATTTCCCTATTACCCTTGCAAAATAATATTTAATAAAACATAATTTCTGCACACTAAATTTGTGTTGAATTTTTCTTCCACTATATCTGGACCAGATTTTTTTTTTCATTTTAATGCAAGTCTGTGAATGAATGAATAAACGAATGCTGTCGTGTAGCTGTTTTTATGTGTAGGAGTGTAGGGTATTTACTGTCAAGAAAGTATAACTTTATGGCTATTATGCCTTAAAAAATGCAAATTTCCTGCTGTTTGTTACACTCCACCCATCATGTCTCTAGTCTTCATTAGTGGTGGAGCTTGCCCCACGCACTGACAACAAAGGGCTTACAGCTTCTGAAGCCATTTATCCCATGTTAGCTCCCTTGACAATGGAATTCTACTTTCTGATCGGCTGATGAGGTGGGAATTAACTTTGTATAACTGGCTACCTTTGAAGTAGATCTCAAAAATTTTAATTACCGTTCCAAATCAATGCGCTTATGAATGGCAGCCATGACAACTCTCATAACCAAATATGGTTAAATGACTTTTCCATGCTCTACTTCTTCTTACTGGATGCTATATAGTACCAAATCAACCATTTATTTCCGTAGTTTATGCATATGAAATCAGATCATGAATACAAACGGAATATAAAAAGGATAACGAGGTGACCAGTTCTTTGGAAATAATGACTTGGCAGAGGCAACTTCTTTATCTCTTTGCTTCCACTTTGGCATCATTTCCACGGAACTGTTCACCTCGTCGGCCTTTATCCCTTACATGGCCATTATCCCTTACACATCGGCCTTATCCATACATACAGCCACTGACACATACATGGTGAAATTCACCAGCCACTTAACAGTAAATCGTTATTTTGTGTCCAAAATCTACCAGCCAGTTATATTTCAGCAGCATTTGGCTGGTGGCTGATGCTAATTTCTATCCCTGCCACAAACCTGTCCAGCGCAATGGCAGCAAAGCTGAGCACAGTGGCAGAGCAGAAGAGCTTGTGCAGGAACTTGACGGCCTTGCAGAAGAAGAGCGTGCGGAGCCACAAGCAGCAGCGTGGGCTACTGGTGCCACCACCACCCAGCGCCACGTCGAAGGGCACACACACCAGGGTGGCACAGATGCCCGCGCACGCCAGGTTCTTGATGAAGCGACCCGTGACCAGCTTGAACACGTTGGTGTAGCAGGTGCACCACAGCACCGTGGCATTGCCTGGTAAAGGTGAGAAAAGGGGAGGGGGCAGAGACAGAGAGAGAGAAATAGAAAGAAGGAGAGAGATAGAGCAAAAAAGAGGGAGAGAGGGAGAGGAAGAGCAAAACCATCAGCATTGTAATAGAGGGAAATGAGGAACAATACATGCAAGGTCTCCACTGACACTGTTGTGTGGTGAAAATCTATACAGCTGTGTACCCAGTGTACCCGATGACGCACATCTAGAATGAGTGCGCTGGAAGGTTAATGTCCACATGCCCTGACGTAAAGATTCACAGAAGAAGCCTTCCGAGTATCTACCGAGTAGCACCTGAGAGAACTCCCCTGAAGCCGCTACCATGCAACAGGGCCTGTCACGTCATGCCCACCCCAAAAGGGTCAAGATGTTTCACACAAAACCTGTTTGGCAAAGGCTTTGTGAGAGCAAACAAGTGGCATGGAAGGAGGGAAGGACACATTTATTTTAGTGTCACATACACACAAATCATCACACACACATACCATGGCCCTGTAGTCGTCACACAAATATACATACACATTCACCATTGGCCTGAGCTTATGCATGGGGAGGGGGGGGGGTGGTCCTGCATGTCCTCAATCCCGAGGTTACACTGACCAACCTCACGCCTATCTCATCTGCTTCACTTTCCACACCACCCTACGAATACAGTACAAAGACATTGCCATTATTTCCTATCTGCTGAAAGGGGTTCAAAATCATCACCTGCAGTAAGCTTCCCAATACCTGTCATTTGCACTGCGAGGAAGGTCAAAGACTGCCCCAGAATGCTCTGGCAATTTCTATGACTCAGTACAAACTCTGACAGAAACCACTCTCTCCTCACTGCTAATACGTTCCTTGATAGAGAAAGCACGTAGTATCCGGTGCATTTATCACAGCGGAGGTCAGAGTATAATTGTGGGACGAAACTCAATCAGTGGCAAAGATGGAGACGTAGGTGACCCACTTCAGCTAAGAACAGATTTTTCCACAAACATGGTTTTCTTTCAATTCCTGCATGGTTGTGCATGTAGATTTTTTATTGTTCTGTGAGAGCAATCGTGCAGCACAAAAATCTTTACCCACTTTAACTTTCTGTTGTGAACAGCATTACTGAAAGTGACTTATACTGTGTATGTTCACAAAACACAACAAAAAATTACGTCTGAAAATGTATTCACAGAAGGGGAATAGAAGATTTCAGTTCTACCACAGACAGCATCCCCCACCAAAGAGAACATCCCTACCACCCCCAAATTTCAAGACAAACTGAGTTCAAGTAGGTGGCGGCCCTGATAGCATCTGTTGGAAAGTAATAGCCAGCGTATCATCAAAACCCTTTTTGCCATCTGGTGTAAATGTAAAGACTTAGTCCTGATTTGTTGAGGCCTCTTTTCTATAGGGTCATACACTAGTTTAGAAGTAGAGTTAGGCTGCTACTTGAAGGGGTTGGGTGCAACTTGTAATTCTTAAAATGGTGTCGCCTATTAGCATGGAAGACTGTCCTGTCTGGCATGTCTACTGGATCAGCTTTAAAGCTAGCATTTGGAAATGCAAACATTTGGAGAGCACTACAGCTTCTTTAGTGAAAGGAGATCTACAAGAATTTCAACTAACCAACAGAGGTTAAAAATGTATGTATTATTTTTGCAAACATCCTCTACACGTATATTTTGAGTTAACAGAGCTGGAGGAATTGTCGGTTTGTAACACTACACACTTCTGACATTTCATAAAATATGCCAGTCAGGGCCAGTTACTGTTGAAACAAAACAGTAAAAAAAGGGTACTCAAGAAAGAAATGATGGCACTGTTTTCCCTGGGGCAAAAGTGTTTTGAGTCATCCAGTCATCCAGTCACACTGGATGATTTGCTGTGAAAAGATGCTATTCAGGATGTGTGTGTGTGTGTGTGTGTGTGTGGGGGGGGGGGGGGGGCAAATGCTTTCCCAGGTGCTCCAAATGTGATTTTTGTTAGTCCGGCATCTAATGAGACAGCTTAATTGGCTGCTAACTTTGTTTTCCAATAGTATCTCATGTGTGGCTGGCTGGTGACGCACGTTTCTTAAAAGAAGCTCCTGTACTTAGCAGAGAGTCATTGTGACATTCAGTAAAACCAGCTCTTGGGGTCTGAGTACTTTTACAACCCATCATAGAGAACACACAGCTTTGACTACAGTTTAATTATGAGGTCGATATGCTCAGGCTCAATAACTAGAAACCATCTCCAGAACAGATTCATATTTTGCAATGATACTAAGAAGCTGGTTACCTCGCTTTTGCCTAATTGTCATGGGATGTGTCAATGTTTTTTGTGTCCGGACATCAATGAACATAACTCCCTGGAAACCACATTCAGTGTGTTACTGGACTTGTGCAAACAGCAATAGAGTGATAACATTTCAAAGACAGACACACAAGCTAAACTGATTGATTTGTGAGTTTTCATCTTGCAGAGGCAATAACCTGTGCTCTTTCAGACCATCATATTTTTTTTAAATAAAACAAATATAAATATCTTTGAGGTCATGTTCATTACAACACTAGTGTTGTTTTACATATTTAACAATTAAGTATCACAGATGATAAGGCCTAAATGGTGTTCTCAATCAGCCTTGATCGGACAGGTATGAAACAAACAATTTGCCAAAATACAATTACTCCACATAGCTATATGTATATCATGATCTATATCTATAACAAACTATAATGATAGGTCCTTATGCACAACACAAAAATGTATCGCAAGCAATGACCTGCTATATAAAATGAAAGTAATAAAAAGAGGAAATAAGTGTGTCCATGCCAGATTCAGCAACATAATCACTGGTATTACCAAGTCTCATCCCAGGATTCTGAGTGGATGGATGGCCATAGCTACATAATGATCTGACCTAATAAAACATTTCTTCCTTCTGTGACGGTATCAGTTCTCAACCTCAGAGTGTAAGTTTATAAGGGATAACCCTCCAAACAATGCTGATAGTATGCATTATTTTGTGAACTTACTTTCACTGGTTTAAGATATGACATCAAGTGTTCTGACTGAGTGGCAATCTCCAAATATGACAGCGATATGCAATTCATATCTGAATCTGAACAGCTAAAAAAAATGCCTTGTGAAGTCGCGAGTTTACACATACACAATGACTGGGAAGGACATGGCAGCATAGGTGCCCTCTTTCAGTCTTACTCGTGAACCTATGAGTTGAATGATGAATGTAACACATTTGTGTTGCAATTATCTAGCCGTTGCCTTACCCAGTAGTGACCCGATAAGGATAAGAATCTGGGCGGTGGTGGCGAAGTCTCTGTAGGCTTGTTCCTGGATTAAATAACCCTTTTCCAAGCGGGTCACCTCGGTTGAGTGAGTGTCTTCCCACGGATCCATCTGAACTGTGGTGTTCTGAATTTTCAGCTGGATACTGGCAGCGGCGGTGAGGTTACCTGTCCCATTTCCAGTAAATGTAACCCAACTTCCAAAGTTGTCCACATTCATCTTTCACACCAGTTTGGATAACTACTTCACATCCTAAGATTTTTTTAAGTGGAACCTAAGCTGTTTTGAGTTTTCTGGTATATGAATACCGTGCTAAGTTAAATCATGTTTAGAGGTTCATACTGTGAAGGTTGTGATGGTCCTTTTAGGGGTCCAAGCATGGGTTGGATGCAAATCTCGTGGCTAAGAAACGCCCTGGGCAGATTGGTGATACCTTCATTATTACCATGCTGTCACTACCAATAAGTGCCCAGAACATGACACGGGTGAATAAAAATGTCTATTTTGACATTTGATGAGGTCGACAATGTTGTAATGACCATGCTAGCTGATCCTTTGCGCCGATCTTGTCCAGTTTCCCTGTAAGACAGAAAGCACTGTTGAACTCAGCACCAACAAGTAGGTTACACTAACATTAATTGCTGTAATTGCGACCAAAAATATTTCAACTTTATCAGTTAATTTGTGTGATGGGAGGAAAGCGAACCCACATTTACACAATTACTCACGTTCGTGAAACTACTTGCCAAAGCATTCTGACCAGCTGCAACATTCGCTGAAATTATAGTTGTGCAAATAAAAGGGGTTTGACACAAGTCGTTTGGATATTCGTGTATTATACGCTAACCTAACCTCCTATTTGCAATAAACTCACTGTGGAAATGTACGCTATCCCTCTCCATCACGGGTGGACTGCAGACACATTTGGACAAATAAGACTGTCACGATGCACTGATAAGAAAAATAGTACGGTTTTACCTCGTGTAGATCCAACGGTTGTTTTCTAGAGTGAATAAGTCGGTCTGTTTTCTTCAGTAAAAAACTGCCCCAAATGCTTTACGTCACGAAAGCATCTGTCAGTCACAGAGCGCCAGGCGCCTTTACTGACTACGCGCACGGTGTCAAAGCCCTGAAGAAAGGAGAGCTCCTCCTTTGTAGGTTAACATCTCGATTCGGCCGTATTCCCTGTGTCATCTACATGACTCCAAATGCCATATTTGCTTCAAATGAGAAAACGCATGGCGTCCTTGAGCGAAAGTGTGGAGGTGCAGACCGTGTTGTAAATCGTGTAACAGCCTAATATTTGGTCAGTAGGCTACTGTCACTCTTGTGCCCCGAATACACCTCACTCACCTAACAGTAAGAGGGAAATTCCTCGTGTCGTGACCGAGCAATTTGCTTTGACCCCTGACACAAACAAAATAAACAGAGGGTTTCCTTTAACAGTTGTAATTAGGACTGAAGGGTGTAATAGTATTTTTATATTATTATCCTGCACATCACAAGGCGCGCGCGTGTGTGCAAAGAACGAAAAAACAGGTCATCAGCGCGTTACTCCAATTTCTCGAGAATTCGGTGAAAGTTCTGCTAAGAGATTGGAGTGTTTAATTTGGTGAAAAAAAAGATGAAAATAAGATTAAATTCCTGGCCTTCATAAGAGGATCAGATGTACCAGTACTAATACTAATGCTCTCTGGTATTGTGATAAACATTTGTTGTGACACTGCACTGCAGGACTGCTACCTCATAAAGTCACATATGTTCTATGGTCTCCGCATGTCACAAAGTTAAATTTTCGTCACACACTTGTGGAGAAGTAGTAAGCTGTGGCCTTTACTGCAGTGTAACATACCACAAAGTGAATGAATTGTAAAATGAACATCCCCTACTTCATTATGACTTGTCACTCACAGAAGAATGTTAAAGACCACGTCATCGCTCTTGCTCCCTGCATGGCGTCATGCAGCACAGAATGTTCTTAGGTGATTAAAATTCACCATTGGCTGCTTATCCAGTTCATTATCTTACAAAGAATTGACAGAAATGTCTCCCAGTCGTCCACTCCTTCACCTATCAGCTTCTTGTTTACGGCAAACAGCCTCTTGGCAGCTATGGGTCCAGGCCCAGTGTCTGTGCATACAAAACAATAACTATTTTGGGTTGCATCAGGACACGGGATTGGTCTGTAACTCCCAGGACAAGACTGCATCTCCAATGATGCATGTTACATATAGGCACAAAATACCATGGTGCATTATGGTGCACCACCCCACCTAATTTTTTGGCCTCTTTTTTGCCTAGTGTAACATTTACATTATACTGCTTCACATGCATTAGTGAAGGGTCTAATAAGGGTTATCATTACTTAAAGCAGCACTATGCAACTTTTTCGAGTTAATTAATCACCTTCATAAGTCGAGTCATTACCAGGCATATGAACACATTCTTGACCGCCCCCCATGGACAGAACATCACGATTGCAACATCTGGTTGATCATCCCAGCACCCTGAGACTCACAAAGTCTCAAATATCGTGAGGAGCAAGATCACGTTAAATTCAAAACAAATTCTGACATTACTTACCTCGATGGACATGACTACTTTTGTATTCGCCGGTTACTCTGATCAGTTGAGTTAAAAATAGGGGAGACCGGGGGTTGGTTGTCACACACTATGGGGTTGGTTGTCACAATGTTATTTCAATGGGAGGGAGGGGAAATGATAACATAGAAGTATTTTTGAAAATTATGCAAAAAAGCGAAGTGAAATTTAATCAGAATGTAAGTATAACACACAGGCATTGGGAATATTGACATTGGAAACATTGAAATAAAACATAGACTTGCTGAATACATACTATTTTATAACATATTATTTAAATATACATATTATGCACCAAAAGACAGATTAGAACAATTACATAAGTAGGCCTATTGTTACTATTTAGATTTGTGTGTGTGTGTGTCAGAGAGTGAATACATATATGGCCATATATTACATTTTTGTATGGGAGACAATGTGACAACCAACCCCAAACAGAGTGTGACAACCAGGGGAAGGCTGAATCCCATTACACCCCTTGGCCGTACCCCTTTCCCCTACCCCTCCGGTTTGCTCGTGGCAGAGGGGTAGGGGGAAGTGGTAGGGCTATATACCCCTCCAAACGAAGATTTTTCAGAGGCACACTCCAGACAGAGGGGTATGAGCATTTTCTCAGAATGCCTTGCGAATCACCAGCAAGATGGCTGCAACGACAAGTACAGAGACCAAACTAGTTCACAAAAGTATTTTCTCCATTATTTACGGTTGAAAATTGTGTTAACCGCTGTATTGTCTTAAGTTTAACATTGTTCCAATGCGCAATGGTCATTTTCTTTATAAAATACAGACCAAAAAATCGCTAGTATATTAAGTAGAGTAACGTTATTTGTGACCTTGAGTGATCGGTTGATGCATGGAATTGCATGGAAGTTGTGAACGAATTGCGAGCGTCGGTGCAACACAGTTATTTCGATATTGTAACCCAAGTAGGCCTAATTGCAAGCAATATCATTGGTTTAGCCTTGGAAAATCTGGGCTTTTGTTCGTTCAAATGGTATGCGTGTCATTCTGCTGTGACGGTGTTACTTTTTTCTTTTGGGAACCGTGAATGCTGGCTATAGCTCATTGCGTTTGTAACAGTTTACAAGCAACTGACGGGTTCACTCGTACTTGCTGCCCCGAAGACTAGCATTGTAAGCCCATTCTGCAGAAACGGTAAAAATTGTTTAGTTCAGATGACAATAGCCCACGCAACAGAGACCACCACAGCTGCAGTCGGCATGTTGGATTTCTGGCAAAAGCTTGTCGCGTCTGCTTACGTAAAAACTGGCAGAGACTACTGATGACAAAAATAATAATAATAATACATTTTATTTGTTACACGGCGCCTTTCAAAGCACTCAAGGTCACCTTAAGAAAAAAAATAAATAAAATAAAAAAACAAATACATAAAGGAATCAACATTAAAAAAAAAAAAACAATATCAGGAGCATAAAAACAGCTCCTATGGCTTAGAGCTCATATGCTAATTTAAAAAGGTGCGTTTTCAGTGCACTTTTAAATTGTGATACAGAGTCCTGTGTGCGGATGAATGAGGGGAGTGAGTTCCATAATTTCGGAGCAGCATAAGAGAAGGCCCTTGCACCCATTGTGTTGAGTAGGATGTCTGGTTGGACCAGTAATCCTGCATTAGATGACCGCAGTGAACGTGAGGGTGAATAGATCTGCAACAGGTCCTTAATATATGATGGGGCAAGATTATGGATGGCTTTAAATGTAATTAATAGGATTTTAAAGGTAATCCGCTGGGGTATCGGAAGCCAATGTAGCTGGAGCAGCAGGGGTGTAACATGGTCAGATGACTTTGAGCAGGTTATAATGCGTGCCGCGGAGTTCTGGACAAGTTGAAGACGGTGAGAAAGTTTCTTGGGGATGCCTGACAGAATTGCATTGCAGTAGTCAATCCGAGATGTTACCAAGCTGTTGACAAGCACTTCAGCAGAGTGCTGGGTAAGTGCAGGGCGCAGTCTAGAGATGTTCCTTAGATGGAAAAATGCAGTTCGACAGACATTACTGATGTGATTTGAGAAGGAGAGGGTGCTGTCCAAGATAACTCCAAGGCTCTTTACATGTTTGGAGACTGGTATGACGTCATCACCTACAGACACTGAAGCAATGTCATTTTTTTGCTGAGTTGTTGTGGTCCCAATAAGGAGAACTTCTGTTTTATTGCTGTTCAATTTGAGATAGTTTTGTGTCATCCATGCCTGTATATCATGGAGACAGGCAGTAAGACCATTTGGTGGGAGACTGGCAGTGGGACTAGTGGATACATAAAGCTGGGTGTCATCAGCATATGAGTGAAACTGGATTCCATAGTGCCTGAAGATGTTACCAAGAGGAAGAAGGTAGACAATAAACAGAAGTGGCCCCAGTACTGATCCCTGTGGAACACCGCGATGGAGGGTAGAGTTTTCAGATCGCTGGTCCTGGATCTGAACAAAGTAGGTTCGTTCCGATAGGTAGCTCTCAAACCACTTATAGGCAGTGCCACAGACTCCTATGCTCATTAGCCGCTCTAACAAAAGTTGATGGGATATTGTGTCAAAAGCAGCACTAAGGTCCAAAAGGATGAGGATGGACAGTAGACCAGCATCAGCTGCACAAAGGAGATCATTTGTGATCTTAATGAGTGCTGTTTCAGTACTATGCTGAGGGCGAAAGCCAGATTGAAATTGCTCAAAAAGGTGATGATGTTGGAGGTATGCCTGGAGTTGGGATGCAACTACTTTCTCAAGTATTTTGGAGATGAAAGGTAGGTTGGATATGGGACGATAGTTGTTGAGGTCATTACAGTCCAGTCCGGGTTTTTTCAGTGTTGGTCTAATCATGGCAACTTTTAGTGATGATGGAACTGTGCCGGTTGTCAGAGAGGATTTTATAATGGAGGTTATCGGTGTTATTATAACTGGTAGGCATACTTTAACTAGTGAGGTGGGAATGGGATCCAAGAGACATGTGGAAGAGTTTGATTTCGTAATGAGCTCAGAAATGTACTCCTCAGTTGGAAAGCTGAAGCCATGCAAGGCACCAGATGAGGTCAGTGTTGTTGTAATTGCTGCCACCAGTTCAGGCTGCATGATATTTGCAGAGGCCAGCTGTTTGTGGATGTTGGCAATTTTAGAATCAAAAAAATTCAGGAAAGCAGAGCAATGGTCATTTGGGATGTCATTGTTGGGGGTGGTCACTGGTGATTTTAGTAACTGATGCATGGTGTTATCAGGTGGTTTAAGTAGCCCATTTACAATAGAAAACAGAGTCCTGGTGTTTCTTCCTCCTTCACGGATGGTCTTTGCATAGTATGATGTTTTCGCAGCAGAAATGGAGTTTTTGTACTGAAGGATGTGCTCAGCGTACATCTCCTTATGCACAACAAGGCCAGTCTTTTTTGATAACCGCTCCAGGCGCCGTCCCTTGGACTTCATTTGACGGAGTTCAGAGGTGAACCAGGGTGAGGAGTGTATAAATGAGACGGTCCTAGCCTTCAAGGGGGCAACAATGTTAAGTGCTGTAGACATACAGTTGTTGTAGTAGTCAACTAATTCCTCCAATGACATATCAGAATCAGGGCAAGGATAGGAGGCAATTACAGAACTGAGTTCTTCAGCTTTGATTTTTTTTAGATTTCTATATGACATCACACGTTGAGTTTTACACTTTATGGTGGGGAGGTAAGTGTCAAATAGTACACACTTGTGATCAGAGATGGGTAGCTCAGCAGTACTGAAGTTACTGGGTGTAATACCAGAGGTGCAGACCAGGTCTAAAGTATGTCCTTTGTTGTGAGTGGGAAAGTCAACATACTGTGTAATGCCCATGCAATCAAGAATGCTCAAAAAGTCTTTTACATACATACTGGAATAAGTATCCAAGTGTATATTAAAATCACCCATTAAAACAATATTAGGAGACATTGCACTCACAGTTGTTAGAACAGTTGACAGTTCAGAAATAAAAACACTTGATGGTTTAGGTGGTCTGTACATTACCACAACAATAGTAGGTGTAGGTCCACAGAGTTTAACAGCCAGCAGCTCAAAGGAGGATTGAACAGGAATATCCAGGCGCGTGAGTTTGATGTTATCGCGATAGAGCAGTGCAAGACCGCCTCCTCTCCCGGAAGAGCGAGGTTTACTGATGAAAACAAATCCCGGTGGGACTGCTTGATTCAGGTGGAAGTAATCATTGTTTTGTTGCCAAGTTTCCGTGAGGCATAAAAAATCCACGTTATGGTCTCCAATAAAGTCATTGATCAGCGGAGCTTTGTTGGTAAGAGATCGTATGTTGTACAATCCAATTTTCAGTTTGGTCAAGTGAGACTGCATTTCTGACTTGGGCAGAGAGGCTAGCGCACTATATTCAACTCGTCGATCTGATGTCTTTGAGTGATAGCGGTTTACAGAACAACGAGAGGGAATTGCCTTGCCATCCTCGTCCAATCTGTTGCGTCGAGACCCTCTGTGAACATATTTAGGACGTCGGAGAATGTCACGTTGGTAGAGGAGCTCTGCAGGAGGCACAAAGTTTCCCCACAGTTGATGAAGTTCACTCGCGGAGTATTTTATCATTAGTTGAGTAGATGTAGTGGTAAGTAGAAGCAATTCAGCAGATATCCGATCACCAGCGTAGACAGATGTCACTCTACGTAAACCCTGATAAGTATATGACGTATGTCATTGTTGAAGTGGTGTCCCAATTCATAGGGGTTGACTTCCAACCCCTACCCATTGTTGCTCTGTTTCAGGGGGCAAGGGGCAAGGGATAGGGGTAGGGGAAGGGGTATAAATTAGAAATGGGATTCAGCCTTAGAATCCCACACACTCCCCCACCCCTCCACAAGGTGTCTATGCCTGGAGGCTATATCAAAGTGTGAAAACTTCAGATTTTTAACATTGTTTAAAGGCAGTCAATCATTTTGACTTACACTGGATTTTAATAAAAATCTGTTGTGAAGAATGACCAGCATGCAGTATTTGTGTACTCTATGTTTATTCTGATAAAGAGAAACATGATGTGGGAATGCACAAATGATCATTCTGCAACAGGAACACTGCAACAGCCATGCAACATTAATTATTTGTAGTATGCTATTTTCAGAGAGGCAGTAGAGGGCAGACATACAAAAACTCATGAATTCAGCAACGACAAACCCATTACAAATGCATTCAAAAGAGAGATTGTATTTTTGCTTGACTAATGAAATCAATATTACTGTCTCTAGCCATCTAGCTGGCATAAAAATGTCTGTGATTTAAAAACATATCACAGCATTTACATTGTGGTTCAATTGATTCAGCTGAGCAGAGGGAGGCCCTGGCCTGCGTGTGGGCATGCGAGCGCTGGCACATCTACTTGTATGGCCGTTCTTTCACACTACGCACTGACCACCAAGCTGTCACAGCCCTGCTCGCAACATCTGGATCTGGCCACAGGCCTTCGCGCATCCACCACTGGTATGAGAGGCTCCACCAGTACAACTTCACTCAACAGTACACGCCAGGCAGGGAGAATGTTGTGGCTGACATCCTGTGACGATCCACTCAGCCCTCAGCTGCGCATTCCTCAGCCGTGAACCAGGGTTCAGACGACATGGACTTCGACCTCGTGCAGCTCCTCCACTCCTCCCTGGAATCTACAGTGTCATTGCAAGAGCTCCAGCAAGCCTTTGAGCAGGATCCGGTCTTGGCCACCGCACCATCTTCCCCGCTAGCCTCCGGGCCCGCGTGCTGGCCATGGCCCGTGAGGGTCAGCTGGGCATCGTCAAGGTGAAACAGCGGTGCCGAGAGGCGGTCTGGTGGCCTGGCCTAGATGGTGACGTCGAGGCTGTGGTACGGGACTGCACTGCATGCCTGGTGAGCAGAAAGATGGGCCGCCCGCCGCCCCCTCCCCTCCAGCCACTGCAGTGGCCAGCCTCACCCTGGGAGCACGTCCAGATATCTGCGGTGAACTCCAGGGTGTCCCACATCACCAACGCTTCCTCATCGTAGCCTACGACCTCCACTCGAAGTAGCCGGAGGCGGTCCCCGCGGGGTCGGTCACCACATCTGCCGTCATTGAGTTCTTGGAGTCTCTGTTCGCATGCTGGGGTCTGCCGTTGACAATAACCACAGACAACGGCCCTCAATTCATCTCCTCCGACTTTGCCACCTTCCTCATTGACCGCGGCATCAAACACATCTGTACCGCCTTCTACAACCCGCAGGCCAACAGGGGGGTGGAGCGCCTGAATTAGTCACTGAAAAATGGCATAAGGTCTGACCTGGCAGAAGGCTTCCAGTTTCCGGCGGCACTCCGGAGAACCCTGCTGCACTACCGAGCAACCCAGCATTTCACCACGGGTAGTTTGCCAGCACGCCTCATGTTGGGACGGGATCTGCCTTTACCTTTGGATCGTCTTCGCGCCCCCATCGGCCCACCTCCGAGTACCCAGTATGCTGCGTAACACCAGACACCAGAGCAGCTGCACGATCGGGTCTCCACTCACCAGCGCAGAGTGAAACAGCGCTTCAACCGCTCTCACAGAGTCAAAAGCCCCACACTTGCCCCACTGGACTGGGTCAGGATCCGCAGGCCTACCCGGGGCCACAAGCTCAAGTCATTCTGGTCGGCCCCACTGCAATTGACAGAGCAGCTGGGGCCCGCCACCTTCCGTCTGGCGGATGGCACTAGGTGGTATGCCCGCCGCCTTTACAAGGTGCCGCCTCCTACTGCATCGGACCTGGAGGTCAGCCAGGCCTCTGACCCGGATCCCGCTCTGCCTGGCGACCGGCCCATGTTGTGGACAGAGTGGACGGTCACATCCGGGCCATCTCAGGGACTATGTTCACTGACAGGTTTATAGTCTTATACAGGCGCGGCTCATCAATATGGACAGGTGGGGCAGCGCCCTCCCAAAAGATAGGAGGCAATCGGGTTAGAAGAACATTTTCATGTGCAGCATGCATATGCAACTCAGGGTGACCTGTCGTATTTCAAAAGAGCAAGTACTAAACGGTTTCTCGTGGAAGTACTCCTTTAAATATTACCAGATAATGATGTCAAACTGCATGCATATGCAACTCTGGGTGACCTGTCGTATTTCAAAAGAGCAAGTACTAAACGGTTTCTCGTGGAAGTACTCCTTTAAATATTACCAGATAATGATGTCAAACTGCATTCTATACAAAATTCCAACAGTGTGGCTCCATCATAAGTGCAACCACACACCACAATGGCCAGCGTGCTGTCCACATGTGTCGCATTTTAAGCATAATAACATGGAAAACATGATAAAGACGACACCTACCAGTTTTATACAAAATCATATAATTTTTTTTACACAAGATCATCTTGTCAGTTAACATAATTAACTGTGAAGTGTCCTCCGTTTTTTCTTAACTCTTACTTAACTTTTCCTGCCTTTTACTGACACCATCCCAACGTTTTTGAGACACATTGCTGGCCTAAAATTTAAAATGACCATAAATATCCCATACAACAACAAAAAAATCCAGTTTCAATAACTTATATGTTGTCTTTGGACTATTCTCAAATACATATATTGCTTGTATGATTTGAAAATTATAGCATTTCTTTTTTATTTACATTTAACAGAACGTCTTAACTTCATCGAAATTGGGGTTGTACTTGCCATGTTGCTGTTCTCAGGAAAAGAATATGTTCACCTGCTGGACACATTAATTCTGTCTTATAACTAGATGCTACAGCAGCAGAAAGAGGAGACCTCTGCAAATCCTTAACTTGGCAGCTTAACTGAAGCAAATCCATACTTGTCTAGGAGATGCCTACACGTTAAATTGTATCCTAACTTCATTCTTGGATAAAAATACCCTGCCAAATGTTAACTTCGATTACATCAGTTGAAGTGTATCTGTTACTCACACCATGACTGACAGGCTTACCTTTGCTGTATGCTGTACCTCTGCTGGTGCTGTATATCGAAAATAAACATAATGGTTGGGATACTTCGTCTGTCAACATCTCCAAGTTGTACATAAACAAAAGATTTACACAGTAAACACGCAGTGCAACCATAATGAATCTACAACTATATTTTTTCCCCACTTAGGGTATGCCTTAAGACTTAAGATTTAATGACTTCTCTGGAGTTTTTGTGTATAACATATTTTACTGAGCCGTGTCATTTATTTGAAGAAAACATTTATTAACACAACAATCATTCAATTGGAAAACCGGAGCAAGAAATCTCCCCAAAGCATTTCAAATCTTTTTATAGACCCAGAAGATATTCATGTATTAACATATAACATAAATTCAACTTCTGCAGCCTGAAGGTGCATTATAATTTGTAGACTCTTAATTTCCTTATAAGAGCATGGTGCAACTAGTCTATCTCAAGGACATGCATAATGACTCATCCACGATCACCACGAGGGCAATTTCTGATGCTAGCCTGGAAATCCTAAATTCCTTGTGCTGTGTTAGTGTCTGTTGGAGACCTGAGTGAATCTATTCTGGGACATATGTCTACCTCAATTTTAAGGCCATAATGCAACACAATATGCTTAGTGTCCACTATAGATGCCTTCTGAAAAACTCCTGGATCCTCTTCCAAAGATCAACCTGGGCCTCACTATGAGCTTTAGGTTCCCCTCCCAGCACCACCACTGTGCCCACAGCAGGGTGAAAACTGGTGGGGCAGTGGGGCATGAAGGGCACATCCAGGAAGTGGCCTGCCTTGGGGTACTGAACCACCTCAAAGTTCTCCTTCCCGTGGTCCCGGAGTTGCTGTGCAGCCTGTTCGCTGAATAGCACACTGTTCCAGTTCCTGTCGTCTTCAGAGGCTGCGAACAGAAAGTGGCAGCTTGCCCGTTCGATGGGAATGACCGAGGCCTTGTTTTCTTCAATCGTGGGATCTAGAAGAGCGTCTCTTATATCCAGAAGTCCATCTTCCCTGAAGATAATTTTGCTTGTGTCAACATGGAGGGGAGGGATCACTGTGTCTTTATAATGGAGAGGAAACACAGTAGTGCAATTGCAGCCGTTGATGGAGACAGTTGCAGAGACCCCTGGAAGAAACGCTGACATTGCAAGTGCCAGATCCCCACTTTTGGAGATGGAGAGGATCCCTATGCCTGGTCCTCTTACCTAAGAAATACATTACACATGTTTGACAAAAATGCCATATATTCTCATTCACAATTCAACTTAGAGATAGTGATTATGCCATGTGAACTGAAATCTCCTAATAAACAAAATTATATCAAAAACTTAAACCTTCTGGTATCTTAAAAGTCTATATTGAAAGTTTCCTTCAGTAATACATAAAGCCCAGCAGCACTGTCCTAGAGGTGATGCACGGTGCCACAAAAGAGACTTGTTAAAACAAACAAATAAAAAATGCTGTTTTAAGGAAATTGCATTCAACTTCAGTAGGCTTTCAGCACTAACCTTTGGGTGGGACTGCAAGAATGTCACAGCTTCCTCAAAGTACTCAAGGTCAAGTTTATTCAAGACTTTTGGCAAATCCTGATACCCATGATAAGCCAAAGCCATGACCACATATCCTTTATTTGCCAGCAGGCTTGCTCGTATTTCTGTCAAAGCACCACCTAAGTGAGGCACGTCTAGAATGGCAGGAAATGCACCAGGTCCTGTAAAAGTAAAATCTTTTGGAGTTAGACTTGGACACCGTACAGATTTAAAAGACTATACAACAGCAGTAGCAGTTTTGCATGTTGCATGATTACTGATTAGGGCTTATGAACCATTACGCTGCTATCAGAATTTTTTTATATTAGCCTGGGACTATACCCCACTGATGACAAAGTCCACAAAGTTTTTTCAAGGAAAACAATTTAACAGAATCTTCAAGTATGAATTACATTGCCCAGTGATGATACTGATAGAGATGTCACTTTTAATGTGAATAGGTCAGGTCATCAGAGGACTTTCAATGACATTTGAGACTTCAGGACAGAGAAATTATGCAACAAACTGACCTGGTGGCAGAAACAGCGAACCCCTGATGGTGCTACCTTCCAAGGGAACTCTTTGCACACCATCTGCCATGAACCGCCTGTTAATAGTCTTTTGAGCAAGGACCTTTCCATTACTTATCACTTCAATGTCAACTGACAGTGGCGTTGACACATCCCTAATGGTTAGCCTACTGTGCGGAACCAGTGGTCGCAGTGAAGAAAATAGCCCCATCGACTGAATTGCACTGTAGCTGCCACCCAACGACGGACATCTGTTCAGATCGACTATTCCATTTTTGTCGGAACGATAAGTGGCCAAGGCTTCGAAGGAAACGCCTTTGCTATCTGTAAGTTTGGATCGCAAATCCACAGAGTGGTCAGGGGTGAGTCCTTTGACTTTCACATAAATAGGCTCATCAAAAAAACTGCTCGGTCCAGGTGAAAGTTGTAATGTCACCCTTGAGTCTAGGCTAAGTTTAGCAACTATACATTTACTATACACTGTGCGAAAACTCCTGTTCAAAAAACCCATTCTCTAATCTTCACATTTGACTTTAGTTCCACCGTATTGTTTGCGCAGCTGTGTGAAGCCAGCGACACTAGCAAAATTTTCAATATGGCCGCCACTCGGTGATTGTTCAAAATAAAAGCATATTGTAATACTTGGGTTTCTTTCTATTTCGAAGAATATCAATAAAAAATGCCCATTTATAACAAATTCATTTCCAAAGGTAAAATATGTGTTAAATACGAACAAAAACGAATGTATTCTGAATGAATATGAACATTAAAATAAATAAATAAAATAAATAATCCTTTACAGATAGCCCACTATTGTTACATGTTAAAAACGTCAGCTTCAGGGGTTGAAAAAAGATTATGGTACATGATGAAAAACGGGTAAAAAGCATAATCACATCTGGTCAAACAATTACTATAGAACCTATGTACATAATTACATAATTACACAACTGATTCTGCCTACCATTATCATACAAGCACTACTTGGCAACAATGTGAAAATAACAAATTGTACGGTAGTAAATGTAGATCAGATAAAATGCTTATATCATATTGTTGAAGATTATGAACAGATATTTAGGCAATATTTGTCTGTGTAGGTACTGAATGGTAAGTATTATGCCTGCCATAGTAATACACACATGACCTTAAAAGTGTGTGGCTGAGTAAACAACAAGTTGTGCATATATAAAAGGGGGATGAAATTAAATCCTTACATGATGTACTTTAACAATAATAACAGGTAATTATTCAAAATTCGTCCGTGTAGGTACCAGACCGTAGAAAATGCCAGCCGAATGGTATATAGTAGGCCTGCCATAGTAGTGCACACATGACCTCAAAATTGTGTGGCTCAGAAAACAACAAGTTGTGCATATATAAAAGTAGGGTGAAATGAAATCTTTACATGTTCCACTTTAAGAATAATAACAGGTAGTTATTCAGAATTCGTCTGTGTAGGAACCAGGCCATAGAGAATGCCAGCCGAATGCTATGTATTAGGCCTGCCATAGTAATGCACACATGACCTTAAAATTGTGTGGCTGAGAAAACAACAAGTTGTGCATATGTAAAAGGGGGGTGAAATGAAATCCTTACATGATGTTCTTTTAAAACAATAACAGGTAATTATTCAGAATTCATCTGTGTAAGTACCAGGCCATAGAGAATGCCAGCCGAATGCTATGTATTAGGCCTGCATTGTAATGCACACATGACATTAAAATTATGTGGCTGAGAAAACAACAAGTTGTGCATATGTAAAAGGGGGGTGAAATGAAATCCTTACATGATGTTCTTTTAAAATAATAACAGGTAATTATTTAGAATTCGTCTGTGTAGGTACCAGGCCATAGAAAATGCCAGCCGGATGCTATGTATTAGGCCTGCCATAGTAATGCACACATGACCTTAGAATTGTGTGGCTGAGAAAACAACAAGTTGTGCATATGTAAAAGGGGGGTGAAAGGAAATCCTTACATGATGTTCTTTTAAAATAATAACAGCTAATTATTCAGAATTTGTCTGTATAGGTACCAGGCCATAGAAAATGCCAGCTGAATGCTATGCATTAGGCCTGCCATAGTAATGCACACATGACCTTAAAATTGTGTGGCTGAGAAAACAATAAGTTGTGTATATGTAAAAGAGGGGTGAAATTAAATCCTTACATAATGTACTTTAAAAACAATAACAGGTAATTATTCAGAATTCGTCCGTGTAGGTACCAGACCGTAGAAAATGCCAGCCGAATGGTATATACTAGGCCTGCCATAGTAGTGCACACATGACCTAAAAATTGTGTGGCTGAGAAAACAAGTTCTGCATATATAAAAGTAGGGTGAAATGAAATCTTTACATGTTCCACTTTAAGAACAATAACAGGTAGTTATTCAGAATTCGTCTGTGTAGGTACCAGACCATAGAAAATGCCAGCCGAATGGTATATATTAGGCCTGCCATAGTAGTGCACACATTACCTAAAAATTGTGTGGCTGAGAAAATAACAAGTTGTGCATATATAAAAGGGGGGTGAAATGAAATCCTTACATAATGTACTTTAAGAACAATAACAGGTAATTATTCAGAATTCGTCCGTGTAGGTACCAGACCGTAGAAAATGCCAGCCGAATGGTATATACTTCGCTTGCCATAGTAGTGCAGACATGACCTAAAAATTGTGTGGCTGAGAAAACAACAAGTTGTGCATATATAAAAGGGGGGTGAAATGAAATCCTTACATAATGTACTTTAAGAATAATAACAGGTAATTATTCAGAATTCGTCTGTGTAGGTACCAGGCCATAGAGAATGCCAGCCGAATGCTATGTATTAGGCCTGCCATTGTAATGCAGACATGATATTAAAATTGTGTGGCTGAGAAAACAACAAGTTGTGCATATGTAAAAGGGGGGTGAAATGAAATCCTTACATGATGTTCTTTTAAAATAATAACAGCTAATTATTCAGAATTCGTCTGTATAGGTACCAGGCCATAGAAAATGCCAGCTGAATGCTATGCATTAGGCCTGCCATAGTAATGCACACATGACCTTAAAATTGTGTGGCTGACAAAACAACAAGTTGTGCATATGTAAAAGGAGGGTGAAATGAAATCCTTACATGATGTACTTTAAAAATAATAAATGTATTTATGCAGAATTCATTTCATTTCACCCCCTTTTACATATGCACAACTTGTTGTTTTCTCAGCCACATAATTTTAATATCATGTGTGCATTACAATGGCAGGCCTAATACATAGCATTCGGCTGGCATTCTCTATGGCCTGGTACCTACACACATGAATTCTAAATAATTACCTGTTATTATTCTCAAAGTACATCATGTAAGATGCCATTTGACCCCCCTTTCACATATGCACAACTTGTTGTTTTCTCAGCCACACATTTTTAATGTCATTTGTGTATTACTATGGCAGGCCTAATACATACCATTCGGCTGGCATTTTCTATAGTCTGGTACCTACACAGACAAATTCTGAATAATTACCTGTTATTATTCCTTAAGTACATCATGTAAGGATGTCATTTGACCCCCCTTTTACATATGTACAACTTGTTGTTTTCTCAGCCACACATTTTAAAAGTCATGTGTGTATTAATATGGCAGGCCTAATACATACCATTCGGCTGGCATTTTCTATGGTCTGGTACCTACACGGATGATTTCTGAATGATTTCCTGTCATTATTTTAAAAGAAAATCACGTAAAGATTTCATTTCACCCCCCTTTTGAATATGCACAACTTGTCGTTTTCTCAGCCACACAATTTTTAGGTCATGTGTGTTTTACCATGGCTGGCCTAATACACACCGTTCGGCTGCATTTTCTATGGCCTGATACCTAAATGGACAAATTCTGCATAAATACTTGTTATTATTTCTAAAGTACATCATCACCTTTTACAAATGCACAACTTGTTGTTTTCTCAGCCACACAATTTATTTATATATATTAGGCCTACCATAGAAAGGCAGACGACTTTCAAACTGTGTGACAGAAAACAAGTTTTGCATTTGTAAAAGGGGGAAGGGGGGCTGCAAATAAAATTCTTACATGATGTACTTTAAGATAATTAAGAGGCCTTAATGCAGAATTCGTCCATGTAGGTACCAGGCCATAGAAAATGCAAGCCAAATAGTACATAGTAGGCCTGCCATAGTAATGCAGACATTACAAAATTGTGTGGCTGAGAAAACGAGTTGTACATAAGGCATGATGTTTACATTGTGGAAGAGACACATGCACAGACACCTAATCCTTAATTTGTATGTCATAACATTGGAGAAATAAAGGATGTTAAAAAAAATCAACCCGTGCGAGCCGCTCACAGCTGCAGAACCTTAACGTGGGAAAGTTCCAATGAACTGACCAATGACATGCGTCCATTTTTTGTGATCCTCAGTTTTCTACACCAGAGCCAAGACTCGTTCCTAGCCTGCTTCATCAGACCATGGCCATGTACTCTTTGTGGTGCAGCCAGACCCCTCCTCCATCACACTCACACAAACAGAAGCACTCTTACTTTACAGTATAAAGTCCACCTGACTACTGTCTATTGTCTTGAATAGTAGTATCTAAACTATTACTTAACAAGTTGTGCTTGTCTGATATTTGCGTAAAATTAAATCCCTATATGATATACTTTAAAGATATTAAACGATGCCCATGCAGAGTTCATTCATGTAGGTACCAGGCTGGTGTGAATGATGGTATGAAGAATGGTTTGAATTAGCCATATTGCTATAATACACAAGGTACTTTCAAATTTTGTGCCTGAGAAAACAACAAAGTTGTGCATACTTGATATGGCCCTAAAATGAAATCACTATATGACATTTAAGAATATTAAGAGGTAGTTATGCAGAATACATCTGTGAAGGCCATAGTGCCATGTAGCCAAGTGGTGTATGGGCCTACAGTACACATGTAATCTTCAAATTGTTTGACTGAGAAAACAAGTTGTGCATATTTGATATGGGGAAAAAATAGACCCTACATGATACACTTCAAGGGTATTAACATGTGTATATGCAGGTATGCTTTTCCCACTGCCCTTCTCCTTCTGCACTTATGACTGTGCTTCTAATGCCCCATATGCTGCTAGACCATATAAAATGGCTTCTGAATGTTCTAATAAATGTAATCTTCAGGTTTTTGAAAGTTAAAACAAATTGTGCATATAAAGGGGACAAGACTATGTCTTTAAATGGTACTGTTTAAGATTACTATTATAAGGTATTTATTGACAGTTTACCAATGCAGTGCATATCCGATATTGAGGTAAAAAAAAACCTTGCTAAGAATATAAACAGCTACATACAGAATATACAATATATCAGCGTATGTACCATGTATATACTGTACGTTAACATGTCTCATATGCAAAGGCGTAACACTTATGTGTGATACAAATAATACAAATTACACGTTTCCCGTTATATATGTGCAGGGCCAAAGATCTTGTATGCCGTTTACTGTCAGATATTTGCTATTTTAAAGTAGGATGTAACCTACAAATCCGTTTAATGTCTTTTTCATGTGGACAGTACATGTACGGTGTGTGGTTGTGAAAACGAGTTGTGTACATCTGATGTCTCTCTCCCTCTGTCGCTGGATTTGTCACCTGTTCCCTGGTTCCACCACTCGGTTAATCACTGCGTGCACATGGACGAGTTGAATCCGATTGGAAATGGTTTGGGATCGTATTGAATTCATGTGCCGAGGCTAAAGATCGTATAGGGATTGGTTTCGCGAATCCGATTGCAACCCCTGGCTTAAGCCGATGGTGCCGCCTTGTGCATGGTATTGGTTTGGATTCGCATACTGCGCATGTAAGACCACTCGATCCCAGAAGCTTCTGTCCCTGATTTTCATCCATACTGAACGTCGAGGCTTTCTAGCGCCTGCTCTCAACAAGTCTCGTTGTCCTCAATTGCTTGTAATATCAAACGGCGACGGCACAGTTCATGTTGTATCAAGGAAACCAAAAACGCTGTTTGTTCTTTCATACGGACTTCCAAACAAAGGAGAATGCACAACATGCATGCAAATGCGCTCTGTCAACCTCCTCGAGCGCTATCTTTGTTTTGTATGTCGCCAGATAGTTTGTTTATTTTCTTTTTAGCAGCCGTCAACCTGAAGTAGTTCTAACACCACTTGTTGAAAGGAATACAGCGCCATCTATCGTAGCGGAAACGGACAGATCTCTGACTATTATCCGCTTGCATGAACTCTCATATGCACAGGGATTTGGGACAGACCACCCGTTGGGTAGCAACACCCAATCCAATACCAATCCAATCCGATCCTACCATGTGCCCGTAGTGACTGTGGGCTGCCACTGGACTCCCTGAGAGACTTTGGATCTGTGATTATGGAGCGTTAAAAAGCTTGTAAAAATCGCGAGACGAGTCTGATAAAATTGTAAAATTAGCCTGAGCCACACTGTATTCTACATTCGCGTGGGTCAGTAACGCACTAAAATCGTAAAAACATAGAAATTGACAAAAGCAAACCTCCTACCTGAACCTATATATATACTTTTATTTTGGTAGTTTTTCGCCGCCATTTTGATCCTTATTGTCGCGTACTGTCGCTAGCTACACGCTACTTTATTGTTTTTATTTTTCTTCTTCGTCACTTTAGGTAGGCTACTACAAGGGTGAAATCATATTTAATTTGTGCCACCAAGTGTTTTGGATTCGAAATGCAGCTTTCGATTTGAATTCTCAAAACGCACACACTATCATTGCTTTCATCGTGAAACTCAGATTCATGTGCACAATAAAAAAGTATTTCTGTGATGTTCAATCCTGACATAAGGAACAGTTAGTTGTTAATCCCAAACAATCAAACAAACACATGTATAAACTCACTTTATTATTTCAATTTTGAAGTGCTCAAACACCTGCATTTCACAACATTGCAGTGGTATAGCTTTATTTTTCAACACTGTATGCTGAACTCTGTAGATGAAGTAGACTGATTTGTTACTTTTCACTACAGGACTGCTGTTTTGCAGACACGTATGCACGTTTCCCGACAGACAAATGTATTGCTCAGGCTAAATTTTGGTTTTAACAGTATAGTCTCTATTCAAGCCTCCCTTTAGTGAAAAAAAGGACCTTTGGTGGGAAAATATATTTTCAATCTCCATACCTGTCTGTATGATACAACAGTATTAAAATGACTACACACTCACATCTTGACTTGTGTTATTATAGGTAGTATACTGAAAAGAACACAAAAAGCTACAAAATATTAATATACCATAGCACAATCCCTCAAATCGATAACCTTGTCAGTATACACACAAGCGAATCCATAACAAGGTACATACAAACCAATATTTGAAACCCTACTGAGAAGCAAAATTAGGACATTTGCCAACTAACCGATACACACTCACTCACAACATAGCTTTGAACTGTGAATTATCATTATTTAAATGCCTGCTGAAAAACTCTGGGATCCTCCTCCATAGATCAACCTGGGCCTCGCTGTGAGCTTTCTGTTCCCCTCCCAGCACCACCACTGTACCCACGGCAGGGTGGAAACTGGTGGGGCAGTGGGGCATGAAGGGCACATCCAGGAAGTGGCCTGCCTCGGGGTACCTGACCACCTCAAAGTTCTCCTTCCCATGGTCCCGGAGTCGCTGTGCAGCCTGTTTGCTGAATAGCACACTGTTCCAGTTCCTGTCATCTTCAGAGGCCGCAAACAGGAAGTGGCAGCTTGCGCGTTCGATGGGAATCACAGAGGCCTCATTCCCCTTGATCGAAGGATCTAGAATTACATCTTTTACGTCCATGAGTCCATCGCCCCTGACAGTGGCTTTGGCTAGGTCCATTTTGGTTGGGGGGATGACCATATCTTTGTAACGGAGAGAGAACTGAGTGTTGGCATTGCAGCCGTTGATGGTAACAACTGCTGCGACTCCAGGAAGGAATGCTGATATTGCAAGTGCTATATCACCACTCTTGGAGATGGAGAGGATTCCAATGTCTGGTCCCTTTACCTAAGAGACATCATTTGATTATTAGCGCATAGATGTCACACAGAAATATCTTATGTTAAAACTGAACTAAACACAGGAATTAATTACTGCCATCTACTTCATGATTAAAAAACATATTTTTGCTCTCTGGAACACCTTTATAGATTGGACTTATTAATACAGAGATCACCAACTGTACCACTGCAGCTCATCACACTTTCGAAGAACACAGCTGTCAACTTGAGCAGCCTTTCAGGACTAACCTTTGGGTGAGACCGCAAGAATGTCACAGCTTCCTCAAAGTACTCAAGGTCAAGTTTATCCAAAACTTTTGGCAAATCCTGATACCCATGATAAGCCAAAGCCATGACCACATATCCTTTATTTGCCAGCAGGCTTGCTCGTATTTCTGTCAAAGCACCACCTAAGTGAGGCATGTCCAGAAGAGCAGGGAATGGACCACATCCTGCAAAATCAAGGTGTATTTCAAATAACCATGAGTTTCACACAGGACAGTAGGAAATATCAATGTTATGTCAGTCCAATCTGGGGCAATAGGGTTTTAGAAGTCTAAAGACTGTTGAATGGCCTTTATATCAGTAAGCCATCTATAACATATTTTTGAGTGACTCACCAGGTGGCAAAAACAGCGAACCCCGTATACTGCCACCCTCCAAGGAAACTCTCTGCACCCCATTTGCCATGAACCGCCTCTCAACAGTCTCTTCAGCAAGCACCTGTCCATCACTTATCACCTCTATGTCAACTGTCAGTGGCGTTGTCATATCACTACTGGTTAGCTTACTATGTGGAACCAGCGGACGCAACGAAGAAAACAGTCCCATCGGCTCAATTCCGCAGTAACTACCACCCAACGAGGGGTATCTATCCAAATAAATCCGTCCATTTTTGTCAGAACAATACGTGGCTGAGGCTTCGAATGTAATTCCTCTGCTATCTGTTAGTCTTGATCGCAGCACTACAGACTGCTCCTGGCGAAGACCTATGACTTTCACACGAATAGGCTCGTCAAAATAACTACTTAGTGCGGGTGAAAGTTGTAAGGCAACTCGAGAATCTACACTCATCTTTGCAACTCTATCTTTATATGAAAGGCCTACCCGAAAACCCTTGCTCAGAAAAGTCATGCCTTTTCATTTCACCGTCCTTGCAATTGTAGGAAACAGATGCAGAAGTTCAAGCATATCCTGCAGAGGCGGATATCCAGGGTTCAGAAAGTAAAAGTCCTGCCACAGATTTGTTCCAGCCAATTCACTCATCCAGTTCATCCTAGGTATATAAGCTAATTAGTGAAATCGCCTGTGTTTCAATCCGTTTTGTCCGCCTCTGATAGCCTGTTGAAAGTCACCAAAGAATTGTATGACAGAATCGGACTACGGACGCCGTCGTCTGTTTGTAGTTGCGTGAAGCCAGCCACACTAAGGGCTCATTTCCACCAAACACTCCGCGTAGACAGCAAGTGCCCGTTTTCTGTCTGTATTAGAATGCATGTTAACACATTAGACCATTTTAACCGCAGACGTGATCTGAGCGTATTCTGTCCGTGAAATACGCTGAGAATACGGGCTGCAGCTAGAAAATACAAACCGAGTCTATTTTTCTGCTCGTGATGTGAGCGTATTCAGCCAAAATCCCAATGAAAGCTATGTACAATTCATGTTAACAGTGCAATCAATACATTCATGTGAACTAGGTACAACAGGGTCATTCCACCAAACCGGTACCTTTTGCGTCCCAGAGAAATAAACTGTCATAAAATCATTACAATAACAAATATATGAATAATTTCAAAGTACAACATTAACCTGTCTTCTATAATCAACTTATCCTTAGAATTAAGGTAATTAATTATTAATTTCCAGTGTTGAATTTGCGTTTATGTTGAGTTTGGCCTGTCCCTCACTATAAAAGTTATCTTTCAGCGGGTCTTTTTAATTATACTTTTTTGGGAAAATTATATAATTTTCACATGTTGTTATTGTTCTAGAAGTATTTCATTGTTAAGCAATGTTTTTTAGCATGAATACTACATGTCATTTCTATAAAATTTTAATCATTTTATCAGTGTCCACTGATTTCAAGTCAACCCTGTTACTAACATAAAAACACCCCTTTAAAATAATGGCACATTCCAGCAGTTACATCATTTACAGGAGGTTACATCACTTACAAGAAGAGGATTTTCACCACATAAAACACAAATAAGTTTCACTCTTCTATAATGTGGAATTTTGTAATTTTATAAGACAGTTGGGGGTGGGGACAACATACAACGTCATTACTGTTACCTTATTTTAACCCATTACTTAAAAAAATATTTTTTATATTAATATTTACCAAATATACAAGTAATACCCTTTCAAACTGTATGACATCTGCTCTTGTGACCTTGACCGTTAGCTAGCTAGGGGCAAATTAGCTTGAAATCGTCAATCCTGTTACTGTCATTCTTGTTACTTTCCCAGAGTAAAACTATTGAAATCCTACAGGAGTAACAGGAGTGACATTGACTTTGATAAATCATATAATGAAGTAAATAATGTGTCATAAAATAAATCAAATAAATAACCTTAGATGGCCCCATATAATTTATTGTCACTTTAGGATGTCTTCTTTCAGTAGATATTTTAAAAATGGTGAAAAAGATTATTTAAAAAAAAAAATCTGAATTTCCAAAGCTGAAAAGGTACCGATTCGGTGGAATCACCCAACATACCCATGTAAAAACATACAAATATTGGCAAAAGTAAACTTCTTCACTGAACATTTATGTGTACTTTTATTTTGTTAGTTTTGATCCTTGTTGTCTCTTTTTGTCGCTGGCTACATGCTACCTGTGTTTGTTTCTTTTTTCTTTTTCTTCTTCTTCACTTCCTTGCTTCCTCTACTTGACCATTACTGCCACCCACTGCTTAATTTTAGCGTTCATGGCCAACTCAACAGGCTTCCACAGGCAATAATGTAAAGCAAAATAAAATTAAAATAGTAAATTAAGCTGTTTGCTTTTCCCAGTAGTTCAGCTACATTCATATTTTGGCTACATGTGAGATAAACAGACTCGGTACATTGGCCTTATTCTGTGATGGCTTACAAAGCTATGGTTTCAGACTAGCCTCCCCATCACTGAAAATGAGCACGCAGAATACAACACACGGCTTAGCCTGTCATGTAGTTGCATGCTTAGGAACTGTCTGTAAACACAAGCTCAGCCACAACAATGTCCACGATTCCCCAGATCTTATTTCTTGTAAAAATTGACAGAGACTTCCGAATAATTAATGAATGACTGGGATCATTTTTAATAATTTCCTCTAATTAGGCAATTTATATGTCCTGTCAAAAAAATATGTGCTTAGCAGGTGCACCAGTAATACGATAGTACTAATGTAATTCAGTTTTCTTTTTTTTTCCTTGCTCAAGCATTTATGAGAAATTCCTTTTTCCACTCTGTGTTAATGTTGTCCACAAATTGACAGTACTGTCAGCAACTTCATAGCTTCCTCTTTCAACATGATGGCAGAAAATCTAGATAAACTCCATGGCACATAGCCTACATAACATTAGAATAGTCATTTAGCAGTTTATGTTAATCAGTTCAATTTAGTTCAAAGTGAAGAAATAGTCATTTAAAGTTACTTTGAGGTCAAAATGGTCTTAAGATGCTGATAACTCCTAGATCATATCCTGATTGAGACAAGCCTCAGTGGGTGATTTACATTATCCTCATGCCGCCACGCCAAGCTACATGGAAAGTGGAAGAACAGAGGGGCTCAAAATTAACACATTTGGAGATGAAGAGAAAACCCTTTATCTGGTCTTTTCACTTAATAGAATGTTTTTTTATTTATTTGCATGTAATGCAGTTAATATAGCACTAGATGGAGACATTACTTTAAACTTTTGTTTTACATAGGCTTAACTTCTGTATAGCAATTCGAAGCCCAGCATGTTTTTTGCTCCTATGTCAAAATAAAGTTATTTTAATTATCCTTCAAAATGGTGTAAATGGGAAGGTAACCCATGATCCTCATTATAGCATATACTTTAGTTACATATAGTGTCTAATTTCATTTGTATCTTATGCATTATTCAGTCTAATGAATCTCCACATCATGCTGCAAGTGCCAGCGGTCGTTCCTAGGCTCTATGAGCCGTTTGATAATAGAACTGCATTCGTGATTAACATTCAGTGACAGAGCCTGGTATGTAATTCACTGGTGAATGGGCCTTAGGTGTAGGGCTATGTTAAAGTAACTAGGCCTAATTAGAGACATTGTGCCCATTATTCTTTCATCTTAAGAAGGAGCATGGCATATCCAATCTGTCATAAAGTGCCTGTCAAGGATTTCTTTGGGAGTGCTAATGACCTGTCATTATCAAGTGATTTAACATCAACAAAGACAGGGCATCGACGCAGTCCTCATGAGATGTCACACACCACATTCTAAAAAGCAACCCAGGACCTGTGGGGCTACTCTTGAATCTAAATGTAGTCTATTTAATATACACACTTCAAACAACAAGCAAACGGTTTTATTCCAAGTGTCCCAAGTCACAAAAGCTTTTCTGGATAGTGTTTTCTGTTCACAAATTGAATGGTGCATTATCGCCACCTACTGGGCTGGAGTGTGGAGTAGTCAACAGCTATAGAATAGAATAGAATAGAATAGAATAGAATAGAATAGAATAGAATAGAATAGAATAGAATAGAATAGAATAATCTGATTCAAATATTAAAGCATTCCCAGAATACTTCACGTAGCCTACTTCATATTTTAGATCATTTTCTCTGTAAATCCATCAGCCTTCTCAATGATTTCAAAAAAGCTTAATTGAGGTGACACTAATTTGCTTCCCAAGGCCAACTGTCATCTGATTTTTTTTCCATTTTAGATATTTTTCAGAAAATGACCAGGCTATGCATTGACAATGACCCAACATTCCGGTGAAAGGGTTTATTTTTTCATGTTGCAACCACAGTCTATGGTTGCAACCCAAATCTTTTACATTTTCAGTAAACCGTTTCCAAGAGCACATATATAGCATACATTGTTAGACAATAGGTCTACCGTAGGCTATTTAAAATGCAAGTTATTGTTAGATTTGTGGCATATTTCTTAACATAGTTGTGAATCATAGGCTAATTAATATTTGTAAATTGCCTATAGATACTAATCACAACAGGTGCAACGTTAAGTTTGTAGGCTACCTGTACACATGACAATAAAATATCTTGTATCTCTCCTGTATCTTGTAGATTGATTTTAGATATCTATACACAGCAAATCTGTCAGACCACATCATCATTTCTATGCCTTTGTCCATCCAAATGTTGTGAAAAAAATGCTATTCTAGCTCATTTCTGTTGTAAGGGGTTTGTCATAACAAAGAGCATGGGTTCGTCCTCCCCCAACCTCACCCTCACCTACCACAGTTCCCATGGAAACGATATCAGAGCGAGGCAGCTGGTGGAGTTCCCTGTAGTCCCTCATCAACGTAGCCTTGCTAACAAGCTCAGCAAATAATCCTGTTCGAGCAGGGAGAGGGTAAAAAGACGCGACATACCTCAAGGAACTAGCACCAAGACCACTTTAACGACACAGGATTTTAACATCGTTTTATTTCTAATCACACCTTTGGACAACTGGCTACATGTTCCACAAGTGAAAGAAGAGAGCGGGGCTTTTAACTAGCCTTTAAACTGGTATGTATCAAGAATTATAGCTGGTTAGCTGAGGAGCTAGCATTTGTTGTCATTTGCTTGGTTTTTGCTAGCCCGATTCTAGCTACACCGCACGCAGCCAAAGAATTAACGCAGTTTGATCAGTGGCTGTTTGCCTTAACACGAAATATTACTATATTCTCCTTAAAAGTACTATAGACATTGTTAGTGGTGAGTTGTAACTAATATAATTGTGAAACGTCTGGATGGATTTTAGCTATTGTGTAGCTAAAGGAGAATACACATATTATTTGCCCACTCAGTAAGGTAACAAGAAAAATCTACCATTGTGTTCATCTGTAGCAGTTTACAGGATCTAAGTTACATTTTTCGTTTTTGCTTTTGACACGACATTCTTTCAATACAAAAAATACAATGTTGCTCGTTTTGCGTGGTATCCAGCCTTTGGTAATCTTGCTTTTCTTTTGGACATGTTCTGTCTATAAAGCCAGGAAGTAAAGTCGCATCATTCACACAACTATTGGATTTGTTATTATACAGTATTAACATTTTTGCTGTTTGTGGCTTCAAGTGCTAATAATCGAAACAATAAAACACTTCGAACATGGTATAAAATGTAACGACATGCGGTGTAGTATAGTTTTGTTCCCAAACCTTGTTAAATCGACTTTAGTTCGTTTTTACACAGAGGCCTAAAACATCGTGTTAAAACGACTGTTAAAGATTGCTCGTATATATGACTGCATTATACAGTAGGATATTAACAACTGTTGCGCCATGCTTCATAACAAATGTTTTTGTTCATTTCTCCAAGTTAGGTTGCAGTCTGTTAGACAGCCGACAACACCGAAAGTTTGCTGCCTTTTAAAATGTTTAAAATGACGCCTCGTAATTTTTACCGACCGAAAACGTTTCAAAATAATACGATTTGTTGAATGTTGTTTTATGGGATGTCAGTTACGTCCCATTACAGCTTGGTTATAAGCCCGTTGTTATGTTTTCTGACAGGATGTATTGGATGATAACGCACGCGCCGTTCTCTTTGTTTTGTAGCTTTGCACTCTGTATATTTTGCACGTGTCGGAGCGTGTGACTGGGTCTGCTTTGACTCGAGAAATGCCATAGGGGGATTTTCCCCCTCTCGCTCTTTACTGCTGTAACTCTATCCTCTAGTGTTCTCAGAGAAAGTGTGGTATATGTCATGGTTTTACATAAGCTATTGGACAACCATTCAGTGGTAGTGTTTCATGTTGTCTGGTGAATACGTTTTCAAGACAAACTTAGTTTTGCACAATCCTGACACCTCAAATATGGTTTATTTGAGTAAATATAATAATGTCCCCCCCATATGGAGACAAACTGCTTTGCTCAGGGATTGCAAAATATGAATTGTTGAAAATAAATCCTTAGACAAATATGAAAAGTAGTATCTTCAGTCCTGTGGCAAGTTACAGTAACCCAACAGTAAAATGAGCTGGTTCTGCTACTGGCAGATGCCACTGAAGAATGTCACTTCTGTTCCTCAGAAGTGAAAGTCTTCCTTGCATCCTCTGTAAAAATGGAAAAAGAAACACACCCAGAGGCATGTGGGATTGTGGATTTGGACGTGGACTTGGAAAGGACTTTACCCACCATTTTGATGCCACGTCTTGCGTGTTTTGGGGCCTGTGGTTTTGTCATTGACAGACAATTTTCTCTTCAGCATATGACTGTTTTAAATGCAGTCTCTTAAATCTGCACACATGACTGTTTTAAATGCACTCTAAATCTCACTAAATCTGCAACTTGAATCTTATTCGTCCATGCATGTAGTCATAATGTTACCTACTGTGGTGGTCAGGCATGCATATGGCTAAAGAGTTTGAGGAGTCAAGCAGCACCACATGAACGCTAAATCTTTTGTTGCTGCCGTCATTCAAACAGGAATTACCTTCCCACTAAGCTTGACACTGATCTACGTGTTGATTTTACTGTGTTGTGGTGTCTTTGTTGGAACACATAGGGCTAGCATTTATATATTCTTGGGGTTGCACTAAAAAAAAAAACAAAAAAAAAAACAATCACATGAGAGGATCTTTCCTGTAAACTTTATTGGTAACAGTTTGGACCAATTGAAGTCCAAAAGACTTAGTAGATAATAACAATTGAGTAGACCGTGGCACCCTTAACTGTAAATTGTAAGACATGAACAGTGGCTGTTGAAATGTTGAACAGATTGGTGGTTTGACATTAAGGTCCATCATTCAGCCATTTTAGCATTTTGCCAAAGCCCATATTGCATAATTGTTTGCTGTGTTAGTGGATGTCTGAAGGAGAAAGGTCAGTGACTCCTGTCTGTCATTGGGATGGCAGGGCTACTTTGGGAGGCTGAAGCACTGACACAGGGTTTCCGGGTAAGCAGGAATAGCATGCATACTCCGATGGCTTGCTCTGATACGGCCTGAAACAAGAATAGCCAGGATATAGCTCCTTCCTTATTCACCAGGGCTGATGTGGGCCAAGTTCCTGCCATCAGCCACAATTTAATATGCACAAGGGTGCAACGTCATAATCAGCAAGTAACCTGAATAGCTTGTCCCGTTTGGTTAGGTTATATGTAAACTTATGGTTTGGGAAGATAGCTACGTTAAACTAGCTGGTTATTCTTTATTTTACTGTCCCTGTTACAACCCCAATTCCGATGAAGTTGGGACGTTGTGTTAAATGTAAATAAAAAATAAATGCTATAATTCTCAAATCATACAAGCAATATATGTGTTTGAGAATAGTCCAAGGACAACATATCAGTTATTGAAACTTTTGAAAATTATTGAAACATTTTTTTTCAAACTTACCACTAAAACATGAAGGATGATTTGTCTCGTCTGTAGCTTGGATGATGCAAGACTCCATTATTTCAAAATGAAAGACAAATTTTTAACTTTTGTAATTTGAGATGGACCCAGAAGACATGGGAAACTGTCCTATGTTACAAATTTGTCATTCATGTTGAAATAATGGAGTCTCACATCTTCCGAGATACAGAGGAGACAAATCATCCTTCTTGTTTTAGTGGTAAGTTCAAAAGACAGCATCTATGATGGTATGGGGTGCAGTAGTGCCTTGGTTATGGTGTGCTTATTCATCTGGAGAATTGGGCTGCTGAAATCATGTCAAGGACAAGAAAGAAAGCCATTTTTATACAAAATCATCTTTTCAGTTAACATAATTAACTGTAAAGTGTCCTCCGTTGTTTTTTCTTTAGTCTTACTCAACTTTTCCTGTCTTTAAATGACATTCTCAAACACATATATTGCTCGTATGTTTTGATAATTATAGCTCTTCTTTCTTCTATTTACATTTAACACAAGGTTGTACCTCAACTAGGTACAGTGTAACAAACATGTTACATGGTGTACTTGCACTGTACCTCAGGAGGTTAGTGTTAGGTATACAGTGTAAGTTCATAATAGTACATATTGTTACATTTAGATACACTAAAAAAGGAACCATAAAATAAAGTGTTACCAACTAACCGATGCAGTGTTTTTATAGTATTTAACGTTCATTATTCACAAGGCCCTAATTTCAGGTTTCTGTAAATTCCCTTATGCTCTTTTAAGTATCAGTGGTATTATCAGTGTCAGACACACTGCATGAATAGATCCTGCTCTTCAGATACAGAACAGTGTTGCGAATCAGTTTGATGACTACCCTATAAGACAATCAAGGGTCAGAATGTTTGGCATTGCTCGAAAAGAACAGATAATTAGAAGATTATATAAATCGGTCTGATGAAAGGGTATTATTTTCCACCTTAATGCATGGGCTCATGTCTGCGTGATATCTGAGAGTTGTCAAATGAGGGCAGTCACCTTATGAGAAGCCCTGTGAAGTCTGCACCATGAAGACAAAGTACTGAGCTGCTTTTCTTCCGTGTTCGACTCTGCACTCGCTGCTCTCTGGAGGTGAATATTCAGTAGGTTATTATGAGGTGTGGCATGCATGGCTTTGCTGTCTTTCTTTCGGCCTCACTCACAACAGGAAGCCCGTCTGCTCATACAAGCTTCCTGTGCCACACACAGACACACACTCTCTCTCTCTCACACACACTTACACACACACACACACACACACACACACACACACACACACACAGGGAGAGAAAGAGAGATTTGGCAGCCAGAATGCCATGTTACCCTGCTGTGCGGAGAGGGAAAGGTGTGACACCAGCACATTTAGCTTGGGCTGCCACACACAGAGGCTCTGTTTTCCGTTGCCATTGGCAATGCCATCAGTGCGTACATCCCATGTGACTTCAGTGAGAATTAATGCTCATGTTTCTGTGTCGCCAGCGTGGCTTGGTTCAAGGTGTTTGTTTGTTTGTCTAATGTAACTAGGTTTTTCAGTCAAAGTTACACTCTAGCAGGGTTGAATGACATTTTGTAACATTTTACATTACACAGTGCTCTGATTGCATCTGCCTATCCATACAGCACCTATATTACTGCATACCAGGAAGTAGGCCTAACACCATGAAGTTATCTTGTGTGCATGATGAAATTGTGTTCGTTCCCAATTTTAGTATAGTTGTAAAAATGAATTCTTGATACAGTACCCCACAGTAGTGGTTACAAAAGCTACTACTTTTTTGACATGAAAGGAAATGGGCAAGCACACAGAATGCCACTTTGTACACAACTGTAAGGTATTATATTTTGGAACACCTTATGTTGCATTGTACCTAAGGGTATAGTTACATGTAACAACAGCATTATGGAGTTGTTATCTGATATTCTTTTGGTATTCGTTTGGTCAAAACTTTAGGCCATCATCCAGACAATCCAGATTACAAAATATCTTAATGAATAGACTTTTCTTCCTGTGGTGATTGCTGTCTCTCTTTGCACCATGTGTGTGTGGTAGCCCAGATAGCCAAATGCACACACAGTAGGAATTTTGATCATCAAGTATGTTTTTCCAGTTCCAGTTGGTCAGTTCTTCTGCAGTGAGCAGTACCCCAGTAACACCTTTTGTAGCTGCGTTGGAGCGTAACTGGCATTGAAAGGTGAAACAGTCAGTGCGGTTACATGATGGCAAATAACTCGATTATAGCTTTAATTCGACTACCCTCTGCAGGGGGGCAACGGCAATTGTCAGAGTATACATGGCAGTGAGTGGCTGAAAGCACCTAGTACCCCGGTACGATAGGCAGTTTTTTAACCCTATGGGCCCGACGCCTGCAAAGTGCGGGCAAATTTACACCTGTTCTTCTCTGTTGAATTACTTTGGAACGGTAGAACTGCAGAACCAGGGCTTTACAACGTGACCTCCCGCTTATTTTTGTGATCAAGTATCGGCGAGATATTAATATTTAAAAATTTGCCAAAATCTCTCCTATTAGCGCTTTGCACAGACATTACTCTCGTTGAAATTACTCGCGAACCCATGATCGGATAGATAAGGCACGCACATCAGAAGAAAGCACATAATCTCAGCTTTCCAACGACACCAAGCACATATTATCACATTAATTTATCACGTTAAAACAAACACTTCACGTAGGACACTTTTTCTTGGAGAGTAAAGATTTTCTCCACCCGGGGAAGGAGGAAAAAAAACACCAGCGGCAGCGTTTTCAAAAGCGCCCAGGACCTTTTTTCAGAAACACCCTGTGTCATAGGAATATAATGTAAAACATCCACCCGCATCTGAGAAAAAAACCGCCAATGTAGTTTTGCTTATTGCTGAGGAAAGGCGCCGCCGACAAATGATACAGGCGGGGGTCACAAGCATGCGCAGAACACAAAGTCCTAACCCCAATCCAGTTGACCGTATACATGCACCCCTGATTCAATTAACAATCGAGTTATCTCGGGGGTGTTAACTCGACTATGGTTGTCCGATTTCTAGTCGAATTAAGGTGTTTACATGAAAACTCTTAGTCAAATTAAGCCAATGATTCGAATTATTACACTGCCATGTAAACCCACTGAGTGGGGCTCACCGGCCGCTCCATGCTGCTCCTGGATTAGAATGGGCTCTGCTGTGCTGCTCAGTCTGTCTGACCCAACAGCCTGCAGCTCATTAGCAAAATGGTGGCGCTTCAGTTTTTTTATTTTTGTAAATCACTTCAGTCTTTCTCTCTTTGTCTGTTCATCTATCTATCTGTTTGTCTATCTATCTATCTGTCTGTCTGTCACTCTTGTTTTCTCTCTCTCTCTCTTTGCCTCACTCTCTCCTCCTCCCTGCATGTGCGTGTGTGTTTGCCTAAACATGTCTCATCATAAGCCTTATCAGGCCCCCGTGTCCCGACCCATCCCAGGCTGTCCTTGGCAGAAGTGCATTCCATTTCCCACTAAAGCATCCTTTTCCCCAAGTCATCTGGTGCTAAGGAAACCTCACCTGAGAAATTGTATTACTCTCAAAATTAGGATTTCAGGAATGGACATGAAAGCAATTTGCTGTTTTATTGAGTTTAGGTGTTCTGGTGAAAAGTAGCTTACTCTGTTGAAGCACACAAAAACAAATCATATAGCTACAGTTATTTTCCCATTTGTATTGTAATGCAACCAAAATGGTTATAGTGTTGTTCATTATTCGTTAGTCTAAAGGCCCTTCCACACCAAGGCGGAATTTCTGCGATTTTCAAAAACACACACATGTTCTAATGAGGCTGTGCACACTAAAAGGCGAAATTCGCTGGGCGGAAAAGAATATCGGACCAGTCCGTTTTGAAGCGAAAATTCGCCAGCGGAAAAACGTGCCTGGCCAATCAAAATATGATTTAATTGTTCTACTATGACATGACAGAATGCAAAGCAAAGAGGGAAGAACCATCTCATCACTTGTCAGCCAGCACCTGGTTTTATATGATAAAAGTCGTGACAATGACCGTTTTTGCAGGGCACACGTCTCTGCCTCCCCATCTCCGCCAGTTTGTGCTCTGGTCCGTCTATTTCAATGGTGCGTCATGCGCAGCTACAGGGGCAGGTGTGGACATGTTTTGGCGACAAGCTGATTCTTTCTGATCTAAAGACAGTCTAAAATCCATATTTGATTAATATTGCAAGTTCGTCTGTAAATTAAGAATGTTAGGCTAACGTAGCAAGAAATAGACAGGCCTGAGCGCAAACTGGCGGGGAAAGGGAGGGAGAGACTTGCACCCTTTTTACCATATGTGTCGTTACGTGGAATTCAGACAGTCATGTCAACTAGGCTACAGTTTGGGAAAACTGGGCGAAATAGAACACGGAATAAAAAAATATGCATCGCACCTGGTATGTACAACTGTACGGAATTTTCGTGCGGATTTTCGCATTCGCTTTTTCTTTTTTTTCGAATTTCCGCACTGCAATCCGAATCCGCCTTGGTGTGGAAGGGCCTTAAACCTGTCGTGGTACAGTTTAAGTTCCTGGATGAGCTGGTGAAACTCACCCTGCTGTTGCCTTCGCCGCAACAGCGGGTGGACCTAAAACTTCCTTTTTGGCTTTACCAGGCTAATCAGTAGGACATCATCATCGCTACTTGAAGTCTCCATTTTCGTCTAAACAACTATTTGCACTTGCGCTCACTTTAATGATTGTCGGTGTAGAGCGAAATAGAACGCGGAAAGTAAAAAAAAAAATCGCTCGGCAATTTCGCTCCGCTAGTGTGGACACTTCTTTCGCTTTTCGCATTTTTCGCTTTTCCGCATCGCAATTTCGCTTTCCGCTTTGGTATGGACGGGCCTTTACTTGGTGAAGTCTAAAGAAAAGTGCATAGTTTAAAACCTCATGTTTTTTTTTGCTAAACCCATGAAGAGCACATTGAGTGAAGTCGTAAACCCGTAAAGGGCAGCCGTTAAAAGCACATTGAGAGGAGCCTTCATTATTGGTTAGTCTCTAAATGTGCATAGCCATGGTTGACCAGGTGGCATGTCCCCCACACAGGTTGAGCCTGAGCGGACCCCCCTCCACTGCTTGCCAGGCGCCCGGAACAGGAGTGGCGGGATGGTGACGGCGGAGCCCGGCCCTCTGGTCCTGCCCTCGGTCACGCCCACACACAGGCTGGCCCTGCCCCTCATGCTGCTGCTGGCCTCTCTCTCCAGGGCCCACGCTTCAGGTAAGAGCCACACCACTCTCCTATCAGATATATAGCCACGCAAACACACACACACACACACACACACACACACACACACACACACGCATGCGTGCACCAGGGCCCACTCCTCAGGTAAGAGCCGCACCAATCTCCTGCCCGGCCCTGCCGGATATAACCACAGAAACACAAACATACACACACACGATCACACATAGACACAAACACACACGCATATACACACACACACACACACACACACATTCACTCATTAAACACACTTTTTTTATCTTGAAGGAAATCCAGCTAGTTTCAGTAACAGCTGCTCCCACACAACTCACATATGTACACAAAGAGCTGAGCAACTCATATCTTCACATAAATGTTCACAGACACTACTGCTTACTGCTTAGGTGTTGGTGTGGTCACCTTTGTATGTAGTTAAGTCAGTCTTGATGGAGAACTGAACCTTTGACTGTGGTGGGAGTGACTGGGCGTTTGTTCTGCTTCTGGGAAAGAAGCTGATTGTTTACAGCAGGTTGTGTGTGTGGGAGTGTGCGAGTGTGAGTGTGTGCTGGCGTGCCTGGGATAAAGATGTAAAATGAATCTCATTGCTGTTTACACTGTCTGAGGGTGAAAAATGGCTGGAGGGAAACCAGAGAGGAGTCTGCTGGTTGTGTGTGTGTGTGCGTGTGTGTGTGTGTGTGTGCAATGCATGTGCAATCTTTCCCTGGGTCCCACCCCTCCTCCATCTCTGCCCCCTCTCTCAGTGTGTGTGTGTGTGTGTGTGTGTGTGTGTGTGTGTGTGTGTGTGTGTGTGCATGCAGTCATGTGGCGAGCAGAGGCAAATGTCCTTCCCAGGGCACTGTGATGTTGTATTCTCTGGGTGTGGCATTGTGCTTACAGCTCCTTTCGAAGTTGAGGTGTTCTTTAAGCTCTGATTGATTCCATTGTTATTTACAGCCAGCTTCCTGTTTTATGATCTATTTTTAGATGACCGGTCATCCTCTGTGTTAACATAGATACAAGCTGTTCTTCTGTCATCCTCTGTCTAAACATAGATACAGGTTGTTCTTCTGTAGCCGTTGAACATCTCTTAAAAAAAAAAAAGCAAGAAGTAGAACTGGACTACATACTTGATATTGGTGTGCACACAACACATGCAAATACCAAGTTGCCTTGCTGTCCTTTTGTGCACTGATGCGCAGGAGGCTGGCGAGAGAGAGAAAGAGAGAGACACCCCCTCCTCTTACGCAATGCAGCCCGCCACTGCACAAGACACGCAGGTGCAAAACAGACAGGCGGGCAGAGAGATAGGTGGATGGGCTGGGAGAGAAGGACAGACAGAGGAGAGAGATAGATGGATGGAGAAAAAAACGTGATCCCCAGAGACACCACTTCACATTAACGGCCATTCCCTCATGTGCAGTTGTGGAGGATGTGAATGAACTGGATTGGATGTCCAGTGCGTGCAGAGAGAGGGTGCGTAAAGCATTTAATCTGAATATCTGTGTGCACTGTTCCCAACCCCCACCCATTTACACATACACACACACATGTGTACATACACTCTCTCTTCCTGTCTCTCTTTCTTTCTTGTTTTCTTTCTCTCACACACACATACGCATAGACACTTGCGCCTGTGTTTATGCACACAAGATTAGAAGACCCTTTTTAAAAAAAAAATGGCCATCAGTTGATGGTCTGCAGATCTGACTTCCACTGCCAGTTCTTTGTCTGTTACTTTGTGTGCGTAAGCCTGCGCCTCTCCCTCTCTCTCCCTGTGCCTGCATGTATAATTTACTGTAGGAGATACTGTAGAGTAATCCCCTGACACAGCCTCGCTATTCGCAAAGACTTCTATGAATATGAAATGCACAAATTACATTTAATCGACTACTGGCTTACACACAGAGCTCCTAAATATGCAATTGAAGCATTATTTTTTTGGAGGATAATGAAAATAAAATATTTTGTTGATCCAGGAGTTAACCACACAAGTGATTTACAAAAAAAGAGATGTAAGACCTGTTGGGTTTTTGAAATACAGAACAGTGGCTCTCTTCTGAAATACTGCATTTAGCCAAATTAGGAAATGGCTTCAGTTGCATTTCTAACAAGGCTTTCAGTATGCTTGATTTGTTGTTTTACGTTCTCGATGTTTTTTATCATTCTGAAAAGAAACCATATTTGCCAGTGTAGTTATGTGAAGGTGAAAGCAAAACTGATATCAAAGGAGAAGTTCGGTGTGAATCAGTCCATAGCCCTGTTGTTTAAGGTCACAGCGTGCTGTTGGTAGAAAAAAGAACGAGTAAACTTGATGCAACATAGACTGAATGATGAACTGGTCACCAACACTTACTGAATGGTCCAGAGGGAAATGAAACTGAAAGTTAGTTTCTATGTTCCATCCAGTTAGTGTGAGCTACCAGTTCATTATTCGGTCTATGTTGCATCAAACTTTCTCTTTTTTTTTTCTACAAACTGCACTCGTTGACTTTGAACCACAGAGCTATGGATTGTTTCTCAGAGAACTTCTCCTTTAACATCCTCACACAGCTGGGTGTATGTTTCCCACAGGGAATGTGTTAGTTAGGGTGGTGGCTGTCTGGGAAGGTGCAGGGTTATGGTTAGAACAGAAGGAAATTTATTGTCTATTGTCATATATATTTCCTTTAATTCCATCATGTAATTTAAAGCCCAAGTCTAATTTTAGTATTCTATTGGGGCAACTTAGTAAAGGTGGAAGGATGTGTTGTTAAGGTGGCCACCTTAACTATAAAGCACTGGATAAAACACTGTACAGACACCAGAGGTGAGGTCTCCGTGCACTTTTCCAGTAAGAGGAAGTGAACATGAACTGTCTAGTAAGACAAAGCGGAAGATGCCTAGTGACGTTCTGCTCTTGCACAAGTGAGATCACAGGAAAACGACACAGCCAGGCGGGAGACTGACGGTTTCAGTGGTAACATCACATCATCATGTCATATTGCATACGCAGAGGAAAGGGCGAAATCACTTGTACCCTGCCTGTCAACAACACTGACATAGTTTTGGTATCATGATACAGGGAGTAGATGAACAGATACAAGGTGTATAAAAAACGAAAAAGGGGACAGTTTTATGGTTTTGGGTGACAGCGCACCCATTAGCAATAAGCTGACTTTGTAGACTCGATGCAGAAAAACTGCCTAACATTGGACTTCTTTGTTGCTGTTCTGTGAAAAAAGACGGCAGCTGTCAGATGTACAAAGCAAAGCCTTTACAAGAGAACAGTGCAGAGACTAGGACATTCAGTTTGTGTGTGTGTGTGTGCGCGTCGTGATACTGTTGTGAGTGTGTGTGGGTCCTATGTGTGTTTGCAAGAACAGGAAATAGCTTCCTGCTGAGCCACAGCAGCAGAATTGAAGTGAGTGTTGTTAAGTCCTGTGCCCTCTCTGTGGAAGTTCACTGCTTTCCCATCAGCCCCCCCACTACACCCCCACCGCCACCCCCCACCCCCATTCACCTCCGCTCATCCCCCCAGAACTCTTCACACGCATTGTTGAGTTTCCCCAAAATGACTGGTGTGATGCATCCTTTTTTTAGGAATGACATGAACTGGGTGACCAGGTTTATTCCAGGTGTTGTCATCAGTAGTTAGAAACTACTATTAGAAACAGTCAATCAGTGGGAACTTAGCAAACAGGTAAAGAAAGAAGATTGGGTGTTGCTTGGTCCTCTGAATGTCTGTGTTTCTGGCAGTAGTGTTTATGACAGAACCAAAGCCTTTGGTAATGATAAAACTGCCATTAGTGAAATTAAAAAACATCATCTCATTCATACCATTTGCATTCAGTGCGCGTGTACCGGTGCTAAGTGGCTTCACACGTTCAGGGCCAGGTGCTAACACGGGCCTACAGGGGCTGTCCTGGGGCTACTAGCCCGCGATTTTTGGCCCAACCTAAACGATGGTCCTACAGGGGCTACAGCGGGTCTAGAGGCAGTGTCAAGGTCGGGGCGGCGTCAACATTTGGAAGCAAAATAAAGCGAAGATGGCAGAGTATTATGTGCACCTGTATTACCGTCGTTACTGAAGAATATGAAAAAGATGAATCGCCAGTTCTGGTCAGCTGAAGATATGCGTGCTCTCCCCGTGGTCTGGGCAGAAGACGACGTGAATAAAAAAATAAAAATAAAAAAAAACGACAAGGTTTGCAGAAACGAGGAAGTCATGAAGCGGCACAGCAAGTTGGACATTCAGCAAACAACAACCCGGCAAATTCGCCAGAAGCATAAAAAACTACGCCTAAAAGACATGGTATAACAAACCAATCCCCCTTCCCCACATAAAATAAATCTGAATTGCTTTTACTCAAGCGAGCTTAATTCTACATTCTCAGTCTCATATTTGGTTGGTAACATTTCAATTGCCCACCGTGATGCTGCGGACTAAATGACTCCTTGTCAAATTAATTGGAACAAACAAATCACTAGGCCTATAACATTGCCTTCAGTTTCGCAGTGCTGAAGTGTGCAGCTGCGGACATAAAATAACAACTTTCCAGTGTCTCTCCTTTACGTGCCTTGTGCATCGTAACGTGATTCTCCGCGGCGACTTCGCAGTTAACTGTTCTAAATGTGTGTGTCAAGCCAATAGGTCAAAATCACTTGGTTTTCTATGAAATTCATATATATTTGCTATTTCCGACCGTTTGGGCTGAAGGTAGTGGTGCCGTTGGTTTAAAACAACAGACTTTTCTTCCTTTAGCAACCGTTGCCATCGGTAAACAAAAGTAATACAATATAGATGACCTAGCTCATATTTGTCTGATAAAAATTGCAATTTGTTGATCTAATTAGTATTAAAATGAGCTGTTTCTGTCATTGTTATACCTTAAAGTAGCAGTAAATTGTGTCATTTGGCTACGTTTTGTTGGCAGCACTGTGTGGAAATATCAGAACGTGAGATGCATTCCCTAACAAGCATTTGACGCTCCGTGGCCCTCGGTCTTGTTCCATTAAAACATAAGGACGGTGTATTTTTGCTTTATAGCCTATAGTCATCTAAAGAAATATATTGGAACATGAACAACATGGAGGACGATCTGCGCCAGCAGAGGTTCCATGGCGTCTATTATCCTCCAAAGAAGTATTTGCAGTCAGAGGTATCGGCAGTAGTTGTTTGTCTGATACTTGGTCATATAATCGTCTTGTACTTTCTTCTACTACTGCTACTGAATTGCCTGCCTATCCTGCTTGAAAATGGGCTGTATCAGTGACGTTTTTGCAAACGAAGGCGTAACCCAGAGGGGCTAGTAGTTAGCTAGTGCCCTGGGGCTACAAGCACCGAGGGTGCCCCCTAAAGGCCCAGCTCGGCCCAGCTTCAGCACTGACTGCTGTGTTGGGTTTCGCTGTCTGCAGTTACACTCTGTTTAATGACGAGCAGTTAAAAAGGAAACACAGGCGTTAAGCAGCAGATATGGTTTGGCTTTGCTGCACGTTCTCCAGCGCTCTTCCTTGCTCGACGATGGTGGTTTAAGCAGACATGAATTGCCAGGCAGCATAAAGCCACGCAGGAAGTCAGGTGCTTATTGTGTTTTCCATCACTTGTTTGTGTGTATGTATATGTGTGTGTGTGTGTGTGAGAGAGAGAGAGAGAGAGAGAGAGAGAGAATGCATTGATTTCAATCTGCACTGAAAAAAGAAGAGTGTGCACCAGGGTGAGGTCAGGGAAGGCAGTCGTCTCCTATTGCCTGTTTAAATAGATGGCCTAGCTCTGGCACTCTGCCCCTTGCATCGCCAACTACAAATTAAATGGGCATTTCTGAGTTCAAGAAGTAGCTTACATCTTCAATGTGTGTGTGTGTGTGTGTGTGTAAATACATGTATTTGTGTCTATTTGTTTTGTTTCACAGGCTCAGTTAAACACTCTTTTGTTACTGTGTATTACTGTGTACACCTTTGTGTATTTTTCTTGTGTTTATGTGTAGGCTACCTCTCAATTGTGTGTGTGTGTGTGTGTGTGTGTGTGTGTTTGTGTGTGTTTTATCTGTTGTCTGTTGGGACTGTGTGTGTGTGGAGAGGGAGAGGGGGTTGTTGGGGTAAGAGTGTTTTTGTCTCCTCGCACCACCCTGTTAATGTATTGGTGGGGTAAGGCACTGGCTGTGTGGCCTAGCTTTGTTTAGTTCGGTGTGTGTGTGTGCGTGTGTATTTTGGGAGCCCAGTCCAGTGGCTTTCCAGATTGCTTGCAAGTGGCTCTGTCAAAGGCCCCTCTTTCTCTCGGCCAGGCTGGGCAGCGGCCTGGATGATGAAACGCGCCCATTCACAGACACTGTCGCCAGCCCCACAGGGCCCCCCTGTACCACCACAGCTGCTCCTGGCTCCTTATCTAGCTGGAGAGCCTGGCAGGCCTGGCAGGCTGTGGGGGGAGGGCTTTTAATCATGCCCAAATGCTGCCAGGAAGGCACTGCTCCTCCATGCCCTGTAATTCAAAAAAGAAAAGACCCACAGAGAGACGTGCCGACAGTCTCGCTTGAAGTTGTGCTGTTGCTTCCTGTGAGGGGAGAGACCCAAGCCTGTTAGCTGCTGGCGGTGTCAGTTTGAACAATGGCCACGCTGCAGTTGGTCTGCCTCAGGAAGCAGTTGCCTTCTCTAAGATTAGTGTTGGCGGCACCTGAAGATCCTCGGGCATCCTCTGTCCTGTTGCATGTCATTGTGTGTGTGTGTGTGTGTGTGTGTGTGTGAAGCCCCCTCCAGAGCACACTGATGCTTAGTAATCAGGCTGTCCCACTGAGAACACAGCAGAGTTTGACTGTAATGTAATTTCTCTCTTTCTGTCTCTCTCTCTCTTTTTCTCTCTGGGTGTGCATGTCCAGGAATTAGTCCCTGGCCAACTAAAAGCTTCCCCAATAAAGAGTCTTTGATGGCCTAGTGTTGGGTGAAGTGGGGTAGTGGGAAGGAAGGGGCAGTCATCATTATAAAAATGAAAGTGGAGCCCAAGTGGAGTCATCACTCGTCTCGCACAGGTGCTCTCCTGACCGGAATGGGTCTAAAATAATGTCAGTCCCCAGAGAATCCTGGGTTTGTGGAAGCCAGGTTGGTCTGGGAATCCAAGTGGTAATGAATTGTGTTGGGTTGACAAATTAGCGAAGAGTGGTCTCGCAGAAAGAGAGGAATATTGAGGGCTTGACTGAAAGTGCTCCCACTAATGAGTTTTCTAAATTTAGCAGTCCCGAGTCCCAGGCCCTGTCTGTCTTGTCTGTCTAATGCCCTCCCCTCGAGAGATTGGTGGGAACGAGGAGAGAGAAATCACTACTCACCCAGCTGAAGGTTCTTTACCAAAAAAAACACACACACATTGAGGGGAGTTATTGAAACCCTGAAACCACAATTGCACTTGATCCTACATAAAACCTAAAAACAGCAGTTTCTTCAAAGCTCAAAGTACCAAACATGGTTAGCTACTGAAAGGGTAATGAAATTCCACATGACCAGACTTCACAGAATAAAAGTCCTCAAGTCCAAAAGAAGTCCACCATCACAATTCACAGGAACACTAAATAGAGACATTCAGTAGAAATGGACACCTACTATACATGATGAATACAAATGCAACTGCTGTGTTTCTACACATCAAGTCTCAAAAAAAAAAAAAAAAAAACAAGCATTCTATGCTGCCCTCAGTCACTATCCTGTCCTGTCCCATCATGTCAGCGTGTGTTGAGCTTAGTTGGGTAACATTCAGACAGGCTGCCGTAACTGAGCTGCCACAGCAGTGGTACATTCTCTCCTGTTCCCTCCCCGAGTCTACTGTGGGTGGTATGGGAGAACTGGAGCCGCCACAGGTGTTGCATGTGTGGCGACGACCCCTTTGTCAGTGATACTCTCATCTGCCTTTCACTGTGCAGACTTTTCAGTAACATTCTTCCTGCCTTTCTTTGCCTTTGTCTTTTTTGCCAGGTGTTCTCTCTCTCTTCTGCTCTCTCTCCAGAAGACTTCTTGCTGTCTTCCAAAACAAAGTCCTGTTTCTCAAAGCCACATTTCTTCCTTTTTTGTTTTTCCCTGTTTCTTTTTATCGCTTCAGCTACTCTCTTGGTCTAATGTCCTCGGTGACCAGTCTGTGTTTGCTAGGCAGGCCCTCCTCCAGCTGGGTGTGTGTGTGTGTGTGTGAAGCAGCTTCTGGTGTGGGTTATTGAGAGGCTGCCTGGCTAAGAACACCACGTGCCTGGCCTGCGCTGTCTGGGAATGTTTATGCTGGAACCTGGTGCTTCAGAGCCGGGGTTGGGTGTGGGACTGGCGCATCGCACCCTCCACACAAGACGCACATGGTGCAAGCAGCGTTGGGAAATGTGTTCTTGTGCTCAGTGACTCACTGTATGATGTGGATAAAGAGTCAGAGTGTTAGAACATTACTGGACATGACTGTATGTCTGTGTTTTTGTGAAGGCGCTGACGTTCGAAGCTAGACCTCAGAGTTCAAGTGTCTTGTTTTCCACTTGCAGTCCTCACATTTTCCACTTTCCTGATCCTGCCATGGCCCTCTGGACAGCATATGGTTGTGGATATGATTATTATACTCCTGTGCAGATGCCAGTGAATCTGCAAAGTTTTTTTATGTTTTATTTTTTGACAGTCTGACAATTATTGTTTTCTAACCAGTCAATCACATTCATGTAGAAAATGTTTTTAATTAGTTTGGTTATCTGTCCAAAGCATTGAGTACTTAAGTCGATATACAGGGGTCAAGTATCACTCTTATTGGGGTGTGTGTGTGTGTGTGTGTGTGTGTGTGTGTGTGTGTGTGTGTGTGTGCATGTCCGTGTGCATGCGTGTGTGTGCTGGTATGATAAACACCCAGCCTGCTGAAACCTGTCTCAGAAATGTGACTGTGGGCTCCATCTGCCGCGGTGCTGGCAGGGCCGCCCCCATTAGCAGATGGGCAGCAAGGGAGTGTCAGAGGGATATTTAAATTTCAATAAATAAAATGGCCTCTGCTCCAGCCTGAAGCCACGTGAGACTTGATCATAAACTGCAAAAAGCTTAAGTCCTTACTTAACTTTGGTGTAAAATGAACTTTGGGTGTGTTAAAACATGATAACGAGTTGGTATGTTTGCTGAAGAGCAAAACTACGCTAGCCCCCTTGCATTTGGAACTTTACTGTTTTACCGTTTGTGTCGAAAAGGCTCCTAACGCTAGTGAACGGAACAGACTCTTAGTCGTATTTTAAACTATTAAAAAAGCTCAATGTAGCTGTACACTTTCGTGGTATTATATCAAGGGCCCTGACATTCAAAACAAACCATTGAAAACTTTGGAGGTGTACAAATTGTTTATAAAAAATACTGTTTGTGTATGTGTGTGTACTGTTGTGTATGTGTGTGTGTGTGCGTGCTTCTGTGTCTGTGTATGCCCATCGGTGTGTAGCAGAGACAGACAAAGAGGCCTGCAGTATCTCCATAGACCACCACCACCACTGCCTCTCTTTCTCACGTACGACAAGTAACGCACAAGACAACCAGGGTTCAGAGAGGCTAAAGACTGTGTCAGCCTGTCTAGGCCCTGATGTAGCGCTGTTTGATGTGATACTACCCCCCCCCCCCCCCCCCCCAAATTGTCAGGCCATAAAAATCCCCCTGTGGTTGCAGATGGGAAATGTGTGTGTGTCTGCAGGGTGATTGGAGTGGTGGATGGGGGGGTTGCTCAGCATAGCTGCGCTCACCACCATCGTGCCACGTGTCCCAGCTATCATCCCAATATAGCGCCGGGGCTAAGCCGCAGAGGGCAGCATTTGCGGGTGGGGGGTTGGGGGGACAGCCCTCTTATCCCACTCAGGTCTGCTCCACCTCCACTTCGACCTGACCCCACCCTACAGCTTGTGACCTTTGACCTCAGTGTCTGTGCCGTTCTCCAAATGAGGGTCAAATGCGGAGGACTCAAGCTGGTGTGTGGTATGGGGTTCTGGTGCATCATGGCTGCCATACATCACCCAGGTGGGTGCTAATACACACACACACATCTGGTGGTTAGAAAGATCCCCCCACCCCCTTCATTGTAAAGCACTTTGGGTGTCTTGAAAAGCGCTACATAAATGCAATGTAGTGGTGGTGTTGTCAGGACTGACCAGAGTGTACAGCAGACGGCACAGTGGTGAGTGAGTGACCAGGGTGTGGGTGAGTCAGGAAAGGGGAGGGGTCAAATGAGGGTAAATATGAGCGTTGGCGGGTGAATTTTGTCATTTTACCTGCAACTGTGGCGGGTGTGCAAATGCTATCCAGCCATAAGTTCCAGATAGTCTATGAAAGTATTCACACGCGCATGCTGTATCGTAGTGTGTATGTGTAAGAGTAAACAGCGCAGATGCTTATAAGCTCAGCATGTATTGATAAACAACACTCTGAGCGTTTATTTGGTCTTAGGTCAGGGGTGCTGCAGTCAGGGGTGCTGCATTAGAGTCATGGATTTCTTCTCATATATATAATGCAATTTTAATGCGCCTGATAACCCTCCCGTTGATACCCGAAGTTCCACATTAACGCCATATGCGCACAAAATTCCAAAACCAACCCGTGATTTTGGCTTATTAGGCTAGTAGCGCGACCTGACGACTCCATTCCTGAGGCACATTAAGTGCATATTTTTCATCATAATTATGATATAACTATTACGACGAGAAGATATAAAGACTGATCAAATATGATCTAGGAAACTTCTTGTTCACCAATTTGTAATGATCAGTGATGATTATAGCCTGCAGTAGCCTAACTGTCCAAGCGCGAATGCATCAGTACAGTATTATCACGTTGATAATAACGCCGTATGCGCACTAATTGATTCCAAAGACCAACCTGTGATTTTATTTTAACCTATTCTACCTGCTCAACCTACCAACACCGCCACCAATAGAAGGAGTACGGGTCCATTTCCAAAGCACATAGTAGAGCCCTGCACTCCCGCGGGAGTCCCGCGGGACCCGACGCACAACAGTGCGGCGCGGGACACATTTTGAAAGGTCATTGCGGGCACGGGCGGGAGCGGGACTGCACAATGCGGGAGCAGGCGAGTGGGATGATAAACTGCAGTCCCGCAAACTAAATATGAGTGTAAAGTAACATTTAAAAATGATTAATGTATGCCTATCAAACATAGGCATGGATATGCTGGATATTTGATTTGTTATTAATAAAAACATTTTAAACAGCCTACATTTGCGGATGTGGTCTAATCTCGCGCACATTTTAGACAGTGCCTTTCCAGTTCTCTGTGTTTGATAGAGCTTCGAAGGCATGGCAGAAGAACAGAGTACCTCTAGCGCTTCAGAGGAACAAAGCACCCCTGAAATCACACATTTGGAAGTCTTTTTCGCTTGTGTACGACGCAGAGGGAAATCAGCTGCCCTTTGCATGTTGTGATAAGTGCCAAAAGGTTCTGTCATACAACGGCCATAAATCAGGCACATCAGGCCTGAATCGCCATGCATGTACGGTCTTGAAAGGACAACAAGTGTTGGAGTTCAGAGGAAACAACACAAAAGTGACAGATGATCTAAAGGCAAAGACCGTGGAGAAATGTGTTGATTTTGTTGCTGCCGACCTCCGTTCCGTATGACAAAACCTCTTTCCTGTCAGCCACCATACATTACATCAATTCAGACTACAACTTACAGTCTAGAGTGCTATTTTCTGTCTTCGGAATTGATTGTTCACTTTTAGGGAAAAAAATTGTGTTTGTCACGGACAGAGGAGCGAACATGGTTTCCTCCTTGTGTGGATTCACAAGACTAAACTGTAGTGCCCATGTACTGAATTCAGTTCTCTCGCATGCTCTCTCGCCTGCTGTGATGGGCCAAGTCCCTGAAGTGGCCCAGCTTATCACCAACGTGAAGAAACTGGTCAGCTACTTTAAACATTCTGGCCTGCAAGTCAAGCTGACTAAGTCTCTCAAACAGTCAGTGGAGACGAGATGGAATTCAACTGTGGATATGCTGGATTCTGTCTCACACCAGTATGATGAGGTCACAACAATTCTGCTAGATAATAACCAGTATGACAAAATAGGCTGCATCAATAAATACATCCTTGGATGCCTGGTGGCGTTTCTCAAACCCTTTAAAGACGCAACGAATGACCTGGAGTCGGACAATACTGCCTTAAGTGCGGCGCTCGTTCTGCCCTGGTCCGTGAAGTCAAGAGAGCATTGTGAAGTGGCTAAGGCTGACCCCCTACTTAATGTCATCGCATCTGCTTGTGCGCAACACCTAGACGAACTGTTGTCACCACGTATCCTTGTCCCAAATGGAATTAACATGCTCTATAAAATAGCAACTTTCCTGACTCCAAAACTACGTCATCTACGTCATTTGATGCAAATGAAAGACAACAAGTGACAGAAGCTGTGAAAGAGCTGACTGAGGAAATGGGATTTTATTTTGAAACTGGGGAAAATGCGGGGCCACCTCCACCTAAAAAGGTGATTTTCATGATTTTGAAGAATGGGAGGATGTTGGTGCTACGGGAGCTGACTCGCAGTCTTTAGATTCCGAGATAGAGGACTATTTGAAAGTCAAACTGGATGGTTCCGAATCACACCAACCCAACGATATTCTCCTGTGGTGGAAGAAGCACTGCTATGAATTTCCCACACTTGCCAAACTGGCACGGCATGTGCTATGCATTCCAGGCTCCAGCGCACCGTCCGAGCTCGTAATACGGGACTGTGTTTTGTAATCACATTTCAATTGTTTAAAAGGCCTATAGGATATTCTAGTCAAAAACACGTTTTACAAATGTTGTAAATGTCAGTTACTGAGCCCTGTATGGCTGAGCAATAAATATGTTACCAGTTACCACTTAAGAATTATGTGCGCGGGTGTTTTTTTTCCAAGCCAATGAAAAGCCAAAGAAAGCGAACGTCTCCATCTTGCGAGATTTGCGGGCGGGAGCGGGACTGCACAATGCGGGTGCGGGCGGGAGCGGGACTGAAAAATCTGTCCCGCGCAGACCTCTAGCACTTAGCCACTGAATACACAGGTAGCATACACACTCACATAACGAAATACATAGGCTTAGAAGATTAACCGATGGTGACACTTAAGCCCACGATAGGCCAAGCTTGCAAAACGCGCCCAAAACATGCAACAGTAGCCCACACAACAGAATCACACTTACAAGCGACATTTACAACTTCTTCGTGAATACTAATAGCACTTTGGAGATAAACATCGTAAACACTTCGAGAAAGCACTCGGCGGTGCTATAGCCTATTCACACTTAAATCGATAGTATACTGGCTAAGTTATAGTACAAAAAGCTAACTTACTATTTCTAAAGCTTTCTGATGGCCAGCCTGTGCATCTAATTTCGCTGCACAAACTCTGGCCATGTCAATTTCTTTAAGTATGTCCCAGTGAATGTGACAGCACATCAAGTAATTTCGTCTTCTTTGTGTGCGATGTGATAAGAAAAAAAAAACATGCATTCTTTTCTGTGCCGTTATGAGCAGCAGGTTCTTTGGGATAGCTGCTATAGGCCATCTCAATAGTTTTTACCTTTGACCTCATAATGTAGCCTACATAACAATAACTTTGAAATACACATTACTCATTTTTCATACGTTATTATGTTTATATTCAGATATGAATTTCATGTTGATATTATAAATTTGTTCAGATGGCGAAATTAGTGATGATAAAAACGTGTAATTACTCCTCAGTAGAGGGTGCTCATCGCCCTTGGTACCTTGGTGTTCTAATTTCTCATTTCCAGAGCAGGTCAATGCAGTTGAAATAGGTTAATAGAGTGCATCCTATAGTTGCAGGTAGATATTGCTATATATTTCCAACCACCTTCTGTAATGATGCAGTTTTCACTTCCATGGTGTGTCTCCAGTGCTCAGTTACACAGATAAGTTGAAACAGGAGTATTGTAAACTCCTGTAGTTATAGAAAGATATAGATTTCAAGTCATTGTTTTGAATCACTTTGTCTTTGTTTTCTGTTTTGCAACAGTAGAGTATGTATTGGACAGAGTATGTATTATGACCAAAAAGAGGCCTGTCTCATGTATTGTTAACACAGCAACAGAATAATCAGCTTTGTAACAAACTATGAATTGGAAAATATTTGCATTTCTAGGCATTATAATGTATGGAACGGTTCAATATAAAGTGGCTGGTAAAAATGTTGAGTGGCTGGTAGATTTTAGAATCTACCTGCCACAGTGGCAGGTGAACAAAAAAGTTAATTTCCATCCCTGACACACACACACACACACACACACACAATGCTCTGCCTTTTGTCTCTGTGGCTAGAGTGCAGAGGAGGGTGTGTGTATATGCTCCACAGCTGTCTTAGGGCCCGTCCACACGACAACGTTTTCAGGTCAAAATGGTAAAGTTTGTTTGCCTTTTGGCCTTCCGTCCACACGGCGCCGGGTTCCAAAGTGAGAAAGTCTGACAACGCCGCCGTTTCATTCTCATGTGGACAGCGTAAACGCAACCTTTTGAAAACGATGACGTCGTCGTCCATTCACCTTGCGCTGCACATATTACAACAACTTCAAACTTTTAGAAACTGGTTGCTGTCGAATAAATTGTGATTTGATTAGCTTGTAGTGTAGGCTGGCTGTTGTGCAATTGTTTCTATCCTTTCCCATTAAACTGTCTGTATGGCTAGTAGGCTATAACAAATATGTCTTGTAGGCTTTCATTATTTTTAATTACAGAGCAACTGTCGCTGCTTTCAGCTCCCCTCAGTAACAACACGCATTGCTAAAATCAACATATGACATGTTTTAAACGAATAATTGAGCAGTTGTCTCAAGTTTATTTGCAGCTCCTTCTATTTTTTCATGTTCTGCTCCGTATCGCTTAAATGGGTCAATTTAACGACGTGACATCTCACAACAGCGTCAAACTTTTACAAACGGGTTGTTGTGGGATACTTTGGGGTAAAAATCGTCTGCAGTGTAGGCTATGTGTAATGCAACTGTTTCTACCTTCTGACATTGAACTACAGGATGTTTTTTGTATACATCGCTAGTTCAGCCCAACAAACGCTTTTCACGTTATGCTTTTGAAATTGGGCAACTGTGGCTGCATCCGACCCATCTAAATTAGAACACACATTGCTAAAATCAACATACATTACATGTTTAAAGTGAATCATTGCGCTTCTGATCATGCCCCTCAAGCTGAGACAGCACACTTTCTGCAATGACAACGCAATGAAAACGTTCCCGTGTGGACGTAAATATTTACTGCTCCGTTGTGGTGTGGACGCGACTTTTTTTTTAACCCGCAAAGAAAAAAATCCAGGAACTTTGTCGTGTGGACGGGGCCTTAATGTATTAAGTACCCCCCATCTGCTGCTTCAAGGAGAGGCAGGGTGGGGGTGGGTGTTCTGAGATCATGGGGGAAATTTGTGGCCTCCATCAACAACAACCTACCCCACCCCACACACACACATACACACACGCACCTCCTCCTCTCTGCCCAATGACAGGCCTGTATGTCCACTTGCAGATGCTGAGGGGGAGTCGTGTGCTTTGTCATTTGGAGGGGTGGGGAGGGCCACAGGCTGCCGAAATCTGTCAGTCCATGACCTGGGAGCTGAAAAGATACAAAGGGACAGGACGTGGAGGCTCACCCAGGCCCAATTTTTTAAAAAAAAGAAGGGTGGGGCACAGTCTGTCATTCCTGATACAAAGAGACATCCTGCAGACCGTGTGCTTCATTGTTTTTGTTTGTGTATGTGCATGTGTGCGTGTGTTTAGTTGTTATGTTAATATGGGCATGTAGGGCTCAAAATACAACCACGAACCAGGAAAATGTTATCAGTACTCTTGTCATTTACTGGAAGCAACTTCCTCATTTCTGTCACGCAATAGAAAGATAAAGAGAGGCCAGGAAGGGAATTAAGTTTTGTCTGAGTAAGTTTAGTTGGAACGCCCTAAAGTCAAATGCTGCATGCTGCTATGCGGTTTGGACTGACTTGCGGTTGAAGAGTAGTGTGCTAATTCACAAGACCTGTACCCAACTGCTGAGGTCTGCACCCAAGTCAGTGGCCTGGCAGTAGAACAGGAGCCTGTGTCACTGTGTGTGTGTGTATGCTGTAAAAGTTTGCTGTGGTCTGCCAGGCAAACTTTTCTGCCTTTTTTTTCCGGCTATGCAGGGATCTGCTGCTCCAGTGGCTGAAGGCTCTGTTAGCACATGCTAACCTGCCGCTAGCGCCCCTCCCTTTCTTCACATTTCAGCCGTGAGCGTCACTCTCTCCAAAGAAATACCTCTCTTTTCATCAGCTGCTCTGTGCGTGCGTGCGTGTGTGTGTGTGTGTATACACATTCAACCCCCCCCATTCTTTTACAGAACCACACAAGTATACTTCGATTTACATGTGTACTCATATATACACATTCAACCCCCCCGCGCCCCCCAAACACAAACACACACACACACACTCCCCCTAACCCCTGTCACTTTGTCAGGCCAGCTTCAGATGACTCGGCTGCTGCGGTGTGTCTGATGTGCCGTGAGACCACTGAAATTGAAGACCCAGAGTCTTCTACCCCCTCGCTCCACTCTCCCTCCCTCGCCGCAGTCCTCTTCTCGTCTTACAGCCCTGTAAACAGAGACAGCTATTAGCCTTTTTTCTCACACATCGCTGGCATGTTAAGAGCCGTGTTTTTTTCCTAACTCACACTCACACATACTTCAGCTGTCAGTGCAGTTGATTTTTTTCTCTGTTGTGGTTTGTTTTGTATATTTCGATTTTCATTCGTTTATTTATTTTTTAACTCAACTGTTCCTGTAAGTCCAGGCATTATCCCCTGATGTACGCTTTTAAGATTTAAACCCTACTGAGTCCGTTTAAACCCCTCAGCTTTGATAACAAATCCTGTGTTATGGATGATGATGAACCCCCCTCAACCACCCACCCTCTCATTATACATGCTATTCTGCCCATTACCCCAAAGGCATGTACAACCCTCCAACACTCAGAAGACTCACTTTCTTTCCCTCTATCTTCCTCTCTCTCTCTCTCTCACACATACACACAGGCAGACACACACACACACACTGCGGATACCCCAACAAAAGCCGCCCCGCATAGCAGCCATGAGCCACGTCACTGCAACAGCCCAGTTTGAGGAGGAGCTGCTACTTGTAATGGGGCAGAATTACAATTTCTCTCTGCCATACAATCCCCAGTGTTTGCAGCACAGCAGCACGTGATGACAGAGGGAGGAAGAGTGGTGATGTGTGGAGAGCTTTTCTGTGTCTTGGTTTCATTTCTGTCTCTCCCTGTCTTTTATTCCGACAATTCCAAAATTTGGCCAGCTGAACATCACAGGGAGGTCTGATGAAAGTGCAGCTTGGGCAGGAAACGTCTTGTGCCAAATTTGAACAGGAAGCTGCGAATACGACGCTTATTGGCCACAAAATCATCTGGTTTTGGTTTTGAGATGTTCAGCGGTGATAAAGATCGTTTAATCTGCTCTGTGCTCTGCGTCACTTGTCACACTCAGTACTTCAGCCCTTCCCTTCCATGGAATTCCACAGCACTGGTATCCTCCTTTTGTTTCATGTCGAAATTCCCAGTGCAGAGAGGGGTTGGGGGGGTGGGGGGGTGGACTTGCTAGACTTGCCAAGACCTGTTCCATGCTGCTGCCGCTGACGTGAATTAATCCTTCGCCCTTTCTCCCCTACAAAGCCAAAAGACAGTAACTAGCCCATATATTTTGTCAAAACATTTACTTTAGACAGGAAATGGACTTTGTGACACCTATTTTGTCTTGTGACCAAATCTTGTGCTTCTTCCTATTGAGAAAGCATCACCACTATTATACTTACAGTATGTTTGACTGGGCAGTATGACAACTTTAAAGGCATTTTTCTCGGTTTCAGTGTTCGTGTAGTTACTGCACTTTGCTTTTGTAGGACAGCTTTGCTCTCCACCCCCGCCATCCCTTCTGCACACTGTTTTGGCAAGCTCTCACAGTTACATGAGTCATGACTTCTGCAGAAAAGGTTTTATTTAATTTTATTCAAGCTTAACAACCACAGGACCATATTTACAGTTGCTCTTCCAGTGATGAATGAGGATGACTCTGCAAGCCACGGCAATTAGGCACTGATGCATTATTTAGGCAAGTTCAGACACAGAATGACTAAATCTCAGGAGCTGGTGAAGTCAAGGTGGCGTAAAGACCATTGTGTTTTTTTCTTTGTCTTGTCCATAGCCTAAAGCACAGAATGTAAGGCTGTTTGAAAGAAAATGTTCAAATGAAAGCAGTTGCATTTACAGCGCAGAAGCTCTTTGCCTTCCCTATTAGTTACCCTTCCTGTCCTTGGGCAAAGAGGAAAAAAACAATCAGCACCCAAACAAAGGCACATTGTTTCTCCATTCCGACACTCCCACCCTCATCTTGAGTTCTCAACAGACCTCTCAGTGCTCAGTAAGTATGCACATTTGGCCCTGGCACGCTGCTAGTGTTTGGGGCCTGTGGATGTGCGCAAGACCTTCCCCATGCGCAGGTTTAGGCCCTGGTAGGCCTTCCCCAGCTGCCCAACTTCAAATAGACCGTTTCAAGAGACTTTGATTAATAGCATTACAGCTGTTCCCATATATTTTTTTCTGTTTTCACATTCCCTGTGATGTGAAATATAGCTGAAATAGTTTTGGAACGAAATACAATGTTCGGGAATGAAATACAACGTTCAGGCATTGTTTTTGTTTTTACCGTTGAAGGGCTCAAAACATCATGAGGAGAATAATTGGGGAGGGGTGTCAAAGGGTGTTTGTTGTGTCAGAGCTTCCTGTGCCCATCTTAATTGGCCTGATCTCTCAGCTTAAGGAGCACAGAGAGCAGATTAGGATCGATTGCAGTGAGAGTCCTCCTAAACCCACCATGGCTATTCTTTGTGTTGGTCTGCTTGTGTCCCTGTTTTGTGTCACCTCATTGACAAAAAGCGTCTCCGCTGCCATAGTGGAGAGTGAAAATCGGTCTGTCTCAGAGGCAGATGGAGGACAAAAGGTTCTGTGTGTGTGAGAGAGAGAGAGAGAGAGAGAGAGAGAGAGAGAGAGAGAGAGAGAGAGAGAGAGAGAGAGAGAGAGAGAGAGAGAGAGAGAGAGAGAGAGAGAGGGAGAGGGAGAGGGAGAGGGAGAGGGAGAGGGAGAGGGAGAGGGAGAGAGAGAGAGAGGGGGAGAGAGAGAGAGAGGGGGGGGGGAGAGAGAGGGGGAGAGAGAGACCCCCTGGCTGAACCCAAGTTGAACCCAAATGTGTGTGTATTTGTTAAATCGATTTTTATTGGGTGTGATGACACTTGCTTAAGTGATGGAAGTGTGCTGTCTCATTTTTTTCCCCATGTGTCACAAAATTAGCTGTTGAAAAGGCATAACTGTTAGCCTACATCACTGAAAGTTTTGAGACAACATATCAGACTGTTTCTTTTGATATTGTTTGTGCACCTCTGACCCATGATTCCCATTTTCCAATTTTCACTTCATGCCCCATGGTCTGTACATGACCCAATGGAATTTTTTCAGCATTTTGTGGTATCATAAATTGCTGTAGTCTACATCTAAATTTAAATCGAGTGGATCGGGTCTTTCAAAAGGCACAAGTACAGATCAAAAGTGCTGCCAGTTTTCATAGCCCAGCTCTGTTTGCCTCGTCAACTAGAACAGCACATTCTAACCAGAGTCTGAACTTGTTAGTTGGCAGTGAAAAAACTCAAACTCAGTGACTCAAATCTCCTCTTGATTTAGTACCTCCATCCCAAAATCTCAATTGAAGATGCAGTCTGGCCAAACCAGCCTGTGCAATTTCAACCTTCATAATTTCAGGAGTGATTAACACAGCAACATAACCCTTGATACCTCATTTATCCAAAACCACAGGTTTCTGAAATTTAATTTGGATGCCTGACTGGGCCAAATTAAGGCTGTAAATGTACTTTTGCACTGAATTCCCTGAGGGTCATCATTAGGCCTCTGATCAGTGGCAGCTAGTCTTTAGCTGTCTTCTGACTGCATGTCTCTCCCCTCCAACCGTCCCTGAACCAACTAACTAATGTTAACACCCAACCGACACCCGCCGCTAATGGCCGCCCTCCTGCTCCCCTGCAGGATGTCCGAGGCCCTCGGGCATGCAGCACGGCTGGCTCAACCTGACCGAGACCAACCGGGGCTCGGTCCCGGTGGGCACCCTGCTGCAGTATGGCTGTGACGTGGGCTACGTGCTGGACGGGCCCAGCATCATCACGTGCACCGCTTCAGGACACTGGTCCTTCGAGCCACCCCTCTGCATAGGCACAGACGGTGAGACTGCAACCCTCCCACCATCGAGGCGAAGGGGTCCTTTTCTCCCCAGCATGTTGCTACAGTCAGCATTTGCATATCAACTCTACTACAAAAGTAGTTCAATAAAACCCATTAGTTTTTCAGTAAAGGCCAGCAGCTAACATTAGCCATGTATATTTCTGGGTAAAAATGGGTGTGCTTGCTTCCAGCTCTAAGGTCCTGTAGAAATTGGGTTCTTGTCTTTTCCATGTGTAGCTTGTCGACCACCCAGCGAACCAGAGAACGGGGGCTACACCTGCCACCCCTCCCCCTGCCATCGCTTTACCCAGGGCACGGCTATCGAGTACTACTGCGACGAGGGCTACACTCTGAAGGGGGAGTACAAGCTCCGCATCTGCCAGAATGGCGAGTGGGATCCAGCCCTGCCCGTCAGCTGTCACCCAGTCCAAGACAACGTGGTGCAGGGTCAGTTCATCTTACCGCCTTTTAGCGAATGCTCTGGGGAGATAGGAGTTAGGAGTAGGGTTTGTGACAGGCAAGTTGTGCTGAAACATTCCCCGGTGCAGTGCAGTGCAGACAAGGCCGTTCTTTGTGTGGTGGCACTGCTGTAAAGAGATCCCCCTTATCTCATCTGTTCCTGTCCTTGTAATAAAAGTATTGACCTTGAGTGGTTGTAATGTGGAACATATCAGAACACATTTCAAATTGTGTTACTTGTGTTAGTAATGTAATCAAATCATACATCCCCAGGTGTTAGGTTCCAAATTCTACTAACTGGAGGCAAAATAGCCTCTAAGAATCTGTAGATGAAGGATTTCCTGGCGGGACTGTATTTTAATACTGGCTTTGTCTGGTGCATGTTGATCAGGAGGTTGTAAGAAGTCTTACTAAGTGAGGTATCTTGCCTCTGAAACAAGGCAGGGTTACCAGCTAACCCCGGCTCCCCCCCACCCCCACCCCCACGGCCCTTCCTGCACCCCTGCAGGCTGTCCGAGACCACCAGACATGCAGCACGGCTGGACAAACCTCAGCGAGACCAACCGGGGCTCGTTCCCTGTGGGCACGCTAGTGCAGTTTGCCTGTGACGTGGGCTACGTGCTGGACGGGTCCAGCCTAGCCATGTGCACCGCGTCAGGACACTGGTCCTTCGAGCTGCCCCTCTGCATACGCACAGACGGTGAGACTGCACAGCATCACCCGCTGCGAGTCCACACGTCAACACTCCTGGCTGCCCTAATTGCTAACGGCATTCTCTTAAAGTGTCACTCACACGCTACAATATGACTGCATACTTACACATACAGTGCCTCAGTTAAACCTTTAAATAATACAATTCCACTTTGGTTTAACATTTTTGTAACTAAGTCTCTAGGTCATATCGTCAGTTATGCATCCATTAAATACATATTGAGTTGTACTCCGCTCCAAGCTGTTCTGTAATCATGACCTCTCAGGCTTAAAGCAACACTAAGTAGGTTTCGTCTTCGGTCGCCCTACAGGTTGGAAACGGAATTATCTCTGTAATTATGTCGAACTACAGAGAGATGCTCTGCTCCTCCAAACTTACTTAGTGCGGTTATAGCCCATGGAGGGCGGCAGAGCGAATTCAGAGATGCCTTTCACCCTGTTACAAGTTGATGAACCACTGAAACGATTTTGGAAACATTTTTTTAAGATTGAAAAAACTACTTAGTGTTGCTTTAATTGTTTCACAACATAGTAGAAGCTGTTACACAAGACAAATAGCACATTGCACACAGACAGCAGGCCCATTTCAAACTAGCAAACCCATTTAGGTGGCATATGTGTATTATTTCACTTCCTACATAAGTTGGGCATATTCTATTATGCTATCACCCTGTTGACAACTCTTGAGTCTGAATCATGGTACACCCTCTGGTAGACCTAGCTGTGAATGTCCACAGGATGCCACCAACATTTACCTCTCTTCACATATGTTCTGTATTGTCTGCCACAAATCAGATGTCCTTTTCACAGTCCCCTTGCACTGATGATGAACTTCTCTGGATTACTTGTGAGTCTGTTTACTCACATGTGCTGTCGTTCCCCAGATTGCCAGCCTCCCAGTGAGCCTGAGAATGGTGGCTACAACTGCCACCCCACTCCATGCCACCGGCTCACCCATGGCACCGTGATCGAGTACTTCTGCGACGAAGGCTATGCGCTGAAAGGGGAGTACAAGTACCGCACCTGCCAGAACGGCGAGTGGGACTCCGCCATGCAGATCAGCTGCCACCTGAGCCAAGGTGAGCTTTTTTTTTTTTTTTTTTGACCATCTTCTTGACCCTCTCTCTCCCTGTCTGTCCCTCTCACCCTGGCCCTGCCTGCCTACTACTTAATCCTGACTACTGCTTAACCCTTACAATAAAATTACCCCCTTGTGTTTGTGTTAAAGGAGAACTTCGGTGTAAAATGAAAATTGGCATGTTAAAACATCATACCGAGTTGGTATGTGTACTGAGGAGCAAAATTGATTTAGCCTGTTGCATTCAGAGTTTAACTATTTTTTATCGTTTGTCACAGAAGGCTAACAATGGAAGCGGTAGGTGCCCTTCGACGAAGCATGACGACTACGCTATTTTTAAACCATTAAAACAGCTTGAAGAAACTCCACACTCCATCGGTAGTACAACAAAGACCCTGACATTAAAAACGAGGCACTGAGAACTTTGTAAGTGTACACAACATTTATTAATAAAACAGTTTTGACAGCCAGTACCTTGCTGTAGTTTCTTGTCGCTGCCATGATGAAAGTCTGCACAAGTCGATTGACGAACATGAACCAGCAGGAAGAATAGGAGGAGAGGTAGTACAATCGACTTGTTTGGACTTTCATCATGGCGGCGACGAGAAACAACTGCAAACTACTGCATGTAAGAACAGCTTTTTAAATAAACGTTGTGTACATTTACAATATTCTCAGTGCTTTGTTTTGAATGGAGTGTGGAGTTTCTTCGAGCTGTTTTAATGGTTTAAAAATAGCGTAGTTGTCATGCTTCGTCTAAGGGCACCTACCACTTCCAATGTTAGCCTTCTGGGACAAATGATAAAAAATAGTTAAACTCTGAATGCAACAGGCTAAATCAATTTTGCTCCCCTGAAGTTTGGTGGTATTAGCCATACCTGGTCAATTACGCAAACATTGACGGTTGGTTTTTGTGTGTGTTCTTGTTGCGTGTTGTGTGCTGATGCCTGCGCTGCGTGTGTGCTCCTGACAGGCAAGGATGAGCACTCTCCGCTGGGCATGCCAGCCTGGTCTATCGTGCTGTCCACGGCCAGCTCAGTGGCCCTCATCCTGCTCCTGGTGGTGCTCTTCGTCCTGCTGCAGCCCAAACTCAAGTCCCTGCACCACAGCCGGTGAGCTCCCCCTCTGCTCAGACACTGACTGCCCCCTTCAATCTTAATAGGTTTTTTTGAGTTCTGACCATTTCACACTAATGAGTACCCTTAACACACTATCCAGTTACTTCAGTCGCAGTGTATGCATTAATGACTTACTTATTAGTAATGTGTTACCTATTAGTCGCTCAGAGCAACATAAGTAACTTACTAATTATTGACAGAAAGCAACAAAAATCTATACATGACTATTTTTGAGGTATGTTTATGTGATAACTAGTTTGTGTCACCCTAGAAAGTACCCTTAACACACTATCTAGAGTAGTCACCTCAGTCATTGTGCTTATGCATTTATGAGCCAACAAAATTAGTTACTCAAAGCAACAGTAAACAGCAAATGGTTGTTTTTAAGATACGCTCATTTCATGGCTAGTTTGGGCATTATAGCTCTGTGGTTTGATGATATATGGCCACATCATAGGGCAATAAACGCATCAGTCAGTGCTGTGCACTGGTTGTGTTCAGGTTGTGGTATGGGATGTACTTGCGAAGATGTTTTTTGCAGCACGATAGCCCCTGCTATGTTGCCAAAAGGTGCTAGTTGTTTTTTTTATCAGTGTCACCTGTGTTTGCACTGGTGTGTTTTGCTTGCCTTTAAAGCCGTTGGCGCGCCCATTTTAGATCAAGATCCCACAGTTCCTCTGTTAGTAAAACTGGTTAGCTTGTCAGAACAGTATGTGCTTGTAAAAACAGCACGGCAACTGTTTGCCAAATGTGGCAGGCAGGGGTGGTAGTTCTAAATATTGTCATGTTCATTTCTGGCTTCAATTGCCTCACTTATTCCTTTGTTCACTTCCTTCCCTTGTTGTGGTATTGTGATATACTCCATATATTACACACGTTTGTGTTGCATTATTACAAGCATTCTTCTTCTTGATACTACCGTACTGTGTAGACACTTGTAAGCTTAATCTCTCTAGCTTTTCATTCAGCTACAAAACAAACACGATAGAAACCAAGCATGTTGTACAGCTTAATGGTACAATGTAATGACATTTCATAAACCCACTGCATACACTTTAATAACCCAAGGTGATAGTTTATAAACCTGACATGAGTACACAACAGTATATTTTGTAGCTTTTTTTGTTACACAGTGGGAATTCCTGGCTGAGGAGTTAGTAAACAAATAAATGCATGCCTCTCATCTACAGTTTTAAAAAAAGCTGATTAAAAAAAACCCTTATCACAGATCAAATTGCGTCCCTCCCCCGTGATTACGCAGGCTAAGTAAAGTTGGCATGGGATGCAGTGGTCTCCTGCTCTGTGTCCAGGGCTGGGCCGTGTCCCCTGTAATCCCCTGTTGCGTAATCACTACAGCAGCACTGAGCCCTGCTATTACAGCCCACTCAGGTGGACAGAAGGTGGCATGTGGTTACATGCAATGTGTCAAGGTGTCCTCTTGATCCTCCTATCACTCTCTCGGCCTCTGTCTCTGTCTGACACTCTGTCTGTCTCTCTCTCTCTATCTCTCTGTCTCTTTCTCTCCCTCCCTTCCTATCTTTCTCTTTTTCTCTCTCTCTCTGTCTGTCCCTCTCTCTCTTTCCCTTTGTGGAACTAGCTTCAGACGGATAGCTCCCCCCTCTCAGCTGGGCTCTGTTGAAGAGTTGAAGAGTTCTTCCTCAGCATTGTCATCATGCTCTTCAAAGCTCATGGTCCCTGGTCTCTTTAAAGCAACACTAAGTAGTTTTTTCCAACCTAAATTTTTTTTCAAAATCGTTTCAGTGGTTCATCAACTTATAACAGGGTGAAAGGCACTTCTGAATTCGCCTTACCACCCTCCATGGGCCATAACCCCACTAAGTAAGTTTGGAGGAGCGGACCATTTCTCTTTAGTTCTGTATATGAGACAATTTTGCTTCCAACCTGAAGGCCAACTGAAGACGAAAACTACTTAGTGTTGCTTTTAGGCACTTTGAAACAATGTACTGTATATTGGTAACACTTCAGTCACTAAAATTTAAATGTATGAAATTAATTCTAACCAAATTGTATTGAATCAAATTAATTTCAAATTAACTGAACTAAATTATTTCTAAAATGAATCTAAATGATTGGTGGCCCTTTCCAAAGACATGTCCCTATATTTAGATCTCACTCGTACACCTGTATATCTCTAACATCGTGTCTCTGTGTCCTCTTTCTGTGTTGTTGTTCCTCGTCACAGGCGTGAGCAGGGTGTGTCGGGCCAGCCGTCCTCCATAGTGGTGGAGGGGGTGCAGGTGTCTCTGCCCTCCTACGAGGAGGCCGTGTACGGCAGCAGCGGCCTGTCGGCACCGGCAGCCTCCTCCGCCCCGCAGGAGTCCCGTGTGCAGATTGTTCTCTCCGAGGGGCTGCAGTCGGACGGGGGCTCCCAGTCCGACTGCCGCCTCCTACCCTGCGCCTCCTCTTCTTCCTCCTCTTCTTCCTCCTCTGGTGCCGCTGCTGGGGCCACCGGCTCCTCCCGCCCCCTGCGCCACCATGCTGAGACGGTGCTGGTGCACCCGGCGCCCTCCTGCTCTTCCTCCTCCCCCTCTTCCTCCTCCTCCCCCTCCCCCTACTCGCCCCCCTCTTCTTGCTCCTGGGCCACTGAGCAGCCTGGGGCTGCCGCCGCCACGCCCCTCCCCCCCGACTCGGAGAGCAGCGACCAGCACAGCCTGCTCTCCCTTACCTCATCTGAGGAGTTCGCTGATGGTACGTAACACACACACACATACATACATACATACAAACACACACACACACACACTGTGTCAATGTTCAGCCTGCTCTCCCTCACCTCCTCCGAGGAGTTTGCTGATGGCACTCGTGGCCCTCTGAAGTGAAGTTGTGAATCGCGAGCTCATTACGGCACTATTAGTCATCCTGTAGGTGAGGTTAGCGTCCTGGTTCGTGCCTATTTTGCATACCAAAACAATGCCACAAGTGTGCCTGACAAGGAGTTTTAAATCTACACTCCTGACAGTTTGAAAAGCAAGAGTGCGGCGCTTCATACTAGCCTGGTAAACCCGCCCCTCGTATTTCATTTCATTTTGTACAGAGGTTAATGAAATACGAGGGGCTGGTTTACCAGGCTAGCTTGATACCACACTGTGTGGCGCTACTTTGGCTTCCCAAAGCAAGAGGGGAAAATCACGAGGGAGGACAAAGTGACATGTCTGACTGTTAATTAAAAAACAGTCATCACACCGTGTTGTTCTTTCAAAAACATCACTGACTAGGTGCACGAAAGATTCCTGTAAGCTTGTGTATTTCCGATGGAGCATAACTGTGTCGTAACAACATCTTCTGTTATATTCCGCTCATTACATCTTCACTCCGACACTGAATATCTTGTTTTGCTCAATAACAACAATGCATATTTAACATGCATAAATATTTAGCCTTTCGTTCACGTAGTCTATTGACATTGACTGATACACTGCCAACTTAAGTTTGATACCAATATAGGTCTTACTGACGGCATTCAGTGGTCAAAATATTATTGATAAATGTTCAAATATTATTCAAATATTAATATTCATAAACAAACTAATTTCGAATCTGTGTTTGTATGTATTAAGGCTTTGACTTTTGCTCAAAAATCAAACACACACACACTGTCAATGTTCAGTCTGCTGTCCCTCAGTTCCTCTGGGAAGTTCGCTGATGGTACGTACTGTATCGTACGGTCATCCCTCCGTACTGACACTCTGTGTGAGTGTTACAGCTCGCGTGCGTGTGTTTGTGTGGGTATCATGTGTTTGAGGCCCTGATTGATTACATTGATTTGAAGTTAGGCCCGGATCTAGACTGCACAAATAAGGGGGGCATTTCACAGAGTACATTTTTCTTTTAATGTATGACTGGCATGACATGAACACCCAATTTAGGGTTGCGATCAAATAATGTAGATTATTTTATATAATAATATAAAATGTAAATATTCATGCAGAAAATGGGCAGAGTTTAGTAGAGACGTATCAAAGGTATGGCTGGGCTACTGCAATATGCTACTAACCAATTATTATTATGCCTAGCTTTCTATGTGACGCCAGTGAAATAAAATAAAACAAATAAAACATAACCTTAAGGGTCAATGCATTTCCACATGAATATAGACTAGGTATAAAGTCAAATTTTCAACTCATGTTTGGTAAAAGCATAGCCAAAAATAATCAATCAGAGTATATGCACACTGTAAACACAGATATATTTGAAATTTGTCTCTGCTTTCCTCAGAAGTGGTTAGTTATGTATCAGACCAAATGGTAAATAATGGTAGGCCTAAGTCGACTAGTTTGGTTTATACCACTCACTGCTGCTCAGTGTCACCATGGAACATCCTCTGACAAGTTATTTGTATAAATTCGTAAAAATGAACAATTTTCTGTTTTTTATGGATGTGTAAAAATTAACAATTCTGGCCATTTGTATAGATTTGTAAAAATCAAGATTTAAAGACTTTTATTGTTATTGAACAGTTAAAGGAGAACTTCGGTGTAAAATGAAAATTGGCATGTTAAAACATCATACCGAGTTGGTATGTGTACTGAGGAGCAAAATTGATTTAGCCTGTTGCATTCAGAGTTTAACTATTTTTTTATTGTTTGTCCCAGAAGGCTAACAATGGAAGTGGTAGGTGCCCTCAGACGAAGCATGACGACTACGCTATTTTTAAACCATTAAAACAGCTCGAAGAAACTCCACACTCCATCGGTAGTACAACAAAGCCCCTGACATTAAAAACGAGACACTGAGAACTTTGTAAGTGTACACAACATTTATTAATAAAACAGTTTTGACAAGCAGTACCTTGCTGTAGTTTATCGTCGCCGCCATGATGAAAGTCTGCACAGGTCGATTGACGAACACAAACCAGCAGAAAGAATAGAAGGAGAGGTAGTACAATCAACTTGTTTGGACTTTCATCATGGCGGCAACGAGAAACAACTGCAAACTACTGCATGTAAGAACAGCTTTTTAAATAAACGTTGTGTACATTTACAATATTCTCAGTTGTTCGTTTTGAATGCCATAGCCTTTGTTGTACTACCAATGGAATGTGGAGTTTCTTCGAGCTGTTTTAATGGTTTAAAAATAGCGTAGTCGTCATGCTTCGTCTAAGGGCACCTACCACTTCCATTGTTAGCCTTCTGGGTCAAACTATAAGAAATAGTTAAACTCTGAATGCAACAGGCTAAATCAATTTTGCTCCTCAGTACACATACCAACTCGGTATGATGTTTTAACATGCCAATTTTCATTTTACACCGAAGTTCTCCTTTAAGAAATTAAGCAGCAAGTCCACTACGGAATGTACTGCATCTTTAAACCCTGCGACACGGTGTGGGCGTCCACCAAGATTAACTGTGGCGCGAGCTCTTAAACTGTACACTGAAATGACACGTAACTGCTACACCACCTAAGCAGCAAATTACTAGAAACAATGTGTTCCCCAAAAAAACTGTACATGGAGAATGAGTAATTACTGCTACTGTACACATATGACGCTGTACGACATTGACGCTACAATAACAACAATAACAACGAGCATACACGTGACATAACACCGTAATGACATGATGCACATAATGTTCAACAAGACAAGCGAAGAGATTTCCTTCGGGATCAATAAAGTAACTCTACTCTACTCTAAGAGAAGTTTGCGGCGCCTGGAACATAGATTCCTCCTTCATTGTATTGCTCTGAAAACCCGAAGTTGGGAGGCATATTTAGTACAGTAGGTGATCGCCTGAGGAGGGTCTGCTGATGGCTATGCTAATCGGGCAGGACAATAGAATGTCACACATTTGATTGCCGCTGTCCTAAACACGCCTAGTGATTGGTGGCTCCCCCTGAAAGGTCGGGGGCAGAAGAACATTCTGGGGGGGCATTGCACCGCCCAGCCCACCCCGTAGATCCGTACGTATGTAGATCCCCCCCGTAGACCTGTGGTATGTGATAACCTCTGATCTTCTCTCTTCCTTCCTTTCTCCCTTGCAGATATTCCTTTGTTGAAGGAAGCCTGAGGCCTGTTTGCAACCACACACCCCTCTCACCTGCTGATGCCAATGAGGACTACGGCTTCTGTAGCCCTCTCCAAAACTGCACCACCCCGCTCAGCCCAGGCCCTCCCAAGCAAAAAGGGCCTGCTCTATCTATGCTTAACCCTCTCTCTTCTCTCCCTCATCTGCAATGACTGAACCCCAAAGATGGAAAAAAAGGAATGTCCACAGACTACGAGGCCTGCAAACTGTATAGGCCACCGCCACTGTCATTATCTGCTCAGACCTGCTAAGACCTCTGCTCAGCTCAGCTCATGCAACTGATGGCCGGCAGCAGTGTTACCCACCTTCAAGAGATATGTACAAAGGCATACATAGGAAAAACAAGTTCTGAGGTTTTTGTTTTTGCTGTTTGTATTGTCAAGTTGTTTTCATCCACACAGATGTTTCTGCCATTTACATTGCCCCTGAAACACTGCAGTTGTTTTAGACAGAGGCCCTATCATTAAAGGCTTACAGTAGGCTGTATGACATAAACATGTCAAAAATTGTAACCCTCCTTATCAGATGACCTGTTGTATAAATTAAACAACAAATCGTCTTGTCCATTTTCACATGGTTGTTAAGGCCGCTGAAGGAGAACACAGAAAATCATGGATGGTTCTCTGTAAGTAAGTCACAAAGCTTGGGCCCTTTTCACATTTTCTGTATGTTGCATGCGGCTGTTCGTCTGCATCACAGGAAAAACCTTAGATCAACATGGATTCTGCAGGGGAAAACGAAAAGCATGATGTTTGGCACTCCATTTCCCAAGATGCACCACTTGCTACACCTGCTTAGCAACTTGGGATCATATTAGTGTTAGCGCGCCTGCGAGGAATGATTCTCACCCACTGTACCAAAAGAACTGCTGGCCTCTTAATTTTTGTTTAGCAACACACACACACACACACACACACACACACACACAATCATAAAAATACACACAAAATGAAATGTGCTATGCTACTTCTAAGGCATGAGTGGTTTCTTTTAAACGTGTTTATTTTGGTTTGTGTTTTCCAGTTGTGGAGAAATGCTGTTGGTGTGCTTCTGAATGCGAGTTCTTTTCCCCTCTCACCACTTTCACTGTGTATGGAAGGCCTTCATTTGGCAAAGGGCAGGCTTCCCTGTGTGTGTGTGTGTGTGTGTGTGTGTGTGTGTGTGTGTGTGTGTGTGTGTGTGTGTTGCATTATTATGGCTGTGATGATCAGTCTGATGTCTTCTCTGTATATGGGATTAAACTGCAATATTTATGATCCTGTCAAAGAAATTGGATCACTGTCCTATTATCAGTGCAAGGGGGTAACCCCCACCCCATCTCCACTTATGAATAGCTGATGGCTTTGCATTAAGCAAATCTGGGCACTCTGATAAGAAATGAATTGTACATCAAGTGGAACCGTCATTCCTGACTAATGTTGCTTCACTGCCTTTTTAATTGTCGTGTTTTTTGCTCATATTAAATCCCGGGCCCAAAGCACCTTGATCCCAATCAAATGCATGTAAATTCAAAAGTGATTGTTGACAGGAAGCATCAGTTGCTGTTCCAACGGCGGCCTTGTGACAGGAAGGGGTATCACAAAAAGTAAATCAGTTTCGGGAAAGGCAAAGCTGTAAATGCCTGTGGTAACAACAGGACTGACAAGGTCCTCAGATACAGCCAAAGGTTTGACACTACTGCACTGCAGTAACGAGTGATTTTTTTTTTCCCCGTCAGTATGTTACCCTTCTGTGTGTGTGTGTGTGTGTGTGTGTCAGTATGAACTGCAGGGGGATTGTATTTTCCATGGTAATGGAATGGCCTCATAATAAATTAACAGCTGTTGATCAACCATGCCCTGAAAACTTGGCAGTGTTCTTCTTTGCGGTGATTGGTGTTCCTTGTGTGGTGTAACAGAGGAAGAAAAAGAGCAAACTAGGTAATGAAACCCCAACACTCATTTACCCTTTGTTTTTGTTTTTTTTTTTTGTTTTTGCCTGTCAATGGGTAACTGAAGGCAAAAATAATGAAGTTGCCTTAAAAACATTTCATAGGTTTTCAAAAAAAAAAAAAACTGTGCATGATTTTCTTTTTCTGTCTGGTTTTCTTTATGAAAAACGCATTGTCTCCCAAATGGCCTTATGTTCATTTTTCTATGCATAACCACTTTTTAGTGGTTGGGTTTTTTTTTTTGGTTTTTTTAAAGTGAGGGAGGTGTTTGTTTCTATTTTTCCAGGGACACGACTCAAGAATGTCCACATACCAGTTTATTTTTTGCCGTAAATACTTTTTCAGTGACTGTGATATTACAAGAATTGAGGAAAAAAAGAAAATGTCAGTGCACCTAATTGTATGTTGTTTCGTTTGTGTAATTTCCGAGATAATGGAAGAAAACTCATTTTTAGACCCAAGTTGCCGTTTTACGGTGCTTGCTCACTGATGGAATGGAACAAAACAAATTTTCTTCCCATTTAGTCCCATTTCACTGCTTTTACTTTTCCTTTCCCTCTGTGCATTGTGATGGGTGTGAAGATAGTATTTTAATATTTGTATAAAGTTTAATTTAATTCTACAATGTGTGTGTGTATATAACTATTTCTAATAAAAGCTTTCTTTTGAAATGTGTAAGGCACTTTGCATTTTTTAAAGGTCATATATTCAAAGTCAAAAGTCAAAGTCAGCTTTATTGTCAAAAAAACCATATGTACAGGTTGCACACACAGAATTTGAAATTCTCTAGGCCAGGGGTGTCCAAACTTTTTGCCAGGGGGGCCGGATTTGGCGAGGTGAACATGTGTGAGGGCCAACCATTGTAATGACACGATAGAAACACAATAGGAATTACAATAATAATAATATTAATAGTACTACTAATATTAATAATATGCAAATGAAGTACTTCATGAATTTTTTGTTGCAATGGCAACAATGGCACAATTCACTGTTATACATAACATACTATTATTCACTGTTACATGTAAACTGTAAACGTGAATTTATACCATGCGAACAAGAAAATAGCACTAACATTTATCTTATTCAGAAGTACAAACCTCTGAAAGTTTTGATCACAATTACACACACACATTTTAGAATTTATTTAGCCTACCCCAGAGGCCTAAACAAGTAACTCTCCTGCACTAATGTGATGGGTGGTACTGAGATTTCGATTGCTGCAAAAATGCTAAGTCTGGCTCAAACGCAGTGGTTTTGATGATGTCACGCAAGTGAGACTTGTCCTCACGCGGTTCTTGCTAAAGTTCAAAAGTGAGAATGTCTTCCCACAGGTATTCGAGCGAAATAAGCTCAGCATTTTCTTGGCAAATGTCCGAATCTCTTGGAACTTGTCCTTATCCAGCTGGTGTCGACAGTGTGTCAGTGTCGCACTGCAGTTTAACGAGCATTGCAACCGGTTCTTTCCACAACATACGTGAGCTTCACAAATACCATTTTCTCCCGGAGTGGAACATCACGGAAAACCGCGTCCATTCTCATCCTGGCTCGCTTGCTATTGCGATTGTGGGGGCAGAGGCAACTTAGATATCCGAGAGGTCATCATGTCGTTTTGAAGTGTTCTTATGAATGTTGTGATTACATATTATTTCCCCCATTTTTACAGTGTTCATTGGTCAAATAAACGTCCGTATTAAAGAACCTAACCCTGCTGTTAAGAGAGCTAATAATAGCAACCTTCCACGAATAGCAAGATGTATGATTTTTCTTTGCGAAATAAAACCGCGAATAATGCCTACCAATAGGCAAACTAGTAAGTGAGTTGTGGTCAAAAAACAACAATACTGTTACAATGTCGATATACTTTGGGTTGGTACTGCCATAAACTGCTGAATAATTCAAGAGATGGCAAGGCGGTGAAGACTATTAACACTATTAACTGTTCTCTGCGTGGCCACGCAGTTATGCGCGCGATTTAGCATAACAAAAGAATCACCGGCATTCCGCGTGGGTAGTTATGGCTCTTTAGCAAGAAAGGCTACCAACACCTGTTTTGTGAGAGGTGCCGCGGGCCGGAGGAAAGGAGCCCGCGGGCCGGATTTGGGCAACAGGAGAGGGAAGTGGGAAGTGGTGTGTGTGGGGGTCAGATGGGGGAGGGAGGGCAGGGCAGGGCAGGGAGAGAGTTCAGCATCCTGGGTGGGAGGTGGGAAGTGGTGTGTGTGGGGGTCAGATGGGGGAGGGAGGGCAGGGCAGGGAGAGAGTTCAGCATCCTGGGTGGGAGGTGGGAAGTGGTGTGTGTGGGGGTCAGATGGGGGAGGGAGGGCAGGGCAGGGAGAGAGTTCAGCATCCTGACAGCTTGGTGGATAAAGCTGTCCTTCAGTCTGCTGGTCCTGAACCCGGAGGCTCCTCAGTCTCCTTCCTGATGGCAGCAGACTGAAGAGGCTGTTGGATGGATGGGTGGGATCGCCCGCAATGCAGAGGGTTTGTTCTTTGACCAGGAGAGGTCCTCGGAGATGTGCACGCCCAGGAACTTGGTGCTGCTTACTCTCTCCACAGCAGCTCCATTGATGGTGAGGGGGGCGTGCTGTGAGTACGCTCTCCTGAAGTCCACTACAATCTCATTTGTCTTCTCCACGTTGAGGGAGAGGTTGTTCTCACTGCACCACTTGACCAGGTGGCTCACCTCGCTCCTGTAGTGGGTCTCATCATTGATGCTGATGTGACCCAACACAGTTGTATCATCCGCAAACTTGATAAAGAGTATATTCCTGGCATGTGGCTTGCAGACCTATTTCCAAACTTTAAAAACAAAAACAAACTATATATACAATAACAATATGTATAAATCCTTTCTTAGAAATGCAAATATTTTTTACCAAACAATCTGAGGAGAAGCACATTCCTAGGTCCTCTCATGCCATCTAGTGGTGCACTGTACCCTCACTGGTCTACGCACAAAATGAGTTCAATACACCCGAAATAAGACCGACAAATCAGCAATAATACTTGTCAGTAGTACAATTGCATTTTTAAATATGTCAAACTTTGACGGCCTTTTTGGTGAAAGAAGACAGTTTTTTAGGACACCTCAAGCCAACTGTTTTAAGAGAGTTTTTTTTATCTAACGCGTAGGCCTATACCTACAAATTTTTAATCATGGCCTTATCTTAAGCCTATGTTGCGTTTAATATAATTTCCTATTCCTAATATAATGTTTAACATAATTTCCAGACAATTCTGTGACTAAGCACTAAAACTGCAGGGTTTTAACATATTTTAAGGAACCACTGCCACTGTATTGGGGGTGGTGCTGGACGAGTCCATTATTTGGGTATATCTTAAATGTACCGTCTTTTCATGAGAATATTATACATTAAAACATTACAAGATTTTCTCTTAAAATAAAACGTCAACTTACAAAAGTGATACATTCGCCCCACACACCACAGAGCAGATTGTTGTCACATAAGGGTTAATGGAATGCTGATTTGGCTGTCCCTAGATCAGTGGTAGACTCGAGTGCCCTTGCACTGTAGGAGCAAAAACAGACACCATTTTGTGTTCTCGGGCTCAACGGTGGTTTGACTGCTTTGTTAGTAGGTATGTGGTTTTAGCTTTATGCTGTTCGAAATCATTATTTGTATACGTTGGAACTGGGACTTGAAGATAAATGTCTAAACAGTATGTCAGTGACCACAGTGTTTAATGATTAGCTGCCGCAATCGAGCTAGCTTTTGAACTTCTGAAATCCACGCATCGTGTTAGAATTTCAGTGCTAACCTCACTCGTGTAGTTGGCAAGCTAAAATTGGTTGCTTTGCGCTATAAATTGTTTATTCGCTTATTTCATTGGTAAGTACACGGCACGAGCAGCAAGCAGTAACATTCACATGTAGGATGTGATATGGTACATTAGCCAACCAACCTACTTTTGGTTTAAAGTATGAGAAAATGGGTCGAAGCTGTTAGCGTTAGCAAGCTAACGGTAAGCAGGTTACCTGCTGTGAAAGCTAACAATGTGTAGCAGCTATATTTATGGCAAACGATATCGCAGCATTTTTAACGAGTCAGCATCTTTTTGTGGATTTCGAACCATACATATAATGTAAACTTTGTCTCTGCGAAATCGAACGTTTTATGGTGTCATTGCTTTATTCCCAGGGACATTTACCAGTATTGTATCGTGAAAATGAACGGGTGTCGCATCTTCATTGGTCGGCTGAATCCCTCTGCCAGGGAGAAAGATGTCGAGCGCTTTTTCAAAGGATATGGTAGAATCCGCGATATTGATCTGAAGCGAGGGTTCGGTTTTGTGGTAAGTAAGATGTTTGTGTATTAATATGTCTATTATGCATGTTTATCTAATTAGATAATATTACTTTAGCTATTTCCTGGACCCATTGTGTTTTTGTCGTTGTGTATTACTTTATTTTTCCTTGGTCCACCTCCATCTACGGGCAGCCATTGTACCCCCTGTCGTTATCGAAAATACAGGATATCCTTTTAAATTTATGATACTCTATATATTCTACAGGAGTTTGATGACCCGAGAGATGCGGAAGATGCTGTTTATGAACTTGATGGCAAAGAACTTTGCAATGAAAGGTAAGATGCTCCATCAGCAACAGTTTAATGGTGCAGTGGGTAGTAAAACGGGCAGTAGGCCTACGCACGCACCCCTGATAAATGGCAGTTCCGTCTAGCTAAGCAGTGAACCATTCTGACCTCTGTTGTGCTTGCTTCCAGGGTGACCATTGAGCATGCTCGTGTGCGCCTGCGAGGGGGGAGGGGAAGAGGCGGCGGCGGTGGCCGCTTCCCAGCCCGCTACGGCAGAGGCTCCCAGGAGAGTCGTAGGTAAGGTCAAAGATCAAAACACCAGCTGCCTCGAGGCTCCTTTGTACTAGCATTTCCTAATCAGGCTGCAGTGCAGTAGCCTGGTAAGACCTGCCCCTTGTACTTCATTTCATTTCGTGCAGAGGGTCTGGAACAGAGACCGTCAGAAACGATTTGCTGGAGGTGTGGACTCTGCTGAAGTTTAAAAAAGGTGCATCTGCCTTTACCCAATCGCTAACGCCTGGTCGTCACGTATGCAATTAGCCTACCTACGCACTACAATTCAAATGTAGCACACAAGGTCAACGTCACAGCTAATGAACACACCCTCCGTTCGCTGATTGGAGCGTTAGATTTTCTAGTCCCCAAATGCTCCCCAAGAGCGTCCGGACCAGACCCTCTGCACGAAATGAAATGAAGTACGAGGGGCGGGTCTTACCAGGCTAGCAGTGCAGTGCAGTACCTGTTAAAACGATGAGCACTGCTGCCGATCAGTAACTTCACAATCAAAGTAACGCCTTTGATTTGCACACTGTGTGCTACACCCAAAGTCCTAATCTGTTTATTTCTGTACTCAGAAGTTGGTAGAAGCCACCATTGATAGGGTTATATTCAAAATTTGCCCCTGCACCCCCTAACATGATTGTGTTAATCACTGTTAACTGACAGTGCTGATGCTACAGTAAAATTCAAGGGGAAACACTACACTTTGTCTGAAACCATGGATATCACAAAATATCTGGCTGAGTTTACACATGGACACAGAAAGCATCATTTCCCCTTTACAAACTGTGTGTTTTATTTTACAGTCGGAACCCCCCTCCTATGCGCACCGAGAACCGGCTCATTGTGGAGAACCTGTCGTCGAGAGTCAGCTGGCAGGTGAGCTCCCCCTTTGCACAGTAGTGACATTTGAAATGCTTGATGTGTTCATGCAGTGTTAATATGACATAAGAATGGTAAAATGAGTAAGACCTGAGAGACCACCGTTGTCGACAAACAAACAAAAGAAAAAGATTTAAAATCATCATGTAAAGTGACTAATGAAGTAGACAATCACACAGCCAAACTTGAGCCTGTTGTTAAAGTGAAAAAAAGCTAACTGGTGTCTAATGGGCTACTCATTAGCCGACTCTCCCACAGCTAACCTCTTACATCTGACCGTATGTTAACTAGCCATTCAAGTCAGTGTTCTTAGATTGAAATTGGAACAGAAAAAAAGATCATCCCAGTGGCTTTTTATCTCTGTTTTAACCAATTGTTCACCCCTCTATTTGCCAGCTTGACTGTTGTGTCGTATGGAAGAGCTCGCTAATGGTGGAGTAAGCCCCTTCAGGGTCCCTCTGTGCGGGTGTGTGAGCCAGTCGTGCCAGGCAGTGTGTTGCCCCCGCTCCTAGTGGCCTCCTGGTGGTCGTATGAGCTCGCTTTGGGAAGGCCCGACTCTCGCTCTCGAGCCGCTGGCTGCCACGTCCATCGTGCCAAACCCTCGCCCCAACCCCTCCGCCGCCTCCCAGCGGAGACACGCAGAGAGAGAGAGAGAGAGAGCGAGGGAGAAAAGAGAGAGAGCGAGGGGTGGAGGGCGGTGTGTGCCTGGCGCTGCCGCCGAGCTCGCTCCAGAGAGAGAGGGGGAGAGGAGCGAGCGGGCTGGCGAGCGAGAGACAGAGCGAGCAGAGCGGGCAGAGAGAGAGGGGAGAGCGCAAACAGAATGGGGTGTCGCTGGCGTGTTGATCGAGGCGTTCGGTAAATTGAGAGGCTTCGATCGATATCTGCTTCCTTCCCACCCAAACCAACCCAACTCCACCACCCTCAACCTCACTCCCAACCAACACACCCACCCCCCAACCCAACCTGCATCCCTTACTCCCCCCCCCCCCCCCCACCGCCTCCCTTTCCCTCCCCTCTCCCCATCCCCCCCTTCACTGGTGGTACCGCAAAAAGCCCCATGAGTGAGTTCCCTCCAGGTGGTCGACGCTAGCATCTGCGGTGTGATGTTATGGTCTAGGAGAGACCCAGTGGCCCTGTCCGAAGGGCTCCCAGGTATTAGTTTACTCTCTTCCACCCCTGTTCACTCTGCTCTCATGGGGAACAATGAGGGCGGGGCCTGGAAGGCACCCTCTGCCTTCCTGACCAATGAAATGGCAGGGGTTCTGTTACAGTACAGCAGGCTGCTCCAATCAGGTCTTTCTGCTGGTCTCTGTAAAACGTGTACATGAAAGGGGAGAAGAGGGGGTCCAAAGTGTCGCACTTTTTTGTGCTGCCAGCTAAATTTTTTTGTATGTATTTATATATTTTGAATCTCAGTTGTAAAGGTTTTTTTTTTTCCCCCTTCCTCTCAAGATGAATTTATGTTGGCAATTAGTGTCTTGGAGCTGGCGTGCTTGTGTGAGGCACCCTTTTTTACTGTCTTTTTATGAGAAAGGAGCGACTGCCATGATATGCAAGTAAAGAAAACTATTTTATATTTATTGTTATTTAACTATTTATTGACCAAAATACTTACTATTTTTCAGTGTCTTTTTTGTTGGGCTGGACACTGGCTTTTTATCCCATGGATTTTTTTGGACCCTCCCCACTCCCATCTGTGGTAGCCTTTGTAGAAGTACTTTTGCTCCTAACCAAATCTTTCTCTCCTTTTGTAAATACTGTGCATTTGAAGTGGCGTGATGTGCACGTTTGGTTATGGCTCACTGAAGGTCTTGTGTGTGTAGGACCTGAAGGACTTCATGAGGCAAGCCGGAGAAGTGACTTTTGCTGATGCCCACCGCCCAAAGCTCAATGAGGGGTGATTGCCTTTTGTGTAACCTCCACCACTCCAATAGTATTTCTGTATCTATGTTTACACATCCCTGTGTTTTTAACTCTTGCATGATATCTGAAATCCGCTGTTCTTTACATTGTTTGATTTATTGCTTGAGAGAATATGGATCGTGTCACTTTACCTTTAGCCTGCAGGTATAGCAATAGCAGTTACATTATTGTGAATGAAGGATTATGAATTAAGTGAATGAAGGATATTTTTTTGTTTCTGCATCTTTTTTTGATATTTAACTTGTAGATAATTTGTTTCCACAGTGTTGTTGAGTTTGCATCGTCCAGTGATCTGAAAAATGCCCTTGAAAAACTGTCTGGGAAAGAGATTAATGGGAGGAAAATCCGCCTTATCGAGGCCAATAAAAAAAGGTAGGGTTGTCATCAAAACACATCATCTGTTGGGCATGAGTAGTGGGGTGCAGGCATGAAGGCAAGAAAATGTTGGAGCACGCTCATCAGTCAAAAATAAAAAATGGTCTGACGGAGTATTTGGATTATCACAATCCTTTTTAAAGTACATTATGTTGCATCTAATCAGCATTTTATAAAAATAGTTTTTTTTTTAATTATTATTATTAAAGTGTATCACTCATTTAGGCATCTAGACTGTTTCTGACTACTCTCCTATTTGCGTCTGTCTCCCCCTTCCAGGTCCAGATCTCGCTCTCGCTCTGAGAGCTCTTCGCGCTCCCGGTCCCGGGGCCGCTCCCCGTCTCGTTCTCGTTCCCGCTCCCGCAGCAGGAAGTCCTACCGCTCGCGCTCCAGGAGCCGGTCCCGCTCTGCCAGCCCCTCCCCGGCCCGGCCCAAGGAGTCCAAGCGCCCCGCACGGGCTGAATCAGGCTCCCCACCAACCCCAGCTGCACAGCCCCGTGCGCCCCCCTCCCCCGCCCGCTCCCCATCCCGATCTCGCTCTCGATCTCGTTCTCGCTCCCGCTCACGTTCTCTCTCCCCGTCCTCTGACAGCCGACACTAAGCATCATCACCACATGCAGACACACATTTTATCTCACACACACACACACACTTGATATCACCCCCACTGGCCCTGCCTGCTGGGTGTTTCCTTATGAGCAGCCGTTTGTTGCGCCCCCCTCATTTGCCAGTTCTGTGCTTCCTGTGCCCCACTCATTTGCCAGTTTCTTTTTCAGTTTGCCATTTCTTTAATGCGCAAAAACAAAACACCCACAAACATACTGATAGACAGGTAGCGGGCACTGCAAGAGACAGTTACACCCAATTGTTTGTTTTTTTTTTTTTTTTCTTTTGGTATTTCATCACAGGGATATAATTTTTTAGACTTTTTAGAGAGAAGTGACTCGGTCGCTGATTGTGAAATCGCTGGGACGCTGAGTCGATGGTGAACCGGTGTCACTGGTTAGACGCTATGCTCCATGCGGTTTGTCCTGAAGTTACCCGCACGCTCCCTCATATGTGTTAGTACAAAAGGGAACTGGCGAGGGTTCAGATTTAAGTCATATTTGGTGAGTATGCTGTCTTTTTTTTTGCCCACTTTTCACCTTTTCTTTATTCAAATTTCTGATACATTTTCATGTCTGGTGAAGTGCTGGTAAGGAGAAAAAAAATCATTTAAACTGATGTGAAAATGTTAAAATTTTGTGTATAGAAGAACTGAGATATTTGGATTTTTTTATGCCTTGCTTCTTGGGAAATGCATTCAGTAATTTGTCCTGATTTGTCTTCTTGTAAGTGTATCATGGAGTCCTTTTCTAGTTTCTAAATTAGCTGAAAATAGTACGATGACCGGGGGGGGGGGGGGGGTTTGGGGCAGGTCAATGTCAGACACTGTCTGATGAAACTTGTCTTGGTGGAGGGGGTGGCTTTACTGTCAGGGGCTTTTCTTCAGTCACAAGCATGAAGATGGAGCCCCACAGTTTCAGAGGCTGTGGCATCTTACATTGGCTACCACTGGTCTACTGGGTTCGAAGGGGGATAGGAAAGGTACAGAACATCAGGGGTTTTGTCTTCTTTTTGTTAATTGTTTTACTTTGCCCTCTTGAGTTTGTCCTGCCAGCCTCACTCAGGTTTGGGATGTTTGGTTCAGTTTATAAACTGATCGTATATTGTACATATTTCTGTATCTCTGATATTTCACAATAAAGAGTTCAGTTACTACAACACTTGACTAGTGTCACCTTCATTTTAATGTTTTTTCCTAAACAAAAGGCACATGAGCATTACAGATTTTATAGATTACAATGAGTGTACAGTATATAAAATTATAACACAAGCATGTATTACATGCAGTGAAATACAGCTGTTTGAAATTAAGAAGGCAAATTATCTCGTTCTTCCTAACCAACAGCAGTAAATTACCTTAAACAACAGGGCTGTGGGTTCATTCACACTGAACTTCTTTAAAGGCATTTCGTAGTCCAGCAATGTGGCATGGAGATCTCATGGAGACTGGCATTTTTCAGCTGCTTCAGTAGGGCTTGCCACCTCACAGTACACCGCATGCTCTGTTTAAAAGAACATTCAATTAAATTCCCCTTCTGTCGTTAAATTAATTTCAATTGTTGGTTTGAGAGCTTGAAAACAATATTATATTATTTATTACTTTCTACAGTTCACTCAATCATTACTTAAGCAGTTCTTCACAGATGAATACAGTGAAGAACTCATTATTTGGGGCTGTTTTCTCAATGTTTTCACTGTTTATGCAGGTAGCACATCGAGGATCATCGAGGGCCAACTTGCGGTGTAGTTTCCCTCGCCTCAGATTTCTAATCAGATGAATCCCACTGTTGTACCCACCTTTCTTGGGTGGCGCAAACCTTTGGTGACACCTGAAGGCCAGGATGAGCAGCAGTGCCTCTGTCACCTGGAAGATGATGTAGACAATGGGGAACAGGAAGAGCGGGCCGATGGTGTCTGGAGGGAAGGCCACCTTAAGAATTGTGGAGCACAGCTGAATGTTCTGACAACCTGTCTCCATGGCAATGGTCCTTCTGCATCTGTAAGAAGAATGTGGAAAGACAGCTGTGACAATCTGCTCTCACTAAATGCAGTGAGTAGATCATAAGATGTGCCAGTAGGCTTTGGAAAGGACTGACATCAGCTAGAAAAGCAGCTTTAAAATATTGTAAAATCTATTATTGCAGTATTCATGAAATCTGTGGTAAAATTAGGGTCATACGTATGTTTACTGGAAGTCTCCATGTAAAACCAGTGGTCAACACTTACTACGTGCACATGGTAGGATCGGATTGGATTGGGATTGGATTGGTTGTTGCTACCCAACGAGTGGTCTGTCCCAAAATCCAAGTGCACATGGAGTTTGTTTAATTGGATAATGGTCAGAGATCTGTCAGTTTCCGCTCTGCTAGGTGGCGCTGTATTCCTTTCAACAAGTGGTGTCAGAACTACTTCCAGTTGACGGCTGCTGAAAAAAAAAAAACTATCTGGCGGCATACAAACAAAGATGGCGTTCGAGGAGGTTGACAGAGCAGCATTTGCATACATGTTGTGCATTCTCCTTTGTTTGGAAGTCCGTATGAACGAACAAACAGTGTTTTTGGTTTCCTTGAAACAACACAAACTGTCAGTGCATGCGCAGTACGCGAATTCAATCCAATCCCGTGCACAAGGCGGCACCAAGCGGATTAACATTGGCTTAAGCCAGGGGTTGCGATTGGATTCGCGAAACCAATCCCTATACGATCTTTAGCCTGTGCACATGAATTCGATACGATCCCAATCCCTTTCTAATCGGATTCAACTCAGCCATGTGACATTATGTTGACCAGGAGAGGGCAGAAATCTACTGCAAATACAAATTACGACCCAACTTTAATTTCTCAAATGAAGGTTGTCCTTTGCAGGAAATACTTACGGAGCATTTAGTTTAAAAAGGGATGACAGCCCATAGCCAAATGTGTAGCCAATGATCGGCATCAGTGCTGCCGAAGCAATCAGTCGATGTGAGATGACGGTCATTATTGTCTGTCCAACTGTTATGATTGCAAGAATGCCAATTACCACACTCGCCAGCAGCATAATGCTCAGTCCAATCTGTCAACACAAGAGAGTCACAGAGGCCTTGTTTATCAGAATCGATTCAAAAAGGTGTTACAACATCAGAATAAAGCACGTCACCGTGAGTTTGTTTTCTGTGTTCTGCTGTGGCTAGAATACTAAGAACAGGAACAGTTTGCAGTAACATGTCACTAGAGTTTTTAGGAAGTATACGTCACAGCCATGTCAGAATAACTATATAAAGTCACACGTCTTGTAGCGGATGACACCAGCTGGACATCTTCATAGCATGTGATACATGTAGACATATGAAATCACATGGCTTCAGCTGACAGTGCTGATCTGAGACTGAAGTAAGGAATGTTTTACCAGGTCAGGATGACTAACTGCTGCGTTTCACCATTCATGGCATGACCTTGTCAGATGTTATGTCAGAGACAGGGCTGGATTATGCACTCAAATGCGACAAAATAGTTTTGCACCCCCTGCCAAAACCAAACCAAAATTATCTTGCACTTGAACTAATTACCATAGCATAGCAACTAAAATAGTAACCACTTTATTTCTGACAGTAGCCAGCATGGATACCCTAACAACAGCCTAGGAATCACTTACAGTTGCAAAAAAATAATGGCGAACATAGCAACCATTAATTATTCATTAGCAACCACTATGACCATCCTAACAACATCCTAGCAACCACTTCCACAGTAACAAACTAGCAACAAACATGATTACCATAGCATAAGCATACCATAACAAGAATTAACTCGCTTTTTGTGCTTTGATGGATTCATTTCCTGGCAGTACACTGTGCACAATATGCCTGTCTGCAATTCACTTCAGTTAAAGCACAACAGCATCTGCATTTTCATGCACTGTATAATTCCCTGGAATTACGTTATCTAGTTATCTATACTGTTCTACAAATGCAAAAGACCTTAACCTACCAGAATGTGAAACTGAGAAAAAATATTATACAAATGTTAACATTCAGTTTGCATGTGTTTTAGTGAAAAAAGAACATTTACTCCATTTATGTTTAGCCTATCCAAACATGACAATAACTAACTTTCACCCAAAATTGAAGTTTAGGTGTTTTGCACTTGTACGGCAGTGTACTTTTAGGGCCCCTGCTCTATGGCTATGCGGTCCTGGGGCCAGTTAGCCGGCTGCTAATTCACACCTGGGTCAGCGAGGTCAAGCGGCATTGTGGTAACATTAACAGGTGTGAGAGTGGCTGCCTCACCTTGGTGATGAGTTTGGAGTACTGTGGCGTTCGGTGGTTGATGTAGACGCCGATGGCACAGGGCAGGAGTGTCATGGCGAGGGCCAGGGAGATGCCGGTGTATGGCACTGCGTTCTCCAGGCCCGAGAAGCCCTGGCAGTACAGGTAGAGCAGCAGGGGCATCATGCCCAGGGCCAGCAGTGTGGAGCATGCAGTCATCACAATGCTAGAGCACACAACACAAGACACACACACACACACACACACACACACACTACATTACACCTAGCAGACGCTTTTATGGAAAGCGACTTACAAAAAGAGGACACAACAAGAGGTGTAGAGCAGGGGTGCTCACTATTTTTTGGCTTGTGAGCTAATCTTCATGTGGAAAAAGGCAGACTCGCGAGTAAGTACAGCCGAATAATGCAGTTAAGGAGGTAGCATTTCCTCATTATTGGGTACCTTTCCCATTTGGGTAAATCCCAAAACTGTCGTTTGGATAGCTCCGGCACATCAAGAAGTTGGGCTCTGCTCAACTTTATGCAAATGTATCCGGCGAACGCATCTGCGTTATCCAATAAAAGTAGAGCACACGGGGATATCCCATGACACCCGCGGTTCTCGTGGAGGTGTATTTATCTCGTTACAGTTATTGTCTGGTGGGTTTTATGTGTGTGTGCATGTAACAAAACACATGTGCAAAGTTTGGTCAGGGCAGAGTCATCAGTTATTATGGTTTGCTAGCTTGTTATATCGATAGATACAGGTAGACAGGTAGCCTCATAGATTCCAAAGGCACGCCAATGCCCAAACATTTTGAAAATGTACATGCAGTCCCTATCCGGCAACACAAGGGGAGGCAGTACGTTTTCATAACGGACCAGACGGAGCAAGTGGATTTGTACCGCAGTGATCCACTTGCTCCGTCACGTTCACCGTCCTGCACGCATTTAATTCATTTTCAATTGAGTCCGGCACGTCCTCACGGCTGCTCCCGCAAAGCTCGTCCGGAATGCGACACAGCCGTTTGGATAGCTCCGGCATGTCAAGAAGTTGGGCTCTGCTCAACTTTATGCAAATGTATCCGGGCGAACGCGTCAGCGTTATCCAATAAAAGTAGAGCACCCGCTAGAGGGCGGTAACGAGTCGTGTTGCGGCGGGTTCGAGAAAACATGGCATCTATTGAAGAAGTGATATTACTATATTTACTGAGGAGACATAATAAAAAATAATAGAAATTGGCGCACAAGACGGTGGGGTGTGCGCCCACTTAATACAACGAGGATACAAGATGGCGAGTTTGTATCATTGGTGCTATTTTGGACCTCTTTCGCCGACAATCCCAAGAAAGTTGCGATCTCCTCCCAGCTGTTTTTACAGCGCTGTTTGCTCGCAAATTCTGTCCTCCATCGCCATTTAAAGTCCTAGCGGTAAACTTTTTCGTGGACAGACGGATTTCAGAAATTACACACTTCGGGCTCTCTACTGCCCCCACTACTTCCTGTGATATTACTCCGTTTCGCCCGGAGCTCACCGGATTGCTAAGCTCTTCACCAACGGACAAACTGACGGATGAAACTACCTACGGAACCGGATGAAAGCGTTCGTTTCCGTTATTAACGGAGGGTATAAAAGAGCCTTGAGTCAGCCTTTTCCAAACGCGCACGGAACAGACGTCTTTGAAAAGACATCGCTCGAATAGAACAGGCTATTTTGGTTGCCACATCAACGATCTCTTTCATGTTCAGCATAATAAAGTGACCGCTGCCCGCTTAACTGCATTTTTATTTCTGTCACATTTCACAAGTTAGTCTTCAGAGAACTAGCTAGGACTCCTTTGCTGCAGTTTTCCAGTACAGCGCTGTTCTAGTTGTTATGGTAATACAAAAAGTTGTAGACTAGAACAGGCGACCGACAGTACTGCTGATCGACGTAGTAAACAAAGGCATGGCAAAGTTAGTGCAGCCTAAGGTACACAAGGAGGGAACACACAAGGAAATAGATGTGCCTTAAGTATGTTTCTAGGAGCAGGGACACTTTAGCCTGCGTGTGCCCATACTGCCTGTGACGCTGTATTTGCATTTCGCAAGCAAGTCAGTCTGGCCAAGCTGCCTGTCTACACTATTTCTGCTCGCAATGAAAATCGAGCATTTCAAAAAGACACTACTACTAGCTTTTGTTTGGATCAAGCAGTTTCCTTCGCTGCGTATACCTCAGAGGACAGAAGGTGTGATTGGTTGAAGCTTCGTCCAGTAGCAAACAACAAGGGGGTAGGAACCATAGACAGTAGAAGAGAATGGACCGTGGGATGGCGTCGTTTTCAATGGGAGCCGTTGAAGCACGATTTTGAGATTTTAAATTGGTCACCAGGCAACTGCACAAGCGCGGGGTGACGTACGGTCACGTCGGCCAGCGAACCCAAATACTATAAATTGAGTGGTAGATGCTCAATCACAAATCATACAGCGTACGATAATTTTCTTAATAAGTATTCTTCTACCGTTATAGCTGCAGTCACTTAGTGGAATGGGAGGCTAATATTGTACGTGGGGACTTGATTCTTCGTTAACTAACTTTGGTTCCAGACAGTCTTGCAAGCCAGCATGTCAGGGGAGCTAGCTAGTTAGCATGTGAACTACAAGCTATATGGCTATAGCGTGTAGCTTAGCTTAGCCATTTTTCTCAATTCACTTGCATCGAATAGTAAAATCCATAAAGATAGCGATTCTGCTTACAAACAAATACCAAGTTCTACGCTTATTTTTTGGGAAATAGTGATGTAAATGTTTCCCCAACATGAATAGAAAAGTAAACGGGCATGACTGTGGCTACAGCTTGTTATCCAACCAGTACGGTAAATTTTCTCCTGTGCAACAGAAACTCACTCGCATGATTTATGGCGTCATTTTTAACATAATTTCAGATAAACGTTTCTTACAAGGCAATAACATGACAGATTTCCGATTGAAGCAAATATGTTTTGCTGTGTCCTCTCCGGTTTACAACAATGCCAATATCAAGGTACGGATGGCTTCTCATGTAAAGTTGTTTGATTTCAAAGTGACGCGAAAATGAATGGAAGTCAACGGAATGCTACATGCTATTGGGCCCTTTCCAGGTTGAGATTTCCCCATGGGTGCTTCAACTTCCAGATATATTCCTACCCCCTTGGTAGGAACATATCCGGAAGTTGAAGCACCCATGGGGAAATCTCAACCTGGAGAGTTCATCATGTCGTTTTGAACTTTGCTTTGTTTTGAATGCCAGAGCCTTTGTTGTACTACCGATGGAGTGTGGAGTTTCTTGGAGCTGTTTTAATGGTTTAAAATAGCGTAGTCGTGCTTCGTCTAAGGGCACCTACCACTTCCATTGTTAGCCTTCTGGGACAAACGATAAAAAATAGTTAAACTCTGAATGCAACCGGCTAAATCAATTTTGCTCCTCAGTACACATACCAACTCGGTATGATTTTTTAACATGCCAATTTTCATTTTACACCGAAGTTCTCCTTTAAGACCGTAACGACTGGTGGGTTGTTCCACCATTGAGGGACAATGACAAAGAAAAGCGTAGAGTCGCCTTGTGTGAGGAAAGGGCACGGCCAGATGGTTCGTATTAGAGGATCGCAATGCCCTGGACAGCATGAAGCCTTTATTATGACCTTGAGATAAGCAGGCGCAGATCCTGATGTGACTTTGTAGGCTAGAGTCTTGAATTTTGGCAGCCACCGGGAGTCAATGCAGGTGATGAAAAGCGGAGGACATGTGCCCTTTGGGGCTGATTGAAAACCAGTTGTACTGTTGCGTTCTGGACCATTTGCAATGGTTTGATTGCACAAGCAGGTAGGCCAATCAGAAAGGAGTTGCGGTAATCGAGACAAGATGACCTAGCCTGTACCAGCAGCTGAGCGGCATATTGGGTCAGGTACGGTCTGATTTTTCTTATGTTGTAACACACACACACACACACACACATACACTTTTGTACTGTATGCTGCAAAGACCCATATATTTCACTGTCTGTGGTTGTTATGCCAAACAATAAGCCTCTTATTTATGTGTGTGTGTGTGTGTGTGTGTGTGTGTGTGTGTGTGTGTGTGTGTGTGTGTGTGTGTGTGTACATTTACAGACCTTTGTCAATGCATTCTCTTATTCTGAGTTTACAAGATAAGCTTGGTGTTGCTTCTAGTGTCATATCTGACCATCACTGCTTAAATCATTTGGACAGAAAGTTATCAATATAGTTTACTGCTTGTTTTATCACATAATGATAGCAAAAAGGACACTGTAAAAGTATATGTCATGTTATTGTAATTTACTGCCCACGTGAGATGCAAAAGATTGACATGTAAAATGGTTATGTTGCTCAAGTGGGTCACAGGTTATAATTGTGAAAGCATCTGAGTAAGTATACTCTTCTTTATAAGTGGGGTTTGAATTAAAGACTGAAACATATGTATACATTGCAGTGGCGTGGCGTGGGGGAATTTTGTAGGGAAGCCACAGCCAACATCTGCATGAATGATGTTACTCCCAAATCACTTAATTTTGGTCTGTCATTGCCAGATCATGTAAAAAGAAGGTTGAAAACACGTTAGATAACACAAAAAGCTGTTGCAAAATGTGGTTGGATCAAAGTAAATTCACGTCAGTGATGTTAATGAGCGCTTTTGTAGTACTGTGATGTGTGAGCACTGATTACTGACCCACAAGCACGGTTATTCCATTGTCCCACAAATAATTTTCACCTGTTTCAAATTGACTCCTATTCAGCAGGATTCGAACCCATAATCTCACCCTAAAAGGTGGCAGACTTCCTCTGAAAGACTGACGTGCTAACCACTCATCCACCACACCACTTATTCAGAAGGAGTGGTTATAGTTATAGCCGTAGTTCCATGTAGTATAGATAAAATACAAACATATGACACAAACTGACATTCGGTTGTTGCTTTTAATGAGTAAGGTACATAATTGTGTTGACGGAAATATCCCAGAGTTTCCACAAGTGTCATGCCGGCTTAAATGAATTGAGACTACGTTTCTGTCCATAATGTAGCCTAGTTCAACAACGAATGCACCCGAATACTCTACGAACACTTCCGAAACATCTGGATACTTTGCAGTTTGAATCACGGAAGTCCAAACTAACATACTTCAGACTTCCATCGTACTTTGATGGTTGAAGATTTTCGGGAAACAGACGGACGCGGGGTGCTGGGGTGTTGTACAACTGTTGTTTAATGCTAACCTCGGTTTTGGGAAACGCACCCGATGGCAACCTAAAAACAAATACAGACATGCACATACACATTTACATACACGTATGTGTATATATTGAACCTGTGTATCTATGTTGTAACTCTGTTAGAGAAGGCCAGTGATACTAAGACTTAGTCAAGGCCACTCATTGGATAAGCCAATATGCCAAGAAAAGCTGTTGAGAATGCTGAGCTGTTTTACCACTGATAAGATCCACTTTAAAGAAGAAGTTACAGTGTCCCTCTCTCCTTCTCATCACAAGATATTACTTACACTTTGTCCTTTACTTATGTTGGTTGGACGTCAGGTAAAAGGGTTGTTTACCAATCGGTTAGGCCAGCTATGTCTGGTGTGATACTATTAATGTACAATTTTTTATCATAGAGGTTAACACCAGGAAGGTCATTCACCTCCAGAAAATATGCCACACCCACATTTCTCCATATCTTTCTGAAATGTTACATTCACTCCTTTTTAAAACAAAATGTAAGATTGGTAACATATTCATATTTACCTCTAATTAATTAATCTATGGCTGTTTAAAATGTTAATTTAATAAAATAAGTGTCTGCAGAATTTATTTTTTAGATTACATGCAGATGTGTAAAACCAGGTGTTGCTCCTGCCACTAGGTTTACTGATAGATTTGCTTATAATGTACAGACAGTCTGTCAGTGGGGAGACTTTGTGCAGTACAATTTTTCAAAAATATAGATCTTTATTTAGGAACATACTTTAACTGCTATTTAAGCATCTTGTTGTAGCATATGCACAACACATTATATTTGTACCTTTTCATTAATGAATAAAATTAAAGGTGTGAGATCTAAACAATAAGCATACACAAACAATTAAGTGTCATTCAACTGACAATCATTTGGCTAATCCATCAGTTGGAGCGTAGGTATATGAGGTACATGTTGCCAGTCAGAGCTGGAGACAGTTAAAAGGGTCATTGACCTATCGGTTAGTAGGCAAGCTAATATATCTGGTTTGACACTAGTAATGTATAATTTTTGTTATCATAGATGTTTACGACAGAAGGGCCTTTACGGATATGGATTTCTCCATATCTTCCTGAATACTGCATACATTTTTTTTGTTTGTCTCTCACCCTTTTCCAAACAAGGTTTAAGGTTGAATGTCTTTTGTACATACATCTGATTCATTAATTGATGCCTGTTTAAAATTTAATTTTGATTAAAATAACTGTTCTTTGTGGACAATACGCAGACATGTAAAAACCAAGTGTCACTTAGGTATACTGTTTGATCATTTGTAATCTACAGACTACATAAATAATAGTACAAATACAAATACAGAAATTATTAAATATGATTCAACTGACAATCAGTTAGCTAATTAATCAGTTGGAGCACAGCTACATACCTGAGGTTCATGTCGCCATCCAGGGCTAGAGAAAGAATGTTGGAGAGGTTGCCTCCCGGACAGCATCCGCAAATGAGCAGCGTGACGGCCTCAATGGGGGGCATCTGAAGGGCCTTGGCCAGGCTGAAGGCCGTCAACGGCATGACGCCATACTGGGCCATCGCGGCGATGCCGACGCCTTTGGGCCTGCGCATGTGCACTTTGATCTTGGACACCTCCATGGTGCAACCCAGAGACACCATGGTGATGAAGAGGATGACGACGACGATGAGGCTGATGGTCTTGTCAGCCGTTTCGGAAAGGGCAGATTGGAATGGAGTGGAGCTGTTGAGGGCTGTGATGTTGAGGAGTTCGTCTGCATTTGGAAGTTCTGTGGGATTCATGGTCTCCCCCATCTTGGACATTGTTCTGCTCTTTTTCCTACTGTTACCTGATATTGAACAAAAAACGAGTAAAAAGAGACATCAGTTTTTTTATGTATCCTAAATATTATGCTGAAGACACACATTTTCCTATCAGTTGCAGTGATAACAGATGATAGCTGATGCACTTGCTTTGGCAAAAAGCTTTTGTGTATGTTCTAAATCAAAGACTAGGGTTGAAGATGAAGATGAATCTATTAGACAAAGGGTGCAAAAAGAATGGACCCGCAATTACCTATACCTTTTTTTTTTTTTTTGTTAAGTTTTCATCTTCTACCATGAAAACACTGGGCTTAATACAATATGAAAATGTAATGAGTTAAGTACAGTATGTATCAGCATCTTTTATCTTTAAAAACAAATTTGAAATTAAAGGTCTAAACGGTTATCATTGCAGACAAATAGCAAACTATCCTGATTGATTGTTAACTTCCAAAGTGAAAGAACACCAAAGCCTATAGGATCCTATCTTGTCAGGAAAATACAGCATGTAACTTAGCAACATAAAAACTGGAAGAACTAAGAAACTGCACTGTTTATTTCTCTTACCTCTGCAGTTACAGCTTTGTCAACTTCATGGCAAACAGGTTTGTGAGTAACCTATCTTAGGTCTCTCTCGCTCTTTCTTTTTCTCTTCTCTCATCTGTCTCTCTTCTCTCTCCCTCCCTCTCATTCTTTGAAAAGGAATGCAATACCTTAAACCACACAGCTAGGCAGATTGGCATCTTTGAGCAACATCCTGTCAAGGCTTGCATCGAGATGTTACACCCACCCCATATAGAGGCCAAAACAGACAGTCAATAATTAGGTAAACAGAAATTGATGATCATCTATTTAATACATGTAGACTGATATGTATGAATGTATTCACAAATGCTTGATTTCATAATTTGGTTAATAACCATAAGGTCACTGACCTAAACCAAACCAGCAGAACAATGAGACTTTTATCTTTATTATTTTATCCTTTATTATTTAAATGTTATTAAATTGTCATATTTATTTTGTGAAATAAACAACAACTGCATATATGTGATCTGAGCCATTGTGAACGTTTGTCTTAGCCTTCTTAATGTTGTATTGATAATGATGTATTTCCTCTGGATACCAGAAAAATAGGATGGCGAAGCAGTTAAAATCAAAATGTGCTCAATGACCTTTTTTTCTCAACAATCTATGAGAGGTATTCCTTCCCAAAGCTTGCCACAAAACCCCACATCCTCTACTCTGCAGTTTTGAAATCACATTGGGAACAGTAGCAGTTACTGTGGCAGTGTGCCCAATATTATTCTTCTGCAAGCTTTTCAGTGGTGTCCCCGAAAACCAAGATGCCTTCACTCACTGTCATTTTACACCCAATGCTCAGGAAAGAGGGCAATATTTTCAAAATAAGCATGATGTTACAAACATGTTTACATGATTTTCTTAATATGTGTTTTATTCTTCATTACCAGTATATTTCCTGTCCTGTCACTTTGTTAAAATGCAATCATGATGCACTTATGGTGCGCTACTGTTGCACTGGCAATGTCAGCGCTGCATACACTGCAACATGTAATATTGCTTTGGATTTGGGAGATTCACAGTCAAAATGGAAAACTATGTATCAGTGAAACTGAAATTAGAACGTGTTTACCTGTGCAGAAGTAATCCTTGCATGTGTGTTCCTTCGACGCAGATGATTGATTGTCAGAGGTACGGCCCAACCTATATACACCTTTTCCACGATGGGCTAATAATCACGGGAGTCATAAATGCTGAGAGATTGCTTCAACATGTTGAACTATGTCCTGTTTGGCTTCATTGGTTTTTGAGCTTTGCATGTGATCACGTTTATCTCACTACGTCTGTCAGGACTTCAAGAAAAGATAGACTATGAGTTAGTATGTCTAAGTTACTGACACAGGAACATTTGTAGTGGGATCATGTGCTATTTTTCAAGATAAGGTTTGCATTACAACCTCACTGGGTTTGAAAGTGTAAAAAGCTTTTGCTGCACATTGCTTACGTTCACCTCTTGTGGACGACATAAGTAGTCAGGGCAGGCTGTCCTAGTGTTGGTTCATGGGAACGTAGGTCTATTGGTTGTATGTTATTTCCCTCACCAGTTTTGAACAGGAGCTTCCTGTACCACTTCTTCCACGTCATGCACATTGTCAGTCTGGCCTTAGTCTTGCAGGCCTGAAGGATGGAAACGCCATCTAGTGTCCAGAGATACTTCATTACCTTTACTGATGCCACATATTACCTGCCATTTATTAACGCTACAGAACTCGTCAGACACTGTACAGTCTACGGTCAGACATCACCATGATACCAACTGCATGTCTTCTCTCTGTCCTGACACTGGTACTGGAAGAATACAAAGCGCATGTAGTATGCGTGTAGAGTATGGAGAGTTTGCGACAGAGGTGATGTGAATGAGGGTCATGGCCAACAGGGTCATGGCCATGGCAACATTACTGATGTCTACTGATATCTGTGTACCAAGCAGCTTTCTCTAAGAGGTATGAGTCAGCTGATAAGCAGCGATGTTAGAGTTGTGCACTGCTGCAAATGCTTTACTTCAGACAGGTCTTGTGTTGCTAGGGCGCACAGCTGCTTTCCATCTCTGGCTTCTGACCCTGATTCCTTATGGTTGAAGGGTGTTGGGCACCCACACATACACACATGCTTGCACGCACACACACACACACACATGTGTGCATGCACACACACACATACATACACACACACGCATACACACACTATACATAAACTTGAGCTCACAAGGGAATGTATATTGCGCTCTTGTTTGTACACATTGACTGATCCCTTTCAGCAGGCCTGTAATCCAGTGCATGTAAGCTCTTTATCTGGGGCAAAATTTGGTGGGGAAACAGTACATGTTCTCTGAAAGAGCCTCTTGACCTTTATCTGTCATGGTTCCAGGATCAGTACACCAACGTCCATAAAAGGAAAAGCAGCTTGTTTTATGGCATTATTTAACATGATTGTTTTGCATCATTTTTATTTCTTAATGATTCTACATTAAGAACACTAACAACACCCACTTCTATAGCTAGGACACTGCTATACTGATGCTGCTAATGTAACAACAACAACAACAACAACAACAACAACAATAATAATAATAATAATAATAATAAAGTAGCGTGTTAACAACTGCAGAAAAAATAACTCTCTCTCTCCGCACTCCAGAGTGTCCAATAGCTCGCAGGGCCATCTGGTTTTTGGGTCCCTACTTTTTAAACCTCTCTTGTTTGCATAGCCGCAGAATTGACAGGACTTGAAAGCCCCAATTAGTTGTTGTTGTTGTTGTTGTTGTTGTTGTTATTATTATTATTATTATTATTATTATTATTATTATTATTATTAACACCAACTATTATTACAATAATAGTTACAACAAAAACAACAACAATAACAACAACAACAACAACAATAATAATAAAAAGAACAACAACAACAACAACAACAACAACATTTATTTAAAATTTAGTTAATTACGTGAACGAATAATTTACTAAAATAATTACACCGTTTTATTACCTGGTCCCCAGAGGGATTGACCAGGTATTGCAATGACCCTGTCCGTCTGTGTGTCTGTCTGTCCGTCCATAGGGGACCAGGTTGCTACATTTGATTGCGCTTGTTCAGAAAGATATAAGGCATCTATCCAACCTACCTTTCATCTCCAAAATACTTGAGAAAGTAGTTGCATCCCAACTCCAGGCATACCTCCAACATCATCACCTTTTTGAGCAATTTCAATCTGGCTTTCGCCCTCAGCATAGTACTGAAACAGCACTCATTAAGATCACAAATGATCTCCTTTGTGCAGCTGATGCTGGTCTACTGTCCATCCTCATCCTTTTGGACCTTAGTGCTGCTTTTGACACAATATCCCATCAACTTTTGTTAGAGCGGCTAATGAGCATAGGAGTCTGTGGCACTGCCTATAAGTGGTTTGAGAGCTACCTATCGGAACGAACCTACTTTGTTCAGATCCAGGACCAGCGATCTGAAAACTCTACCCTCCATCGCGGTGTTCCACAGGGATCAGTACTGGGGCCACTTCTGTTTATTGTCTACCTTCTTCCTCTTGGTAACATCTTCAGGCACTATGGAATCCAGTTTCACTCATATGCTGATGACACCCAGCTTTATGTATCCACTAGTCCCACTGCCAGTCTCCCACCAAATGGTCTTACTGCCTGTCTCCATGATATACAGGCATGGATGACACAAAACTATCTCAAATTGAACAGCAATAAAACAGAAGTTCTCCTTATTGGGACCACAACAACTCAGCAAAAAAATGACATTGCTTCAGTGTCTGTAGGTGATGACGTCATACCAGTCTCCAAACATGTAAAGAGCCTTGGAGTTATCTTGGACAGCACCCTCTCCTTCTCAAATCACATCAGTAATGTCTGTCGAACTGCATTTTTCCATCTAAGGAACATCTCTAGACTGCGCCCTGCACTTACCCAGCACTCTGCTGAAGTGCTTGTCAACAGCTTGGTAACATCTCGGATTGACTACTGCAATGCAATTCTGTCAGGCATCCCCAAGAAACTTTCTCACCGTCTTCAACTTGTCCAGAACTCCGCGGCACGCATTATAACCTGCTCAAAGTCATCTGACCATGTTACACCCCTGCTGCTCCAGCTACATTGGCTTCCGATACCCCAGCGGATTACCTTTAAAATCCTATTAATTACATTTAAAGCCATCCATAATCTTGCCCCATCATATATTAAGGACCTGTTGCAGATCTATTCACCCTCACGTTCACTGCGGTCATCTAATGCAGGATTACTGGTCCAACCAGACATCCTACTCAACACAATGGGTGCAAGGGCCTTCTCTTATGCTGCTCCGAAATTATGGAACTCACTCCCCTCATTCATCCGCACACAGGACTCTGTATCACAATTTAAAAGTGCACTGAAAACGCACCTTTTTAAATTAGCATATGAGCTCTAAGCCATAGGAGCTGTTTTTATGCTCCTGATATTGTTTTTTTTTTAATGTTGATTCCTTTATGTATTTGTTTTTTTATTTTATTTTTTCTTAAGGTGACCTTGAGTGCTTTGAAAGGCGCCGTGTAACAAATAAAATGTATTATTATTTATTATTATTATCTAGAGCACACTGACACTACTTTTATTTTAGACTTCCACGTGTCTCATTTTGGACTTTCTAATGTATTGTTGACTGAACTACAATTCCCAATGCAACTTCAAACATTTTGCGTTTGATTGCAGCGCCCACCTGATTAGAACACTGGGATTGAAGTTTTTTCTGTCGCTACTGACTACTTCTTGACATGTTGACGTTCTCCAAAAGAAAACTACAACATCCATACACTAGCACGGCAGTCGCATAGGCGTGTCGTTTAGTGCTACATGTTCTGTGTGGGCGAGTGACGTGTGGGGAGTTCGTTGATCTCGTTTCACTTCTGCAGTGGGACTTGACTATTCATTTGGATAAGGTTGCACCTAGCTACATGTTGTTTTTGAGTCCTCGTTTCGTTTAGATAGGTATTTCATCGAAGGATGAGCGATAACGATGACATCGAGGTTGATAGTGACGTGAGTATTAAGTTCTTTAATTATTTATGTTTAAGTTAGCAAGCTTGGTGGTTTGCGGTTACCTAGAAAATGTAACTAGCTAGCAGCTACTCAGACAGCTAGCTGCTAGTGAAATTACGCTCGCTAGCCAACATTACATTGCAAGCTGATGCATTGAGTTATCGTTATTTGAGCCGAAGACGGCTAGTTGGTTGATGGATAGCCTGTTGGCTAAATTAATGATCGGTCTGGTTCAGGACTGGTTTCCTGAGAAAATGAGGTTTTATTATATATATTAAGACTGAGTGTACAACATGACAGAAGTATAAGTTACACAGCAGACAGAATATCTCATATTGCAGGATTGACTACAGCCAACAGTTTCATAAACAATTGTGGCTAACGTGTCAATACTTTTCTGTTCTGTTCTTTTACAGGAAGAATCACCGAGATTTAACTCTGTGGTGCGTAATTAACGGAGCTATTTATCCAGTTTAGACGTTAAAATATGACATTTCAACTGTGTTGATTGTAGCTACAGTTAATTTCCGGGTAGGTGACGTTGATAAACATTACTATCAAGCTTGCTAATAACAGTAAGGCCTTAACTAATAAGTTTCAAGGCGATAATGAAAACAAATACATTGTGGTAGCATTTGCTTTTGGAGGAGAATCGCTCTCAGATTCACTTGAATGAGATCTGTCAACAAGCTTGCTCGCTCTCCAGCCGTGTTGCTGACCCGCAGTACATCTACATTCATGATCTGACTCCTCCTCGTTGGGTCAGTGAAAAGGGGATGATGTGGCCGTCTGGAGCTTAGGGACATGGGGGGTTTAGTTGGATATGTCGCCCGAACTGTCGTCTTAACGTTATCCCTACCAAACCAGCCAGTCCGAATAAATGGCTGTGGTCGTCGCTAATGTTTGTTTACATTGTAACCGAATCTGTCAAGTCTAAGATGCACCTAACCGGTCCTACATCGTTACGAGTTGTCGGAAGGGTTGGGATTTTACGCTCCCTTACCAGTAATTATGTCAGCTTTATAGCAAATCACACAAGAACTATTAAATATCATACGCATCTGACTTTAGTTTGGTCGATTAACATGTCGCTAACTGGCGTGCAGAATAAGCACAACCCCCCAACCTCGACTACTAGTAACCATCTCACGCATTTTAGGCTGTTTTTTCATATGTCTGCATTGGTATCGGTGACAAATTGACTATGGCTATTTACGGTATTGAGTGACATAGATAAACAAGCGAGCGTGAAGGCGAAAGCATAATAATAAAGCAATGACGTAGCCCCTGCAAGGTGGTTAAGAGCGCTGTCCAATAAGCTCATGCTCTCTGTCTGAGATTGCTGTTAAATTGGCCGTCCCTAAAATTCATCGTTGGAAATATGTTTTCGCATAAAATATAGAAATATAAATAACACTTGGAAATGAAAGTGGAATTGTGAGTAGCCTGACATTATGCATCTATGTAAAATGTCTACCGTCTAGACTACTAGTGTGTTTTATACCTTATATTATTTGTAAACTTACAGATTGATTGAAACTGCCAGTGGGAGTACTACAGAATAGTCATAATGAAAGTTGTTCAAAGGTCTCAGACTTGATATGTCAAATGAATTAGACTTAAAACATGTTGGAATACCCCCTCTCTATTCTGCATTGTCTGCCTGGTTAGACAGAAAAAAAAATCTTCCCTCTCCAAAGATAACCTGAAGTAAACACCTTGTGTCTGCACCAGCTGTCTGTTGGGTAACACTAATGACAGTGGCCATAATGACACAGCTAGTTAGGCATAGATTCATAATCTTGGGCCAAAGGCTCTGTTAGGAGCTCTCCCCATGCACGTGTCACTTTGGCCAAAGGCTGTCTCTGTTAGGAGCTCTCCTCATGAGCATGTCTCCTAAGGGTCTTTTCCCTACCTATTTACTTGTAATTCACTTTAAAGGACTCCACTATAATGGCACGTGCTTGTAATGCAAGTCACCTGTTTTGTTTACAGCTCAGCTGGATTTGTTGTGGATTGAGCAAAGTCTGTGTGCTGTGGGCTAGTCTGCATAGGCAATGCCTGCAGGTGCCTCTCCCTAGAGGAGAGCACAGTGTTGTTCATCTAACCACCACCCCCACTTCCTCTTGAATGAAGTGTCTGAAGCACCCTCAAGAATTGTACCTAGCAAAGTAAACACCGCAGCTTGCTCCCTTTACATTATTCATGCATGACCTATTTAAATTGGCTGATTATTATTGTACGATTTTACCGACCAGCGCTTCCATCATAGTTGAGGAAGAACAGAAGGTTTCTGTGACTAGCTGGCTGGCTGACTGACTCAAGCCAAAGCAGGTTTGACCACAAAAGTCCAAGCCCTTGGGCTGCTTGCGGGCATTTGGCTCCATCAGATGTCATTTTCCCTTTGAACTAGAACCCCCCTAACCCCCTGCCTATTCCCTCTGCCAGGTTAGGAGAAAAATGACTGGCTTGGTGTTTCAGCATTGTAGCCAAGACATTCTGCATCTCACCGTCCACCCGGAGACGGCTAACAACAACGTGAAAGGACCAGCAAGCATTAAACGATGTGTTTTTAAATTACCACCAGCAAGCTTACTCTGTTCCGGATTTTACCCTCCAAATTAGTTAGCGGAAAAATAAAAATGCATTTATCAGTATTTGAGTAAAAATATACCTCACAACCGGCCCACACCAACTGAAGTATCAGTCAAATCGGCAACTAGCTGTCGCCTGAACATGTTAGCTGTGTTCCTCCAAACCCATCTCAGGAGTAGTGTCATGTGTTACCACTCACCAGGGGTGAAAATTAACTTTGCAAAAATGTGAACCTTTACCAGCCACTGGCAAATAAATGGTAAAATTCACCAGCCACTCAATAAATTATTATTTTGTGTCTGAAATCTACCAGCCACTCTCATATTTTACCAGCATTTGGCTGATGGCTGGTGTGGATTTCGATCCCTGCCATCCACCATCACAGACAAAGTAAACATGAGCATCATGCAGTTCTGATCTCTTCGAGATGTGGAGATGGCTCAGGCTGAAACATGATTATCTGTGACTGCTGTCAGTTAATAAATTACAAAAGAGGTACAGCTTGACAGTATCTTTAATCACCTTCAGTTCACTTTCAGTTATTATGTTTTTACGCACCCGAAATGTCGCCCTTCCAAAGCTTGCCATGTGTGAAAGCCGTACACCGCGTTGCCCTTCGAATCAGGACCATCAGCAGCAGAGTTTCACGCCAGTCATACCACGGCTCCTAAACTCCCACTCTCCCCAACCCCACTTGTTTGGCACAGAGTGGATGAAGAGGGCTGGATGAACATTGTGAGTGTGTGTGTGTGTGATGTGCTGTGTCCTGTGCCGTGACCTAAATGCTTGTGTGACTCTCTCATTGCAGGCAGACAAACGGGCACATCATAATGCGCTGGAGCGCAAGCGTAGGGACCACATCAAAGACAGCTTCCACAGCCTGCGCGACTCCGTGCCCTCGCTGCAGGGGGAAAAGGTTGGTAAACCTGCGGTAGGGGAGAAGAAAACTTCTATTTGTTTGTCACGTGAAATGTATGGTTTAACAACAAAAAAGTGGGGGAATGTACATGCAAGACGAGTGTTGAAGTTAGGATATGGGTGATGGGAAGGGGAGAACATGAAGGTGGAACTGATGAAGGAGCCTTTGCTTCTATAAAGATTTGTCTTTGTGATCAGTCAGGTCTCACTATGCAGGTGCTTGTGTTATTTAGGGTGGCTGGCAGTCTGTGTTCAGAGAATTTGGAGGATAATACTGTAGACTCAATACAACAGCCTGGAGTGAATGATATGGCCCCAAAGCTAGGCCCAGTGCCAGAATGCAATTACAAGGAAATTTGTTGTTCCTTCCTGTTGTGTGTTCCTTGGCTGTAGGAGTACGAGCAAAACTGTCCAGCAGTTAATAGCCGGCAGGGTTTAACATTACATATGTTAACCTAAGAAAAGAATTACAAACCATAAAATGATTGGAAAATGAAATGGCACCCTACTGTGCATTTGTTTCTTCACATAGTTTGGGTGCTCGATGCAGGAATAAAATGATTTAGGTTGTTCTGCTGCTTAGTATTTGCAAATTCATTTTCATGACCCTATTTTTAGGTTCCCAGATCTAGAATTTTAGATATTTGACACCATGTTAGCACATAAGCTAACAGTTAAATTGACAAGTTAAAACATCTAAGTGAATCCTACAATAGCACAACTGTTGAAGGGAAGAGTGGGTAGTGTGTGGAAGAGCAGCGTAGCCAAACATCTTGTGATGTCCTTTTAGTGTGGCATGCATGTGTTGCTGACAGCGGTCTGTCAAAATAGGCATCTCGAGCTCAGATCCTAGACAAAGCCACAGAGTACATCCAGTTCATGAGGCGGAAAAACCACACACACCAGCAGGACATCGACGATCTCAAGAAGCAGAACGCCTTGCTGGAGCAGCAAGGTGAGTGAGTGCCCACACAGGCCGAAGGGGGGGTTTTGGGTTTTCCAAGCAAGGTTTTAATCATGCACATTCCTGTAAATCGGGTGCAGGATTCCAAAAAAGTAAAACTAAAAAAATGAAGATCCATACACCGGAACGCTCACATTAAAGTTAGCTCAAAATGTCAACTAAAACAAAAATAAAAAAAGTTTAATGGGATTTTTCTGGTGTGCGGATCTTCATTTGTTTTTAAGGGTTTGTTTTCCCCCTTGAGCTTTGCTCCTCCTGGTTCTGCTGTTAGGGTTTCTACAGTTGGAACAGAGAGAGAATAATAGACTACTTACTCCAAAAATGTTGATTAAAATATGTACTGTGTAATTCAATAAAACAGATAATCCTGTTTAAAACCTCCTTTAAAACATGTGGATACATCATATTTTTTGCATTCACTTTCATGTTTGCTGTTTTTTTTTTTTTTTTTTTCTTCAATTATTTAACAACTTTTTTATTCTCTCTCCCATCTTGTTCCTCCTCTTTCACCTTACCTGTCTGTCCTCTCCCAATCATCACTTCACACCCCGACCCATGCATCTACGCACCCGCCCCCTTACCGTGACAAGCAGTCCGTGCCCTGGAGAAGGTGAAGGGCCTGCAGGGCAGCTACGCGTCCTCCGACGGCAGCCGCTACACCAACCCCAAGGGCAGCACCGTGTCGGCGTTCGACGGCGGCTCGGGGTCCAGCTCGGAGTCTGAGCCCGAGGAGACGCCCACACGAAAGAAGGTCCGTGCCGAGGCCAGCTAAGAAAAACAAACAAAACAAAGACCCGTCCTCTAGCGTGTGGTGGTGGGGTTAGGGAAAATGGCCCCTGCGCTTTTCTCTCCACCACCCACCCCACTTCACTTCCCAGCTTTGGCCATTTTTCTCTGGTCACATGTCTAGCTTCGTCTCCCCTCCCACCCCACTCACCTTAAGTCCAGAACGGGGGCGTGAATAAAGCCTGCCCAACAGGAGGACATGGTGACGTCATCATTTGGATTTTTCTGAGGAAGAAAAATGGGTTTTGGGTGGCCTCCTGTTTTATTTGTTGCTTTTTTTGGTCACCTCCCCCCTTACATTGGCTCTGGCAGGACAATCCAGACTCCCAGACGAGGCAGCTTCGCTTCTTGGACTCCATGCTTTTTTGTTGTTTTTTTTTTTTTTTTTTTCTTCTCAAAGAAATCTGTGCCCATTATTCTGCACATGGAGTCCAGAGAAGCAGGGGAGAGGCCTAGCACTCCAAGCACTGCAAAAAATGTACTTTTGTTTACGTTTCTTGTCACTTTTTCTTTTTTTGTTGATTGATCTAAACAAGAAAAACCTGTTGAACGACACACGCAGCCCACAATGACCTGTCATCAAGGAATCGTTTACCTTTGTAGAAAAGAGATAAAAAATGTTTTCCTCAAAAGAATGTGATGCTTCATAGCAGCTAGTATTAGTACTCGCCTCACAGTTAAAAGGAACAGCGACACAGTTAAAAGGAAAAAAAAATCGTGATGCTATTCTGTTTAAAATTGATGTCATGGAACAGAGAAAAAAATCTGGATCTCAAGTTGTGTCTTTGTTCTTTAAGCTTGATGTAGAGAACAAATTTAGGTGGCTTCCTTCAGTTAGACTTCAGAGTTTTGTAAGTGAGGAGGGGAAAAAAATTGGATCAGTGCTTTCGAAGCCTCTGAATTTCATAAAATGTTTATTGTGTATTTGGGAACACTGCGGATATGCTAGATGTACTTCTCCTGTGTAATGAAAAAAAGTAGTGTCAAGTCCAACTTGTTTAGGTTTTTAAAAAAGGAATGGTCTCTTGTTATTTGCTTTACAAGGTAATATTTAAATGTTGAGGGTTCCAAGTTAAAAGATTTTAAAACCTCCCCCATAAAAAAAGCATTTTGCCTGTCAAGAAGGTGTGTATGTGTGTGCGCGTGTGTATGTGTATCTTTAACCTTTTTTTTTTTTCTTTCATTTAGGACATTTAGAGTATACTAAATAGTTTTTTTGTTTGTCTAATTCCATTCCATGGAAACTACAGGTATGTTGTACATACTGCCAACAACTGTCTTGCAAGTTGAGGCCTACCTTTGCTATGAGACTATAAATAAAACTATTTTATCCTTTACTGATTGCTCGTGACTAATATTCTCATACTTATGGTTTACTTATGGATTATCAAAGCATACCATATGGAGATCTAATTTTTATGTGAAGCACAGGAACACACACGCACATAAACACACAACTGATTTAATCTACAATCATAGCCAAATTTGGAATTCTTCATTTGCAGTCTCACATGCCTGTTCTGTACTCCGTTACATTAAATGTAAGAATTGTAGAACATCAGCTTTCTTGAGTACCAATCCTATTGCTTATAAATATGCTTGTATTAGCAGAACCTGAAGTGTGAAACTTTTTGAGAAAGCATTTGCCTCTTAGAATAATGGCAATTAGATTAATAGGCATCAGACACATTTAGATTCCCGCAGGCAGTACAGGATTTACCAAAGGAAGAAAATCATCATTGGAGCAAAGTACAGACAGTAACTGCTGTTTTATTTGCAGGAGTCACGGGTGAGTCAGACATGGTTGTAAAACTCATACAAAACAGAAACAGTGCACATGGCCACTTGGCTCCAAGCTTCACTCCACCACGCCCACCGTTCCTGATGCTCCACCCGTCGCTTGATCAAACCTTACCAAAGTCTCTCCTCCAGCGGCGGCTGGATTTGGCTGTGTTGTCCATGCGGACCTACTACTCCCCTGTTCCTGCCTATGGCATCCAGATGGGCCTGGTCCTCCAGTGGGGTCCGCATGCTCCAGTGGCGATTCAGCCCCAGCCAGCCCTACGACCGGTCCGTGGCACCGGTGCCACCGCTGGCGGTCAGCTCGGGCTCCTCTGGCACAGGTAGCTTGTGGAAGTGCTGTATGGCTTGGGCCACCTTCTCAGGGCAGATGTTGTACACGGGGTGGGTGGGGGCCTGAGAGGAGGAGCAGAGCAGATGAGGAATAGGAAGAGCAAGGGGGGGGGAAAAGATAACTGGATTTATTGTGCTGCATTGCATTTAACAGATGCTTTCACCCAAAGCATCTTACAGATGAGGCGCAATGCATAAGCTCTAGGACCACGAGAAATGTAACAGCTAATTTGCACTTTATTACAGCACAAACATAATGGAGAAGAATCCTCAAGTTTTTACATAAAAAAAAGCTCCCAGCTATGCACACATGATAAAAAGGAGACACATGACAGGCTGTCGCATTAAAGCACTGAGTCTTATGTGCTCTTAACTGATAGCAAGGAACTCTTTGCGACACTCTTCCTTATTCAACTCACCAGTTTGTTTTCTTCGCAGCCGAGGACCAGCTCATGGTGGAGATCCCTGTTCCCAAAGTGCTGTGCTACAGAGAGCCCACTTAGACAGTAGCATGTGTGGTAGAAGTCTCTAGATCTACAGGGGTAGAGAAAATAAATAAATAGGTAAATAAATAAGTGGTAAACACATGAGCCTTATCTGATGTGCTCTAATGTCCCTTGCCTCCATAACGCGATTTCAAGCTCTGGCAAGGGAATGAGAGCAGAAGCAACAACAGGCTGACAGCATCACAAAGGGCACTGAAGCGTTGCACTAGCTACACTAGCATACTTGGTGCACTGCTAGTGGCCGTCCTCTGGGTATTGTGTCCTGTGAGACTGGGTGTGTACGTGAGTGTGTGTGTCTGTGAGATTATGTGTGTGATTGTGTGTGTGTGTGTGTGTGTGTTTATGTGTGTACGTGTGTGTGTGTACCAGGGCTTTGAACCAGAATTTTTTGCCAATTGGTTCGTTCCGAGCAGAAACAGAATTTTAATGTTTCTGGTTTTGGGTTCCACCATAAAATTGACGTTCCTGAACCGGTTAGAACAAAAAAATATCGTTCCCGGAACGGTTAATTACGTTCCTTGTCAGCTGTTTAACAACAATAGGCATATATTCTATATACTGCTAGTTTATAGCTATATTGTGACTTACATATATAGATCATTTATAATACAACCTTCATAGAACCAGACAACAATTGTTTCTTCAAGAATTGTGCTATTTATTGTATTCAAACATTTTGCAAAAATTATCAAAGCATGGACCATACCAGATTAACTTGGCTTAGTCTATATAAACAAAATATTGCAATTAGGCCTACCTTACCATATCCGCCAGGTATTGTTAACAAAAATGCCATTCACATTTATTGTAGACTATATGGCAATGAAAAACTTTCCATACATAACAAAAAAAAAGAATTCCCATACCATATGTCAGGTAATTTAACCAACAAAACATTGGCTATATGCGATTATGAAAGTAGTCAACATTTTTTTCCCATATAACAAAAAAATACCAATTTCTACACCACACCCTTGTCACAAAAGCATAGACAGTCGATTTAATATTCGCAAGGCAAATATATCCTATTGATATTGTGTCTAAAACTAATTTTCCCCATACATCTGATGACGGTCTTCCTGCCCTCTCAATCAATGAACATCTATCTTGAACGTCACAGGAAGTGAACCTCATCGGGTCATTGTAGGCTACCATAGACGTTAGAGGTTAGGAGACGAATGACTTTGATTCTAGACTATACAGAATTTTAAAAGAACGAAATAAACCGGTATTAACCGGTTACCATTATTTTTAAATAAGCGTTTCTGTTCCAGAACAAAAAAAATTATAAAGTTTCTGGTTTTGTTTCTGTTCCAAGCAAAATGCTAAAAGTTTCCGGTTTTCGTTTTCGTTCCTTGAACCGGTTCAAAGCCCTGGTGTGTACTAAACTGAGGCTGTACTCACTTGCCCGGTTTGTCCAGGAGTCCGCCGGCGGGGTTCTGGCAGCAGAGGAGGATGTACTCCTGCAAGGCCTGCTGCTCGAACATCCAGTTGGTCAGACTGAGCGTCGAGTCCCCTGTAGGAAACACACACATACTGTACATCCTTCATGTCAACAAAAGAAAACACAAAGCAAATTGACAAAAGAAATTTAAATAAGTCTTCAGGTGTTAGGTAACAATGGGAACTCTGCTGTGATCCTATATGTATTGTTGTAAAATAAATATTTTGTTTGATTGATTGGCTGATGATAACGATAACAACAAGAACAAAAAGCAACTTTTTTTACAGTCCATTTACAAAAACGTCAGAGTCTAAAGGCTTTGGTGAATAGGTATGTTTTTAACTGGTTTGCCTCAGGGGGCAGCAGGTTGCAGAGAGTTGGGGCAGAAACACTGAAGGATCTGTCCCCAAAGGATCGTAGTCTGGTGTGTTGGGATGGAAGGTAGGCCCTTTTCTGTCCAGGATGAGGTATTTTGATCAAATCATTCTGGATGTAGTCACAGCTTTCAGCTTGCATCCTAACCCAGCACTGTAGTACCAGCTTTGCGTTTCCATCCATTTCCCATACCAACCCATTCGACAACCAATCTGTCACGAGCTGTACATCATTCTGGTACAGACCTCACACACCCACACACAGGCTGCTGTGGCAATGACCACTCCTCTGGCAGAACAACCACCATGTCAACCACTTCCTCTACTGAATAGACTTGGCACCGTTTAAAGGAGAAGTTCGGTGTGAATCAACCCATAGCCCTATTGTTTGAGATGCTGTTGCTGTATGTAGGGAAAAAGAACAAAAAATGAAGCAACATAGACAAAATGATAAACAGGTAGCTAACCCTACTGAATGGGGCATAGAAACTAACTTTCAGTTTCATTTGCCTATGCCCCATGCAGTTACTTTTAGCTTCCAGTTTAATAGTGTGTCTAGGTTGCATCAAATTTTCTTATTTGTTTTCCTACTAGCAGCACTCTGACCTCCAACAACAAGGCTATGGATTGATTCACACCAAACTTCTCCTTTAACGTGCTGCTTGCACAGCCATGGCTTCATCTTACAAAGACGAAGACAGTGAGTCAAGAGGTCAGTGACACAATTCAACACCCCCCCACCCCCCCAACCACAACCACCAACTTCGCAGCCACCCAGTAACAGCACCGGTCCTGCTCACCTTCTCTGAAAAGTGCACGGTGAAGTAGGGGCAGGAGCCCCGCCTGCCAGAAAGAGTAGCACCCGTCCACCAGCTTGTTGCAGCGGCCCTGGAAGCCGCCCTCGAAGCGCATCTGCTTGCTGGTGACCCAGCGCTGATGGGGGGAGCACACAGATTTACCATGAATGGACAGATGATAGGGGGTGGAGTTTGGCAGGGAGGAAGAGTTGGGGGGAGGGCAGTGTCAAAAATTGGAGTGCACAGTTTTCAAAGAATGTACAGATTGCTGGGTGGGGAAAAAGAAGGGAGAATATTTTTACACCAACTGCTCCCTCCTTCTACCAAACGCACACTGGTGATGCACAGCTATCTGTGGCAAGTGTTTTTGGTGGGGCTAAAGGGGGTTGGTGGTGTGGCACAAAGAAGCATACAGATCTTAAAGGAGAACTTCGGTGTAAAATGAAAATTGGCATGTTAAAACATCATATTGAATTGGTATGTGTACTGAGGAGCAAAATTGATTTAGCCTGCTGCATTCAGTTTAAATATTTTTTATTGTTTGTCCCAGAAGGCTAACAATGGAAGTGGTAGGTGCCCTTAGACGAAGCATGACGACTACCCTATTTTTAAACCATTAAAACAGCTCGAAGAAACTCCACACTCCATCGGTAGTACAACAAAGGCTCTTGCATTCAAAACAAAGCACTGAGAACTTTGTAAATGTACACAATGTTTTTTAAAAAAAAACTGTTCTTACATGCAGTAGTTTGCAGTTGTTTCTCGTCGCCGCCATGATGAAAGTCCAAACAAGTCGATTGTACTACCTCTCCTCCTATTCTTCCTGCTGGTTCGTGTTCGTCAATGGACTTGTGCGGACTTACATCACGGCAGCGACGAGAAACTACAGCAAGGTACTGGCTGTCAAAACTGTTTTATTAATAAATGTTGTGTACACTTACAAAGTTCTCAGGGCCTCGTTTTTAATGTGAGGGCCTTTGTTGTGCTTCGTCTAAGGGCACCTACCACTTCCATTGTTAGCCTTCTGGGACAAACAATAAAAAAATAGTTAAACTCTGAATGCAACAGGCTAAATCAATTTTGCTCCTCAGTACACATACCAACTCGGTATGATGTTTTAACATGCCAATTTTCATTTTACACCGAAGTTCTCCTTTAAGTGAACACCGTTTAACCTTTGAGATACAATATGTGATTCAAACAGACAGAAGGAGTAATATTAATAACATCTGTCATAATCACAAGCATTAATCACACTATGGCAAGTCATGACAGTGTGTGTAACTAATACTCCCTATCTGTGTGACAGGGAAAATTCAGTAGCCTAGTTGACATTTTGAAACATTTCTGGGCCCAAGTCTTTTAATGCACAAGCAGGTTCTTGAAACAGGCCACCTATAATATGATCACGCATCACCAAGCAGCTTCATTTTACACCGAAGTTCTCCTTTAACAAATGTACACAGAGTATGGAAAAAAGGATTTCCACACCAACTGTCCCCTGTAGACAGTCATTTGTAGCAGGTGGGGTTTTTTTTTACTGCTGAGTGTTGGAGGGGGGAGGCACAACAAGGATGCATACAGATTTCAAAGGATGTAAATAGGAGTATCCAAACAAATCTCCTGTTTTTTTTCCCTTGTGTACCTTGTTCAGTGTGGAGGGCAGGGTGTGGTGCCAGTTGAACTAATGCCATCTCGTGTCCTTGGCTAAAATGGGGGAGGGGGGGCATTAATTATTAGTGTCAGCCCTGACAAAAACAACACTCAGAAACACCCACCACAAGGCCCACCGTTCTGAAGCAAGTTGAGCTGACCCGTTCACTCACAACAAAAGGGCTTTCTGTGCATGTGTGTGTTTTTGGGATATTACTATAGAAACGCTGCAATTACTAAAAAAGGGGGACTCAGACAGTGGTGTTAACCCACTTCAGCAGGGGTCACTGAGTCACCTACTAAGACACCCCACCTTTAACCCTTCTGTTGTGCTGTGGACACAGGTGCGCATCTGATTTTCAATGGGTAAAACTTGACCTCAGCTAGTTTATCTTGCAAGAGAATCATATTACTAGGGGAATTATTATGGCTTCACACAGAGTGCAGTGGCCAAAGACCCCAGGTTCTAATAAAATAATAAAAAATCAATCGCTACACAATTAATCCATAGCCCTGTTATTCAAGGTCTCAGAGTGTTGTTAGAAGGAAAAAGCCCAGAGAATATGTAATGCAACAGAAATGGAATAATAAACTGGTAGCTAACACTAACTGTAGGGGGTAGGGGAATTATGTGAAAAATCGTTACGCGGTGGATAGAAGCGTGAAATTTGGTACATATGTCCCTTGGGTCATTGTAAAGACATCCTAGAAGGGATGCTCAAATTTTTTTTTTAAAAGGAAGGAAGTTTTTGAAGAAATTTAAAATGGCCGCCCATACAATTGGCAGCTGATTCAGAACGCACCAAAAGCAAACTTGTAAAACCATGAAATTTGTTATACATGCTCTTGGGGTGACCCTAAGACATCTTGGACAATTAGTCCAAAAAATCTTGAACAGGAAGTAAGTATTTTGCATAAATTAAAAATGACTGACCATACCATTACCATCTGATTCAGAGCACACCAAAATAACCTCATAAAAGCATAACATTTGGTATATATGCTGTTGGGGTCATCCTTAGACATCCTGGAAACTGACTGAAAATCTTGAACAGGAAGAGAGTTTTTGAAGAAATTCAAAATGGCCGCCCATGCAATTGGCAACTGCTTGAGAACACACCAACATTAACCTCATTAAAGCATGGCATTTGGTATATATGCCCTTGGGGTGACCCTAAGACATCCTGAAAAAATGAGTCCTAAAAGTCCTGAGTTCCTGAAACAGGAAGTGAATATTTAACAAAAAATCAAGATGGCCATTCAAAGGCCTACAATTGTCAGGTTATTTAAAGCCTACCAAAACACAGTACAAAATGAAGGGAATATGAAAAGGCTACCTATATACCATGTGTTTTAAAGACCTTGTGCCCCTCATGCAGACATTATTAAACCATAAAATGTATTCACATTGTATTCACATTCTTCAGCACATAGGAAAAATGCTGTGCACGGCAACCTTCCATTCTTGTATCTGCACCTTCGAGAATGTTTCATCTCTGGCTAGGCTGTTAAAAAGCACATGCAGTCATGGGCATGAAGGCATCTTTTACCTCTGGAAACGATTTCCATACAGCCCTTGCAGTCTTTTCGCCTTTCCCTTAAAATTGAGAGGTTGTATCGCAATCTGTGGGTGTGTGGAAACCTGGGGGTAACATGTTTCCTTCCCAAGGGTCTTCAAAATACTGTTGAAATACATTTCTTGAAAGTTATGCCCCACCCAAAACCCACATATCAATGTATGGGTAACAGTTCTAATTAGAATTCTCAATCCTAACTACAGTATCTCTGTGCACTGTTTTGTAGAGCATCTATTATATGGAAGCATACTCTTGTATCTGTCTATGTAACTATGATGCCAGCTTGCACAGAACGTGAGTAAACCTCCCTCCTGACACCTCAAAAGGATACGCTACTGACTGAGCTCATAGCCCAGCTTTTAACTCATTTGGTAGCGCATATGTATGGGTTTGAGACTGAGCCTGGACTGCGCAGTAAGACCTCGGCTACACCTCCTCATGGTCACACTCTGACACTGAAGTGGCATGACTAGATGAAACAACATGTCAACCCTTGGTGTCATATCCTTGCATTCCTTGTTGAAATTGTATTTACTTGATGTTCTCAGCGAACATTTCTAAGAATTCCTCCAAGATTTCCTGTTCTTTGAGTCCTTCAGAAAACCAGATAACTTGTGGAGAAGCTTAGTCATTGTGTGTGACCATGAGGAGGAAGACACAAGAATATACCTCCATGTATATACCCAAATTATACATTTAAATAATCAGCTCTTGCAAAAATGAATACTTTCACCCTCTCCATTGATGGCTGCACCATACCTTGCTCCACCCCAGGTTAAAAGCCTGTGAGTAGACAGTACGCTGACTCTCAATGCACACTTTTTTTTTTAATCTACGGAACATAGCAAGACTACTCCCAGCTCTTTCACAGCTCCATGCTAAAGTCCTGACCAATGCTTGTTACATCTCACATTGGTGAATGCAACTTCATCTTGTCAGGTATCCTCAGTAAGCTACTACACCAGCTTCAAATAATTCAAAACACTGCAGCTAGGATCATAACATGCTAAAACTCTTCAAGCCATGCAAAACCACTACTTATAAATACAGCTTCACTGGCTCCCAGTTGCATACAGAGTTAAACATAAAGTCCTGCTCTACACCCCTCTCTGCTCACTGCGAATACCATCCATGAACCTTAGCAGCAGGGCCGGCCCAAGCCTTAATGGGGCCCTAAGCAAAAATTCCTTAGGAGGCCCCCATACCACCTCCTCAGCAACAGATGGTTAATTTTCCTATAGCCTACATACTATGTGTGTAGTTTATCCACCATCATTGTCGCAATATGTAATGCATTTAAAATACACCAGTGTCATTCTGACTGTTTTAACTGAAGCAAACCCAGATTGGCAGTCATTCTTAATCTATTTCGTTATTCTGTGAATCTGACTGCAAGACGAGCTTTCATCACTTCTGCTCAGCATTCAAATTCGAAGTTTACTAAATCTGTCCACCAGAGAACAGTCATGTATTGTCTATGACCATTACTCTGCTGCAGGCAGGAAAGGCACATTATCAGGTCGTCAAATTTATTAACATTCAAATTGAAATCAATCAACCATTGTTAGCGATCTCACAACAATTATCAAGAAGGAGACTTTGAGAAGTTAATATTTAAAACATGTCAAGACAAGCAGTTATCCGCATCCCCAACTTTGCAGCTTCTCAATTTGGATGGAAATATCTAGAAATGACCACTAGCAACTGTGCTAGGCACCAACAAAATTGGAGCTACCTTTAAGTGTACAAACAGATCCCATTCGAATAAATAAACACGTGTTGTCCACTTGAACTAATACAAATTATAAGTGGGTGTTAGCAAGTGGCAGCCAAACATCCACCCAAACGTAATGAAAAGCCACTGTGAAAAGCAGTTCTAAATTAGCGCGCTAACAAACACATTTAGCTAAGCAGTGGCATGCTGTGTCCCGAAAACAATGCTCATTTTGTTAAAATCGAACAGTAATAAGTTATTCTCTTACTCTTACATTACAATCATAGGCTGTTGTGGATCAATTTAACGCACATTCGAAACTTCAACAACTGTAGGAAGTAACGTGATGACCGCTATATTTATTAAAATACCAACCATCCATTTGAATGGAATGGGGCTTCATGCTACAAAGTCACTGCTGCTGTATGACATCTCCAAGACAAATGGTGGCAGCCTGAATCAGCACAAATCAATGACGCATCTCATTGGAAGGACTCTTTTTTTTAGAAGATTTCCGTAAGCTATCAAAGTGTAATTAAATAAGCCATTGACTGTATATTTTTATTGTTCTCTTAAAAAATAATAATAATACAGCACGACCAAATGCAACACTGTTGATATCGATTTCGTTAAAATGACTAGTCAACAGGGTGGGGGGTGGGGTGGGGGCGCTGAGGACTGTCTGTTGTTTTCTTCCCATCATGCACTGCACTTTTTGCAACATCATTTCTCGAACAGAATGCACTTATAAGTGCTCCTATATTAAGTTTGACTTCAAAATATTATAAACAGTCATGTTCTCCGCCTATTGAAGGGTTTTTTAAAATTAAAAGTGGCACAAAAAGAACACCCACCATCATAGAGGAGTATAGGGCAACATTCTCTCTATATAAAGGCTGCTAACATGTTGTGTTCCGTTGCGTGAGTGAGATCGCGGGGAAGCGCAATGCGTGCGGTTCAATGACACATCAAGGTAGCGTGGTCAGGGGGCCCCAGAGGTGGGTCGGGGGCCCTAAGCCGTCGCATAGTTCGCTTATGCCTCGGGCCGGCCCTGCTTAGCACAATGGGAGAAACAGCATTTAGTCATACTACAGTATGTCACAAAAGTGAGTACACCCTTGACATTTTACCAAAAATTGCTATATCTTTTTAAGGGACAATGCAAATGAAACTTCGATACTTCCAATTGTCAATGTACAGCTTGTGTACCAGTATTAATTTGCTGTCCTCTAAAAACAATTGTACACACAGGCATTTTTGTATAAATAGCAGGCCACAAAAGTGAGTACACCCTAAATGATAACTGTACATATAATTCAACCATAAAAACCCACTTGTCCTATTTATCATTTTTGTGTTTTGGTCTGCTCAACTGGACCATACAAATTTGTGTGGTTTTCCAAAACAGGTGCATCGTCAGAACAGGCTCAGTCAAAGACGTTGGGTCCACACACTCGGTGTCAGATGCAAAAGTTGGCTTCAAAAAATAAATGCATGAGTGCAGCCAGCATTGCTGCAGAGGTTGCAGAGATGGGAGGTCAGACTGACAGAGCTAAAATAATATGGAACATAGTGCAACAACTCGGTCTTCATGGTCATCCTTCCAGAGGAAAACCCCTTTTAAAACTTGATCACAAAAAAGCCAAAAAAACGTTTGCTAAAGACATGCAGTCCAAAAGCATGAATTCCTGAAACCATATCCTGTGGTCTGACGATATCTAAATAAACTTTTTTTTGGCTTAAATGATGTCAGTCATTTGTGGCAGCGGCCTGTTTAACAGTACCATTATAATTGTGCCTTGCCTACAATCAAGCCTAGTAGTGGTAGCATCATGGTTTGGGGCTGCTTCAATGCTGCCAGCACTGGGCAACTGCAGTTCACAAGGAATCATGGATTGCAACATGGGCTGTGGTATTCTGAAGCAGAACATGATGCCCCCCCCTTCAGAAACTGGAACACAACAGTTTTTTCATCATGATAACAACCCCTAACACACCTCCAAGATGACCACTGTCTTCCTGAAGAAGTTGAAAGTGAAGGTAATGCAGTGGCCAAGTATGTCTCCAGACCTGAACCCTACTGAGTACCCGTGTGGCATCCTTAAACAGGAGATGAAGGAGCACCAGTGTCTAACATCTCCCAGGTCCATAATGCCATAATGGAGGAATAGAAAAGGATCACAAAAAACAACCTGGTGAATTTCATATTAAGGCAGTGGTAGATAACAATGGTGCTCACTCAAAAAAAAATACAATTTTGACACAATTTGGACATGTTCACTGTGGGGTGTACTCACTTTTGAGGCCTGCTATGTACACAATAATGCCTCTGGGTAACGTTGTTTTCAGAAGACAGCTAATTAATACTGCTACACAAGCTGCACACTGACTACTGAAAAACATATTTAAATTTCATTTGTGTAGTATTGTTGCTTGAAAAGAAGAAGATGAGAAAAATGGTCCATTTTTTGCTGAATTGTGAAGGGTGTACTCACTTTTCTGAGATACTGTATATTATATGCCAGTTGCTCTACAAAACAGTGCACAGAGAACTGTAGTTAAGACAATAGATGTAGACATACTAGTTCCGTAGTTTTTGGACAGCTTCTTGACAACTACAGGTACTACTCGGAAAATTAGAATATCCTGAAAAAGTGCATGCATATCTGTAACTCAACTCTAAAGATGAAATGTACATATTATATAGACAAATAATATGCAATTCAATACATTTCAAGCTTTTATTTGTTTTGATTTGATTTTTTTTTGAAAATTAGAATATTGCTTGAAATCCATAAAAAAGGGATTTTAAATACAAAAACGTCAGACCTCTCAAATCTTGCACCTGTACTTGGTTGAGGCCCTTTTTGCATGAATGACTGCCTTAATCCGGCGTGGCATGGATGCTACCAGCTTGTGGCATATCTCAGGTGTCATGGAAGACCAACATGCTTCAATCGTGGTCTTGAGCTCTTCTTTATTGTGTGGTCTTGTACCGTTCAGCTTTCTCTTGGCAATGCACCACAGATTTTCTATGGGGTTCAGGTCAGGTGAGTTGGCAGGCCAATCAAGCACAGTAATTCCATGGTTGTTGAACCAGGATTTTGTACTTTTGGCAGTGTGGGCAGGTGCCAAGTCCTGCTGGAAGATGAAGTCCGCATCCCCATAAAGCTGGTCCGCTGAAGCAAGCATGAAGTGCTCCAAAATGTCCTGGTAGACGGCTGCGTTGATGCTGGACTTGATGAAGCACAAAGGACCAACACCAGCAGCTGACATGGATCCCCAAGTCATTACAGACTGGGGAAACTTAACACTGGACTTCACGCATCTTCTATTTTGCGCTTCTCCGGTCTTCCTCCACACTCTGGGACCTTTGTTGTCAAATGAGATGCAAAACTTGCTCTCATCAGAAAAGAGGACTTTGGACCACTGGGCAACAGTCCAGTCTTTCTTTTCTCTAGCCCAGCTAAGGCGCGTGTGGCGTTGCTTGCTTGTGAGGAGCGGCTTGACAACAGGAATTCGACATTTGAAGCCCATTTCCAGCATCCGCCTGCGTGTTGTTTCTCTTGAAGCAGCAACTCCAGCCTGAGTCCACTCCTTATGAAGTTCCCCCACACTTTTCAATGGCCCTTTCCTGACCATCCTCTCCAGGGTCATCCCTCTGGCCTGTACACAGTTTTCTTCCACACTTCTGCCTTCCACTTAACTGTCCATTAATGTGCTTTGACACAGCACTCTGAGAACACCCAGCTTCCTTTGCTATCACTTTTTGTGTCTTACCCACCTTGTGCAGGGAGTAAATGATGGCTTTCTGCACAACTGTTAGATCTGCAGTCTTCCCCATGATTGTGAATTCTTCTAAACCAAACAAGACTGACTTTTTAAAGGCTCAGGACCTTTGTGCAGGTGTTTTGGATTACTTACCTAATTAGTGTGTGACAATTTGAACCTACAATACTGAAGCTTTTCACGGTATTGTAATTATGGGTTTTTGGGTTTGAGGTTTTAATAAGCTGTAAATCATAATCAGCAAAATTAGAACAAAAAAAAGCTTGAGTTATCTCACTTTGCATGTAATGAGTCTATAAAATGTATTGGTTTCACCTTTTATGTTGGACTGCCTGAATAAAACAACTTCTACACGATATTCTAATTTTCCGAGTAGTACCTGTACATCGATATGTGGGTTGGCTTTTGTAACATTGGCTCTCCCAGGTTAGAACCTCTAAATTTCAGGGCAAAGGCAAAAAGGGCTGCATCAAAATTGTTTCCAGAGGTAACAGACGCCTTCATCCCAATGACTGTATGTCCCTTTTAACAGCTTAGCCAGAGATCAGACATTTTTGCAGTGGTAGACGGTATTGTAACCGAGCAGTGTGCCAAGCCATTTTTACCAGAAGCAGCCAAATAATGTGGAGAACCTCTTAAATGTGGCTGCAAAACAGCATTTATGCTCTCAAAGGTGCAAATGCAAGAATGCAGGGTTGCTGGGAACAGCATTATGCCAGTGTGATAGGTCTTTGAGACAAATTGCATTTGTAGCCATTTCATATTCCGTTCATTTTATAAGGTGTTTTCTGTAGGCTTTTAGTCAAGCCAATTGCCAATTGAATAAAAAAAAACTCAGTTCCTGTTTGAGATTTCCAGGACTCATTTTCCTGTTTTAGGATGTTTTAGGATCACACCAAGAGCACATATACCAAATTTCATGGTTTTATGAATTTGTTTTTTTTGCGTTCTGAGTCAGATGCCAATGGCATGGTCGGCCATTTTAAATTTATGCAAAAAAAAGTGCTTCCTGTTCAAGATTTTTTTGGACTAATTGCCCAAGATGTCTTAGGGTCACCCTAAGAGTATGTATACCAAATGTAATGGTTTTCTGAGTTTATTCTTGGCGTGTTCTGAATCAGCTGCCAATTGTATTGGCGGTCATTTTGAATTTCTTCAAAAACTCACTTCCTTTTTGAATTTCTTTGGGCACCCCTTCTAGGATGTCTTAGAATCACACAAGGGACATACATATCAAATTTCACCCTTTTATCCACCACGTAAAATGTTTTATATAGGCCTACTTTCCCCTATTAATTCTAATGCTAACATGCAAACATTAGCATTAATTTTAGTTGTGTCCCACTTATTTTTTTTTAGCAGATTTATTTCTGCTCACATTCATATTTTACCAATAATCTACTCTTTGAAAGTTATAGCTGGGGTCTTGTAAAAGTTTTTAAAAGTATTTATGCATGTATTTAACAAATAATGTGCTTTCAAATGAGGATCTATTAAAAGAGTCATCTCACTGTAATCATTTTTTTTTTTACCATTTTTCTTTGCTTTAAAGCTGTATAAAAGTATGTAACATTATTTTCATGGTACTTATTGCACATATTATTTGATGGCAGTCTGTGTACATACCATGCAAAAAATAAAGTGGACTAATAAGCCATAACATCTAAGCTATGTAAAGTGTTGTTAATCTTGAGTCGGTTTTGGCAGCCATTTTGAATTTTCCCCTATAAAAATGACCTTAATAGACTGGAAATTTTGGGCACCCCTTCTGAAATGATCAGATACATCCTAAAGATCATCTATACCAATTTTGGTGCTTCTATCCATAGACAGTAAAAGAGAATGGACCGTGGGATGACATCGTTTTCAATGGGAGCTGTTGAAGCAAGATTCTGAAATTTTTAATTGGTCACCAGGCGACTGCGCAAGCGTGTGATGATGAACAGTCACATCGGCCAACAAACCCGAATATGATAAATTGAGTGGTAGATGCTCAATCACAAATCAGACAGCGTATGATAATTTTCTTAAAGGGTGTGTTGCAGGGTTCAATAAATAACAAATTTACACCACTTTCTTGTTGATAATACACATTTAAACTGTTATCAACTGTATCAACTGGGTATCACAAAAGAGAATATAATACGAAAAAGTGTTGCAATTTGCAGCCCGTCAAAACATTCCGTGACGTCACGTTGGGGAGACGACATGTAGATGACAGACCGAAAGCCATAGAGACAGACGAGAGCAAGAGACAAGCCAGCGTGTTTAGCAGCAGTAAATAGATACATAGATAAATCCATATATATATATGTATGTAGATAGATATACAGATAGACAGATAGCCTAGATAGACTAATACATATTTATATAGAGTGAGGGAGGGCAATAGGAGACCGCTAGATAGAATAGTATAGATAGTTAGCCAGATAGCTAGATACACATTTTTATAGGCAGGTGGGTTGGGAGGATTCATATAAAATGGTTTAAAATTGAGTTTATTCTGGCTGTAAAAACACAAATCTAACAGGGCACAGGGTCCATGACTCTCGACCAGCGATCAAAACGCACTCACTTTCCTACAACACAAGCTTTCCACAGCAGTTTCCATGGGGCAGCACCGCCCACGCAAACGTGAAACACAGCAACACGGAGGCTTATTCTCTCGTTGTCGGTAAGCGGTGTTGATGATAATGATGAGGAGTGTATAAAATGTGCTATATAAATAAACTTGTCTTGCCTTACGAAATTAATTGTAACATTGTGAAACATTGTGAAGATATGAACAGCCTATTCGGCGGCGGCAAAGTTTGCAACATTTAGCTAAACTCTACTAGATGAAGATGCTGGAGCTAGTAGGCTGTCACTGCAAAGTGAGATAACTAATCGGATCTTCCAAATAGAGTATACCGGCACTTATCTGAACCAACAACATAACCACTGTCACTAGATATAAAGACAACTTGTTACTCAGTAAAACATTTTATTGTATGCACTGCTGATCGTACAGTAGGTCCAGCGTTCATTGCTGCTTTGCTAAATGATAGCAACTCACTAGGAGGCTTCACCAACTCTCCACTCCTTCTCTGACCACAAACTGAATTGGCTTTGATGACCATCAGTTCTTGGCAATTGCTCATTTAGACACTCACGTCTAACAGGTTCAAAACTGTATGGCTGAGTAAATACTATTTATGGTTCTTGCAACCTCTTCCTAATCCCAGCTAGTAGCAGTTCTAGATTAGAACCCCTCTCTGCTGAGGCTACCTTCTCAAGTCCCCAACGTTATCACCAAATTCATTAAAAAACAAAAAGGACAATAAATGGTCTTCAACAGATTTTAGAGACATTTTTTAAATGGTATACATATCTTGAGTGCTTTAAGTACCTACTAATCGACAGTGGTGGTTAACCTGCAACACGCCCTTTAATAAGTATTTTTCTACTGTTATAGCTGCAATCACTTACTGGAGTGGGAGGCTAATATTGTACGTGGGGACTTTATTCTCTGTTAACTAACTCTGGTTCCAGGCAGTCTTGCAAGCCAGCATGCCAAGGGAGCTAGCTAGTTAGCATGTTCAGACCAAGCTATAGCGTGTAGCTTAGCTTAGACATCTTTCTCAATTCACTTGCATCAAATAGTAAAATCCATAAAGATAGCGATTCCGCTTACAAACAAATACCAATTTGTAAGGTTATTTTTCGAGAAATACTGATGTACAGTACAGGCCAAAAGTTTGGACATACCTTCTCATTCAATGCGTTTTCTTTATTTACATTGTAGATTATCACTGAAAGCATCAAAACTGTGAATGAGCACATGTTGGATGGGTAAGCGAGCATTCTGAGCATTATTTGTGGAGTTATAAACAAAAATGTCCAAATTGGTTAAGAACCGCAATGGTGAAGAACCCTTTAAAAGAAACCCTTAATCCCGATTGTGATCTGGATCACCACCAAAAACTAATCAGTTGTAAGTTAGCCAACTTCTGATCCATCCTGAAAATTTCGTCAAAATCCGTCCAGAACTTTGAGTTACGCTATTAACAATCAAAAAAACAAACAAATAAAGTAACAGACAGACAAACAAACCGACGGCGGCAAAAACATAACCTCCTTGGAGGTAATTATGTACTTAACAAAAAAAGTGTGAAATAACTTATAACATGTCTTATATTATAGTCATGAAAATAATAAAAAAAAAGAAATTGAATGAGAAGGTGTGTCCAAACTTTTGGCCTGTACTGTAAAGGTTTCCCCAACATGAACAGAAAAGTAAACGGGCATGACTATGGCTACGGCGTGTTATCCAAACAGTACGGTAAATTTTCTCCTGTGCGACAGAAACTCACTAGCCGTCGCATGGTTTGTGACGTCATTTTTAGCATAATTTCAGATAGTTTCTTACAAAGCAATAACATGTCAGATTTCCGATCGAAGCAAATATGTTTTGCTGTGCCCTCTTCGGTTTACAACAATGCCAATATCAAGGTAGAGAGTGCTTCTCATGTAAAGTTATTTGATTTCAAAGTGGCGTTAAAATGAATAGCAACAGAATGCTAAAGGCTATTGGGCCCTTTCCGGGTTGAGATTTCCCCACGGGTGCTTCAACTTCCACCTATGCTCCTACCCCCTTGCTTCTATCCACCGCGTAACGATTTGACCCTTTTTTGTCGATAATTCCCCCTACTATAGGCAGTAACTTTCAGGTTCATTTTCTATGCCCCATTCAGTCAGTGTTAGCTACCAGTTCATTATTCAGTCCATGTTGGATATTTATATTCAGTCCATGTTTAAATATTTTCTTTTTTTTTTTCTTACCAACAGCATGCTGTGGCCTCAAACACCAAACTTCTCCATTAATAAAACTGAATAAAACTAAGACATGAATATAATGGCCATAAGACTCGACTCTGACGGCTGGATCCCGGAGCCTCTGTCCCCGACCCGTGGGCTCAGAGCTCAGGATAGTCTGATATCACCAAGTAATTAAGCTCATTAGGAGACCTCAGTCACAGCTCAGCAGCTTTATCCACAGCCAATCGCATGACTGGAGGACATGCTGTGAATCATTACAGAGTGACAGAGACAGTGAGTGAGAGAGAGAGAGAGAGAGAGAGAGAGAGAGAGAGAGAGAGAGAGAGAGAGAGAGAGAGAGAGAGAGAGAGAAAGAAAGGGGGGGTACTGAAAAAAGGGGAGAAGGAGAGAGGAAGGGAGAAGGAGCAAAGGAGATAGAGAGAGCAGGAGATAGCAAGAGAGTAAGTCAAGGAGGGAGAGAATGGGTAACCGAGGTGTAAAGAGAGAGGAAGAGAAAGAGACACGGAGGGAAGGAGAGAGCGGAAGGGTGTGTGTGTGTGTGTGTGTGTTTGTATGGGGGGGGGGGCACTCACCAGCAGGGACTTGAGGTCCAGCATGTGCTCTTTGCCCAGGATCACCATGGCTGCTGTGCCACAGAAGGTGTAGCCCCCATGGGCCTCCAGCCCCGGCACGCCCCCTAGACCCCCCTCCCAGTTCTGACAACTGACACACACACACACAAAAACTTCAACCCGAGACCATAAGGACATGGATATTGCGCTACAATTGTTTTCAGTATTTGATATTTGCAGACAAACACAGTAAAAAACAAATAAAACAACCACTACACAGGAAACCTTCTGCAGACCTCCTGATCAATACAGCAGCCAGGAAGTGTGCTTCTCTTTCAGAGAATGACAGCACTGCACTCTGTATGAAGGGCAGTCCGCCCACCTACCTTAGGATCCAGTTGTGCGTTCCCTCAAACAGGGTGGGCGTGATGATGTTGGTGAGAGATGCTACCGACGCAGCGCAGTAGGCGCTCCTACGACACACACAAAAAGCAAGATGCTGATAAAACACAGGATGAAGACAACAAACATGAGACTACAACAGTACTCCTAGTTCTATCCATAACCAGATGACTAGGAGTCCCAGCTCTACCATTTCTGTATGCGTCAACCCTTATGATTATGGCTCCCTGCCTCACGATGAGAGGCTATGTCAACGACAGGTAAATGTGTTTTTAACCTGATTTTAAGGAGCAAGACTCGTGAGGGACGGTGTGTTGAACATTCCATTCCCTGTCAATACCTTTTGAAGCAACAAATGTGGCCATTAGCACGAGACTATCCCTGCCCTGTCTGTTTGATGCTGAACGAGTATGGATCATCGCAGCGGTGACAAGGGCAATCATTTACTGGAATTAGCCTCTCCATTTCTGTTCTTTTTTTAAAGGGCACTACCAGCGGTGCTGAGGCTGGGTTTGGTAATCACCCAACAGGTCCCTGGCGTTGCCAAGATGGCCGCCAAGTTCGGCGACTTGTCTAGAAGGATTTTGCTGTAGACTGTAGAAATCTGACGGCATGGTGACATGCCCTTCACTTTTACACAAATATGTAACCCTTTTTTTTTGCAAAATGAGGGATGGATCAGGTTAAAATTGCATAGTGGCATTGGCTTTTCTTTTACACAGCAACAAAGCTAAATGTAGGCAAAGTAATGGATGCCATAGGTTGCAATTACAACTACATTATGTGTGAGTATGTGCTTCCTGAGTATGCAAACAGTATACAGCCTCAGCAAGCTCTGTTTAGAACCTATTTGATGCACTTTAAAAGCTATACTTCCAGGCTGTTTGACTTTAAAAATGTACTGAACGTGCTTTTTTACATTCATTGCATTGAATAGTTCACCAACACCTTGTTTCTGAAGGTGGGAACCAAAGTGAAGCCTAGTCTAAAACAATCACTATAGCCTGACCCCTTCCTGACTGTTTCTATGTACACAGCCAGCCCCTGAGGGACACCGCCTTGCGTGAATGTGTGTGTTTTTACGCGAGCATGTCTTATCTCTGCATTGCTGGACCAGAAACCATGGAAACAGTGATGATGGAACGCACCTGACATCCACCTCCCCACCCACATGCATCACAAAGGAGCCATCTGGCTGCTTGACGGAGAACAGGAAGTCCAGAAGCTTCTCCCTGCAGGGGGTGGGGTGTGGAGTGGGAGCAGGGGGGGTGGACAGAAGGGGATGTGACACCAAAGCCGGTTACCATGGAGGCAGGAGCCTAGGCTGCTGATCTTATGGAATGCCATGTAGAGCTGATGTACTGTAGGCATGCGTGTGAGCACTTGTGTATATTCAACAAACAAGCACGATTAACTCTGACACCTTTGTCTAGGGGCCTGGCTGGCTTACCTGTTGATCACGTTGTAGGCTTGGTCTGTGCCGATGATGCAGAGGGCGTTGACGGCAGCGTATGTGGGGGCCAGGTGTGCGTGTTGGCCGGGGCCCCCGGCAAAGCCCCCTGTTGGACTCTGGCACCGGGACAGAAAGTCGCATACACTGGACATCGAAAGCAGAACATCACTTAGTCCTTCTCACAGTTTTACAGTCTTTCATTTTTTAGGGATAATATTTAGCAATGTGGTCATTAATGTGGAATAAGCCCAGACAGGTTGATGCAGGACCCTGATGTAAAGCAGCGTGATGGTCTTGAATCAGTCAAGAGGGACTTTTGACAAAAACAGTTTCAGCTGTAAAGGAAAGAAACTGAATTTTGTGGTCTGACGTGCCAGGGCCTGACTCCCAACATGCTTTGTTGCATTCCAGACCCTTCCACTGCACCCTGTGATTTGCACTGTATTACACGCCACACAATTTAAGATTAAATCTAACATGTTTTTGCATGAGGACACTCTAGGCCAACACAAAGGCTTGTGCTATTATTACTCTATAGCCTGAATAGGTTAGGCCTTTACCTACACATGTACAGTTCCCTTCACTTACTTCAACTGCAAGTATATGATGTAATATTACATTTAAAACTGCGGCCAAAAGAATGCATTATAGAAGTCACCAATCGATGCAGGAAACTTAAATGGGCAGCACCACCCCTCATGACTCGTATTCCAGCTCTGGGGTGAAGAGCAAAGAGAGTGTGTCTGTGTGTGTGTGTGAGAGAGCAAGAGAAAGAGAAAGCGAGAGAGTGTGTGTGAGAGAGCGAGAGAGTGTTTGTGTGTGTTTGTGTGGGAGAGGCAAAGAGCCTTTCAAAATGCCTGCTGCGTGGGCTATGGCAAAAGCAACCACAGCGCTGAAGCTCCAATAGGCAGCTCTCCCACCTACCCACAGGGAAATGAAATGCCACATGCCGCATTTGAAATGCTAACTTCTGAGAGACTGGTTAAATGCCAGTGCTGTTGTTTGAGGAATGTTTTTACATCACATTCCATGCTACTTACTGTCCTACCCTCTATGCATTTGTAGCATTTGTTAAACCTTATCCAGTATCTCTGCGTTAACCTTACAGACCAGTACGTTAAGACTACCAATTTCACTTTCTAGCTGACTGCAAGGAATGTTTATTCCATAGATGGGTACATTCGATACAACTGAAACTGTATTTACCAGTGCTATTCTATGTTATTACATCCTCCTGTATGCAGGCATCTTTGCCACAGAAATCTGCAGTGCAAGAAAGCATCAACACACACAAGCACACACACAAATGCTTGGTCTCTATACCACGATGGCAGAGCCTGGAATAGTGGGCAGAAGGGACTGGGCTAGGCTTTGCCAGGCTGGGCAGGGCAGGCATTGGGGAAGGGCAAGGGCAAAGGCAAGGGTGTGGAGGGGGTATGTGTGTGGGGCGGTTGGCAGTGGGCCATGCCAGGCTGTGGACTGGGCTACGCTTTGCTTTGCTGGGCGGGGTAGGCACTGGGGCAGGGCGAGGGCAAGGGTATGTGTATGTGTGTGTGGGGAGGCTGGCAGTGGGCCGTGCCAGGCTGGGGACTCACTCGGAGGCGATAGAGGCAGGCACGGGCTCCTCCAGCAGCTCCAGGCTGTGCAGGATCCAGTAGCAGAGCCAGGGCCGGCTGGCATCCAGACACTGTGGGCCAGGAGACACGCAGAGTCAACAGCCATCGCAGACACACACACAAACACATACACACATATATACACACATCCAGACACTGTGAGCCAGGAGACACACAGAGTCAACAGCTAGATCAGACACACATACAAACACATACACACATATAGACATACATACAAACACATACACACATATAGACACACACACACAAACACATATATACACGCACACCAGAGCATGTGAGCGGAGCTGAGCGGCCGGAATTTCAGCTCCTCGCTCACGCGAGTGTTCGCTCCCTCGCTCCATCGCTCAAAGTTGAACCAGACAGCTCCGCTCTAAGACCGCTCTCCGCTCACCTAAAATTTCATTCCGCTCCGGTGAAATCGCTCCACGCTCGCTCAAATGAGGGAGCAATGGCTAACATTTTCCACCGAATTGCATCTGGGACACGCTGCCCGATGTGGCCTGAACTAACGCGCAGCGTCTTTGTTAGCCTGTTGATTGAAACCCTTTAAACTTCTTTTCCAAAAATCATGTAACAGATACAAATCATTTCATTGTGTGATCAACAACTCACATGTGTATCCTCTTAATTGACCCTGTCATAGTATTTTTTATTTACTTTGAGCGTAAGCTGTCATATTTGGCTGAACAGCATATTTTTCTAAAAAAAATACGTTACTATTTTAATGAAACACATGGAACAGCACGAATGTACTCCTTAATTATCATAATATTAATAGGCAAAAAACTACAAAATGTGACATGTCAGACATGTATTTTGAGGAAATGTAGCCTATCCTATAATATAAAGAAGTCCCAGCAACCGCAGCATCAACAAAAAATAGAACGTATTTATTTGAAACCAACACAAGTGTGAACCATAGGCGGTTTTTGCATTGGGCAAACATGGGCATTTGCCCGAGGCCTTGTCCAATCAGGGGCCTCGTCGTCACTGATAGTAATAAAAGCAATATTAATATTATGCATCATTCGGGTTGAGAGCAGGCATATTATATTATATTCTCAATGCGTGTACTCTCACACACGACTGTCCGGCTTCGCTCTGGCTCTGGCGTCTGCGTTGTCATTGCAGAAGGTGTTCTGTCACAGCTTGAGGGGCATGATCAAAAGCGCAATGATTCACTTTAAACATGTAATGTATGTTGATTTTAGCAATGTGCGTTCTAGTTTAGATGGGTCGGATGCAGCGACAGTTGCCCTATTTAAAAAGCATAACGTGAAAAGCGTTTGTTGGGCTGAACTAGCGATGTATACAAAAAACATCCTAGTTCAATGTCAGAAGGTAGAAACAGTTGCATTACACACAGCCTACACTGCAGACGATTTTACCCCTAAGTTCACAACAACCTGTTTGTAAAAGTTTGACGCTGTTGTGAGATGTCACGTCGTTAAATTGACCCATTTAAGCGATACGGAGCAGAACATGAAAAAATAGAAGGAGCTGCAAATAAACTTGAGACAACTGCGCAATTATTCGCTTAAAACATGTCATATGTTGATTTTAGCAAAGCGTGTTGTTACTGAGGGGAGCTGAAGGCAGCGACAGTTGCTCTTTAATTAATTAAGAATAATGAAAGCCTACAAGAAGTATTTGTATAGCCTACTAGCCATACAGACAGTTCAATGGCAAAGGATGGAGACAATTGCACAACAGCCAGCCTACAGTACAAGCTAATCAAATCACAATTTATTCGACAGCAACCAGCTTGTAAAAGTTTGAAGTTGTTATGTGCAGCGCAAGGTGAATGGGCGACGACGTCATCGTTTTCAAAAGGATGCGTTTTGCCTGTCCACACGAGAACAAAACGGCGGCGTTGTCAGACTCTCACTTTGGAACCCGTTCTCAAAAAGTATCGTTTTCGGTCACCCAAAACGCCGCCTGGGTAGGGCCTCAAAACTGTTCTTTGCCCAGGGCCTCAGAATCCCTAAAACCGCCCCTGACAGTGTGAACATCCACGTTTTGAACCAAACTCCATCTCTCAGCGATCTCTGTAGGCTAACCTTTGAAGGCACACGTGAGTCTGTGTAGACACGCCCCAGACTCGTGATGAGAGCGGTATCGGAGCGGAACTGGAGCGAAACAGAACCACCGCTCGGGCCTTTGGATTAAAATCCGCTCCGCGCTCCGACTATATTTCGCACGCTCCGCTTCCCGCTCGCTCCGTGCTCCGCTCCGCTCACATGCTCTGACGCACACACATGAAACCACGCATGCTCTTACACGCGCACATTCGCACATGCACATGTGCACGTAAACACACACCCACACATAGGTGAAGAGAACAGAAAGCACATGCCCGCACAGACACACAGTCTGGCCATTTATATTGTCAGCAAATCAGAAGGTACTTGATGTAAAACCAAACACATATATGTGTGTGTCAGTGGCGGCTGCTGGTCTTTCAAATAGGGGAAGCACATTATAGGTGTACATTATATTTTAATATTTTTTTTTATCCTATTGGAGCCTGGCTGTTATTTATAAAAGGAAATGTGAAATGAGACTGTTGTCAACCACAGCCATGCCACTGAACTACAGTAACACACACATGAAAATGATTTTCAGGAGTAACACACACCTAAACTGTATCTGTATACAACAATACCAGAACTGAATAGAACAGAACAGAACATGAACAGAAATATATAACAGAACCATTATAAAGACACGTAACGTGTATAAATTCTGCCCTGCGCTCCTTTTGCAGAAAATGCCATTGCTTTTTTCATGCCTTTTTATATGCCCTGTCAAAGTTACTCAGGTCCGTAAAACCTACATTTGACTAAAACTACACATCCCTGACACAGCTTTATCAAGAGGCATGGCCAACAGTACATTCTGTTTGTCACAGCATGTTCAATTAGCCAGTTCATCTTGTCATACCAGGAAAGTTGAAAAAAAAAAAAAAACCAGTTACTTTCACCAGTTTTGTGGACCAAATCAGTCTTGGGTGTTGGTCTGTCGTGCTGTTTAATTTCTAGTCTCTCCTCATACGGAAGACTATCGAATGAGTTTGCCAAAATTGTCAACAATATTTAGCAGTAGCCATTGTGTTGGGCTAGCACGCTAACTAGCGGGCTACTTACCTTTAACAACTTGACTAATTTGAACTATATGATTGCGAACGAACTAATGAAACTTAGACAAAAAAATTAAATAACTTTGTGCTGACTGGTATGTTTTATTTAGAATATAATACGTGCAATGTGTAAATAACAAGCACTCTGGACGGACAACACATTCTCTCACCATTGTCTTTGGGAAATCCGTTAGCGACTGAATTCTACTTTACTCCGATGCCGATATTTGTTTGCCTGCCAATCAAAAGGGGTGTAGTCTTAGACAGTTCCACCAATTATAATGTGAAAGCCTAGCGTCTTGGCCCGCCCCCGCTCATCTCACTCTCCATTCACCCCCAGAGATGTTGAGCGTCCGAGGAAATGACGATTTTCAGCATGTATCCAATGAACACATGGCTTCACTGCATTGAAAAAAAGTGCATCAGACGTTCAGCGTCAATGGGGTGTCCCACTGTGCTGTGCATTCATAATCATCTGAAAATCGCATCAGAACCGACAGTAACTAGATGTACCGCATAGCGGTACATGGTTTGACCGCCGCAGTATATTGAAATGTGGGAACTTGGTATGATGAGTGTGTGGTAGAGCAATGTTGTAAGGTGAGAATTTCTGTGGAAATGATTTCCTGGAAGTGGGAATGGATGTGGGTTTTGAATGAATGACATTGTGTGTGTTTGTGTAGTGTGTAGGAGTGATTTGTCAAGGCAAGGAATAGGCAAAATTAGATTTTGTACAATTACAGCGCCCCCTATGGACCCTTTATAGAAGGTCTTTGTGCTGGTCGTAAATCCTTTGATAACTTTTTGTCAGCATTGTCTGTAGATGACATATACCACATTTGGTGAGATTCACATGAACAGCCTATGACGAGTTCGTTCAGATTCGTTTTCGCAATGTTAAAATTTCACGGAAATTGTTCTCGTTGGAAGTGGGCGTCAACCAGTGTTTTCAATGCGTGAGGGTCAATAGATTTCACGATAAAAAAAAATGTTGTAAACCTAAACATTCTCTAGATAATAAGCAAAATGACATTTTGTACAATTACAGCGCCCCCTATTGACCAAATTGTATGGCACATGCTGTGGTTATAGAGGTCTTCGTGCTGATCGTGCATGACGTATTTTGCGCAGTTCCCACCTTCTCGGTCCAAGATATTGGCAACTCAATATCCCAATTTTTGCATTTACCCATATCACTAGGTGGCGCTATGCTTCAAGTGAGCGTTTATTGCCTGGGTCGATACGTCTCTGTAACACCGACATATCACAAAATTTTTATGTTGTTGGGTGAAACGTTCACTGAGCTATTCAGCAAAAACTTTTGCCGGTCTCCCCCTCTTTGACGTACGCTGGCACAGCGGGGGACCAAAAGCTTCTATTCGCTCGAAATGTTCTAGGGCTACATGCCTACAAAGATTCATGTCCCCCCGAGTTTCAGTGTCCCGGGAATCGTTGACAGACATTCACTGAAAAAAAAGAAAGAAAAAAAAAAAAAAAAAAAAGGGAAAAAAGTCGCGGCAACTCTATAATGACCGCTTTCGCTAGCTTCGCTAGCAGCGGTCATAATAAATCAGATAAATTTGTCTACTTTAAATAAATGTATTATTGCATCCTTATTACATCCTACAGTGATTTCCAGTTCACAGGCACTGGCACAAACTCACTGTCAAACCAGGTGTGCGTTTCTCGAACGCAAAGTTGCTAACTTCCTAGCCACTTTCATTGTTGTGACTTCCGAAGTACCGCACCAAAGGCTACTTTGCGTTTCTTGAAGCTCACTACGGTAGTACTTCGTAAGTAACACCTATGGTAGTGAGAACTTCGGTAGAAGAGACCCTCCTACGCGTTTCTCGAAACCTTCGTAGCAGAGAAACTTCCGAAGTAAAGCCAAAACTTTGAAGTAAAGTTAGGAAGTTTTCACTACAGCTCTCGAGGTGAAGTAAGAGCCTTACTACAAAAGTTGACCCCACCCACGGCAAAACTTGCAGTAGATTTTTGACTGTAAAGTGCCAATATCTCGTAATCCTACAGCACAAACACAGTGAAATTCAATCGGTGTGTACAGGTTACTATAATACAGCTGTTGATACTGTTAAATGGACTGTTAAATGGTTAAATGTAATTTTCTTGTTAAAACCGTATGCCATGACTTAAACATTTAATGGTTTGCACAGTAGTATTATGCACCTGCACAAACCGATTGAGTGTCGATGAGTTTGGACCGCAGGATTATAAGATATTTGCATTAGAAGTTGGCCTTCAATTGGAAGGTTTGCCGATAGCTACATCATGTACGTTTGGTTGGAACCTGTTATGAGCTGAAGAGGCAAGTTGATGTGATTATCAGTGGTGCAACTGGTTGAGTGATTGAAATGTGAGACGACATGCTCAGGTTCGAGGCCGACATGACTCATATTAGAGAAATCTAAACGTGGCCTCACACGTACAATAATGTGGTTTTATATTGCTCTAATCTGTAGTTTGGTTTAATATTAAATGGCTACATGTAGAAGAAATGCATTGTATCGGTATAACAGGTCAGTGATCCGTGACTGAAAGCGCCACCGTTACTCAGCTTAAAATGTTGTCGTGAGTGGTGATTGTGGAACGTAGGCTAAATGCTACCTTAGGTGTGCAAAGGATTTGAACTCGTGACTAAATGGAACAGTAGGCCTATCAGGGGCACATCACTTTGCCTCTGAGCTATACCTGCCAGTGGTAAATTAGTCTCGTGGCGGAGTTTATCAATAGTATTGGCAGATGACGTCAAAACGCTATTAAAAGTTATGGATATACAACAATATAATTCCCTTCACTACATGCATCGGCTTTGCCATATGGCCACATTTTAACGCGGTAATTGGTTTAACCAGATGTTTGCCATAGCTTAATCATTATTATCGCCATCGTATACTTTCAACCACAGACATCCTATACATAGACGGAGCATGGGACGTAACTGCCAATAGGCGCTGACGAGACGCGGGGCCGCCATCTTGGAGCGGGGATACGCTCCATTCAGCTTAATCCGTTTGACAGGACAAATGAACTGTCAGCGCATTTTATTAACAGTACCTCGCTAAACACCACTAATTTTAAACTGGCTGTACTGCTAGTAGGTTATAGTAGGCTATAACAAAGGCTTCTTGAAAGCTTTCATTGTTCTTAATTAATTAAAAAGCAACTGTCGCTGCTTCCAAATCCTCTCAGTAACAACACACATTGATAAAATAAACATATGACATATGACAACTGCAAATAATTGAGCAGTTGTCTCAAGTTTATTTGCTTCCTTCTATTTTTTTCATTTTCTGCTCCGTATCGCTTGGTGGGTCAATTTAAAGACATGACATCTCACAACAACGTCAAACTTTTACAAACAGGTTGTTGTGGGATAACTCGCCTGCAGGCTTGGTGCAACTGTTTCTATCTTCTGACATTGAACTACAGGCTGTTTTTTGTATATATCGCTAGTTCAGCCCAAGACTTTTCGTATGTCATGCTTATTAAATAAATCTGTCACTGCATCCGACCCACCTAAACGACAACACATATTGCTAAAATCAACATAGGCTACACCTGTTTAATGTAGCCTAAATCAGTAATTTTCGGTCGCCGAATTATTTTTAGCATGTTATTTCGCCAGGTGAAACTAAGAACAAAATAAAATTCAAATCTGTTTTTTTTTTTTCGTATTCATAGGCGCTGTTAGTGTTCAGCTTATAGAGAGGGCCGTGGTGCAAAAGAAAGGCAACTTACGGCGCATAGAGAGACTGCCAAATGACAGATAAATGCCTGTTTGTTTATATTACCTTTGTGTTTATTGGTTAAACATTGCTATGTCATTAGTCTGTGTGTATTGAAATGAATTTAGACAGCGATTCACGGCTTCTTGTAGGCTACAGTTTTGGTTCATTCTATTTTGAAAAGTTGAGACGGTGGGTTTGGGTGAGCTGGCTGCCAAACGACTCGTTTTATGTACAGTCTGCTCTCGACTCCTGCATAGTCACAATGGAGAAAACAACCATGAAGAAAAATGTTCTGGGCCACATTCATGGTATTTAAGAAAGACAAGAGGGAAAGAGAAAGTGGCAGATAGAATAAGGAAGGAGTTGTGCGCTTGGAAACACTGCAGGTAGGATGCTTCTCTGACAGGTTGAGGGCAGCATTGGTTGGCTAACGTTGCTTTTCCATAAGGTTACAATTGAGTTGCTAATCTACTTTACGTTGCGTTTTAGTTTGCTAACTAACACTGACTGAAGTGTTTTTGTACATATTGTTGCAATAGTCCTTGTTCAAACGTGACGTCGTTTGTTGTCTTTCTGCATTCAACATCCATCCACCTGCTATAATTATAGCTTCATATTGAAGTTAGCACAACAAGCAAAACTGCTATTGTGCTGTTGTTCAGTATGTAGCATGTCATCCTAGTTCTCGTTTGAAACTTGTTTTTGATAAATGTTCATTGTTAACATTACATTCGGTGTGGTCTCCCTTACGTTATCTCTGTATAGGATGTCTATGGCTCTGACAGTCTGATCCCCGCTCCAAGATGGCAGCCGTATTTCTCGTGTCCCAGCAACCAATGCTCCGACTATGTATAGGATGTCTATGCTTTCAACAAGGCTTCTCCGCCATGGCATGTCAACAAAAAAGATAGCCATCCAATCAAATCGGCTTTCCCCTGCTTTTCCTCCGTTGCTTCCATGCTTCACACACTGAAGTGAGACCAACGGTAGAGCTCACTATGGAAGTAACAACAATGATAGTTCTACCTAAGTACGAGTGCTTCGAGAAACGGTCGGGTTTCGCCACTTTGGTAGTAGTAACTTCGGTAGAACTAGGGTAGTAGAATGCTAACCTAGGAAGTTGTTCGAGAAAGGCACCCCAGTATTGCAATAGCAGTCCACTGCATTTCCTGTTCAATGGGTTAGTACCTCATTCACCAAAATAAGAAGTTGGCATCACATTTTATTAGGAGTCTGTTACCACATCTGGGACTACTACATGTAGCCACTCTCTCCCACACAATAACCCAACACGCTTTTATACACCATGAGGGCAGCTGTGGTGCAGTGGTTAGGTAGTCGCAGTGTTTTCCCCAAAGCGTCTAAGCGTATCGGCACCGATACGCTTCTTTTTTCGCCGATACGCATCAAGTTTTGCCGAGACGCTTTCATAAAATGCCGATACGCTTAAAAATCATGCACAAAAACATTACCCCCGGGATTTTCCCCGAAAAATAAGCCCCAATGTAGTCAAATGTAGGCTGCGTTTTTAGGAAACTTCCGTGGTGGGTGTGTAAACTACTATACTGGCGAAACTGGCCAATCACATGCCGATCAGTGCTCCTTTGTTTTTTTTCCGCCAGTCAGCTGTATCAGAGAGTATTGTAGAATCTAAGATCTTTAACGCAAACCTCGGGGCTACTAAAACTGTCTGACTTTGACTGTAAATGCTACACAAGAAGGAAGGAGAACGCTCTCCTTGGGACATGCTCATGTAGCAAGAAAACTTTCTCCACAGTGTACAGAATGCGATCGGATCATCTGAAAGAGAGTGAGAGAGAGCGTGAAAGGCAAGTCCTCCTTCATGTAGAGCAGAGTCAAGACTGTTTCGTTGAATGGGACACTCGTGGAATTTAACTAATAAATTGGTCCTTACGTCTTTCTGGATTTGTTGATGGTTCTTTTTAACAAAGTGTCACAATCCGCAATTATCTGTGATTATTTCAAGCCTAATAGTGTACGTTGTTACTGTTTGGATTTCCAGAAAATTAGCTTCATTTCAGACCAGGCTGCAGCCTGTATGGGGTTGTTAGCGCGCTAACGCTAGCGAACTACGCTAAGATAATGTTTTAAACTGAAAGCTGCCACTTTACTCACCAACACCCACCTAGATACTAATACTGATATTAGCTGAAGTGCAGAAAGTAATATAAAGTTGTAAGGTTATTGCAACGTGTTAAATTCAAGGTGAGTCGATGTCTGTTAGCATTACCACATTACTAATCATTTCAATTAGCTAGTTCGTTAGCTTGTTACAGGAACCCTGAAATAAGAATTTGTTGTCATCAGACATCATTCTAGATAATACTACACTACACTGAATTATATTTATCTGCAGAATCTAAGATCTGTGGTACCAATTCAGCTTTCATGTGGCCATACAGGGAGATATTTAGCTGATAGAATTTAGCCCAGAAAAACAGGAGGCTCAACATTTAGTTTAGCTGCTAGACATTTTAGTGACAGCCTAGTCAAATTCATGTGACATTATATAGTGCTTGCAGTATTTCTTGTGTGACAATAAATTAGCCTTCCCACTTGGGAGTTTTGGCTCTTTCAACTCACCAAGTGCAACAAGTTTTTTGTTCTATGTGTGCCAAAAAATGCAACATTTTATTTAAAGTGTTATGTTTCCACCAGCCTTCTGGGACCAAAATTTTGCTTCAGATCTTCCTAGAATGCACCATTTTAGCTCTAGAAAAAAAAAAAAAAATCCCAGGGTGCATGCCCACCAATCCTCCTAGCTACCGTGTCACGGCATCATCGTATTTACATCAAAATTTAAACCCTTCTTTTTATTTCTGGGGAAAACACTGTAGTCGGTCTTGAGAATGGAGAGTCGCAGGTTCAATTCCCGTACCAGTAAGAAAACGTGGGTGGGGGAGTAAATAGCCAGTGCACCCTCATTATAGGATGTCATTCATGGCGTGAGTGTCTTTGAGCAAGACATCTTACCCCATGTTGCTCCAGAGGGACAGTCCCTGTACCTAATTTCCTGGAAGTCGCTCTGGATAAGAGCGTCAGCTGAATGTCATAAAATGGGAGGTGATATTCCAGGGAAATGTGTGAGGCCAATAACTATAGTCCCAGAGTTTAACAATCCTATTGGTTCAAGCTGGCTATAACATTTCTGACATGGCTTTAAGTTAAAACTTCCCGCAGACCCGTGAAAGAGGTGGCATTTCATTCAAGAACCATAACCTACCTCGTATGCATCTGAGAGGTGGCGTAAACCTTTTTTAAGATACTGGTAGTGTTGCTCCCTTTGTAACGTAGGTCTGAAACAGATAAAAAAAACATTAGTAAATAAAGATATGACAAGAAAATTATTTAACTATTTGGTTTGAGCCTGTGCTACTTCATTCAAATAATTATTCAGTCTTTACAATTAAAGACAGGCCAACTATGTGCTATTGCTATCTATAATATGACCTAAAGTGCCATACTTACAATTATGGTTTAATAAAAAGACTACGCCTACTCCTTAGATCACATCTCTAAGCCAATTTGTTTTGTTGAGCATAGTTTAAACATGTTTTTTGCAAATCTCAACAGCAACAATTACAGAGGCCCAACATTGTACATATTGCAATATACATACTGACATTAAGCTGCAGGGATAAACAAATTAACAAATAAAAATTCTCAAATTCAAGATCTTCTTACACCATCTAATTTGACATGCATTTTGTGCGTGTAAAAGAGGTAAAGGTCTGTGATTGTCAGTCTGTGTGTGTGTGTGTGTGTGTCATTGTGAGTGTGTGTGTCCTCTTTTACATTACATTACATTACATTACACTTAGCTGACGCTCTTATCCAGAGCGACTTACAGACATTTACAGGGTTTCGGTTACAGTCCCTGGAGCAGTGTGGGGATAGATGCCTTGCTCAAGGGCATCTCAACCATGGGTAGGGCAGGATTCAAACCTGCAACCTTCCGATTGCAAGACCAACTCCCTAACCACTAGGCCACAGCTGCCCCACTGTCCTCTTGTACTCTCCTGCCCAGTTCCCAACCCTTCTGATGCTGATGGTGTTATACTGCAGGAGCAGCACCAGCACCTCTGTGTGACACAGCAGTGTGACTCACTCCCATTCCCCCTCAGACTGCGCGCTGCCACAGGCTTAGTCTTACTATTCAGAGAGACGAGCTTAGCTTTACTGCTCAGAGACATGGTCTTACTCTTACTCTTTCAACAACTTTCTGCTGTCCTAACTGCCACCCTGTAAGAATTATAGTGTGCTACATGACCGCTGCGACGAGAAGTCAGATACCATTTCGGTCTTGGTGAGTGCATTTCCAATGAGCCCACGTTTGGTTTGCGTAGGCTCAAAACGTGGGCAGTTATCGTTTCACACACAGATGAATGCAGAAATTAATCTCGCTGAAGGTGACCTCAAAAGCACAGCCCCTCACATTACACCTATGAAACCGTTGGCATGGAAACAATAAAGCCAATCTGTTTCATCGCCTGCCTGGTAATTAGCAACAGACCAAGGGGGGCTGAGGCAAGCAAACACAGATCAGTATAGTTTGTTATTAAAACAAAGTGGACAGGGACAGTCATTCCTCATGAGAGCAACAACAGTAATGCTTTTGTACAGCCACTAAAATGATTATACAATGTTAATTCATCTCAAGGATGACTGGCTAGGTGATGTAGCTATGCATGTAGACTACAGAAAACAAAAAGTGAACAATTACTGTACATTTTTTGTCAAGATTTTTTAATTTAAGATTATGATTTTTTTACTTCCTGTATCTATTTTCTGTTTCTTATGTACTGAATGGTGTGTTAGTAGTTTGTGCTTTCTTTGTGTTTACTTTGAAACTTTTATTTTGCTGCCCAACTCAACCAAGACCCCCTGGCAAAACAGATACTCTTACTTTAGTCCGGTCTCCATAGATGAATAAAAAATAAATAAAACAAACATGAACTACTACTTCATTATTTTACAATAAAAGACCGTAATTGTAAAAAAGGTCTAAATCATTGCTTTTTTACTGTAAATAAAATAATCAGTGATTTAAGACAACAAAGATGAGTGCATGACATGTAATGGGCAATTTGGGAAGTGTGCTGATATTTGTGCCCCTAAGGATGATCACTCATCATCGCTAGGCTTAATATCACACTTACTGTAGCGTGTCGTGTAATTGTTGGTAAGCATTGAGAACTTGCTGGATACTGCGTTCGACTTTCCTCTGGGAAATAAAAAAAAAAATCAAATGTATGAGAAAAAACAATCGGGTGTGAATGTGCTTTTCAACAAACTGTAACACACATTGTGACACCAGCACACTCGTAAGATAACAACACCGTTGGCAAGAAATGTATAAATGCAGTAATGTGGCTTAGTAGGACTTGGTCATTACAGGGCTGCATTATCTATCATGATGACATTTGTGCCCCCACGCTGATTCTGCTTGCCTGAGGATGCTGACTGTCAGATCACGCCTGTCATGCGAACTGCCTTGGTTGTCAACCATATGAAAGATGTTACATTGAAGTTGCTCATTTTTACATTGCGTTGTATCTCCGTGAGCTAATAACTCACATGCATTAGCATACGTTTAAAAGCATAATGCAAGCTCAATAACGACATTAAATCAGGTGACCGGTAAGAGGGGTATTGTTTGAGCACTGATAATAACCTTTCTAGCTGATATCCAACTTAGCCAATTACGTTAGCTGAAGTAAACCAAATATTTTCTAAGTTGTTCATCTAAAACGTGCCAAACTCTTCTCGCTAACGGCACAAACTAAACGGTACTATACAATACCCTTCATATGACGAATGAATTAGTTGCACAATGTAACAAGCTATGCTCAGACAATCTGGCGGCGTGCTATCTGACAACTACATGCAACGTGAAGGGAAAGCTAATGTTGGCATTAGCAAGCTAAAGCAAGGCTAGCAAGCTAACAAATGAATCTGACTCACCTGTTCGTCTGAAGTCACGGTTTGTATTCCGTCATCTTTGAACAACTCCTGTGAATGACACTCTCCAAAGCATCTTAAATGTGGAGCTAATGTGTCCATTATAAGCACATTAATCGCTTTATTTACAATTTCGGATTAAGCCAATTATGTTCTTATTTCAACCACAAGTCAGACTTCGTTGTATTTCTCATAGACATCCTATGTATAGGATGTCTATGGTATTTCTCAGTGGGCGGAGACTAGCCTATCGCCTGTACGGCAAGCGAAGAGACTCATATTGGTCTCATCCAATGACTAATATCATTTCGCATGTCATCACGCTCTCTCTCTCTCTCACACACACACACACACACAGCTATGGCTTGCAGCGCTGGTAGACAAGTGGTTATATTACAATGATAAAATGTCCAAATGAATTAATGTTAGTAGGCGAATTAGCCTTTAGTATTTTCTTTTGTTTACGTAGCATATATTAGGCATGATGCAGTATGAAATTAACAATTGTCTAAATCAGAACATGTCTTGTTCTCATCTAACCCAAACCAGCCAGGTGAAATCAGATATTCTGGCTGAGGGGTTGCTTGTCCTCCAGTAGCCCTCTTCTCTCCTCCCCCTTTTTGCGTTTGCGATGATGTCAAGTGAGAAACGGATGCTGAGCGCATCTTACCAACCGCACCCACTAGACAGGGATTTTGGAATCACTCCTTCGCTATTTACATCACCAACCAGGGCCCTCTCGCTGTGCCGCCGGGCTGACAGCTTAATGGAAAGAACGAGAAGATCGAACGAATACGTTGCATAGAGCCGACATGGGATGTACACATGCTAGAGCACTTAGAAAACCATCGCTGAGTTAGCTAAACATCCCTGCATAATATCATGGCTAAGCAATATGATGTTCTGTTTAGACTCTTGCTTCTTGGAGATTCCGGAGTCGGAAAAACATGTTTATTATGCAGATTTACGGACAATGAATTTCATCCTTCGCATATTTCCACAATCGGTAAGAGCACAGATTGGACATATTTAATTACAGCCCAATTTATACATTAGTAACCGACTTCTGTGTCAGAGGCTACTCTAGTCAAAATATTGGTAAAGTCGGCGCGCATAATTCACTCCATTCGGTGGGTAAGATATCACAAGGCCGGTGAAAATGCGGTTAGGCTATTGTAGGTGCAACAATGTAAACTGGTTGATGAATAAAATCCTGCGCGTTTACCTGAAAGCAAGGCTGTTTTAGTTAAAAATAAAACAGTAGGCTGTATGCTGGTTACTGATGAAAACAACACGCATTTAATGACATTTTCCACTTTTCCAAAGCATCGAACATATGATTTAGCCTATGTCTTCACATCATATTAAATGTTTTACATATAGCCCCTGCAAAGTCATGTTGAATGTTTACATGACACTGCACAACCTATTGATGCTTGCATAGCTTAATACGAGCCAATGCTAAGTTGTTTGTGTAATTTAATTTTTGCCAGCAATGAAAGAAGGTAACACTGCCACATAGGCTACACTCCAAATTAAAGCCTGTTGGGGGGAAAAAAAGACCATACCAAACTGCTTTTAACAATTAAAAGGGAACTTCCAGATAAACCTTGACAATGTGCGATTGACTAGATCTCAAAGCTGACCAGTGGCACTAGTATTCAATGTGTGGTTTTTGAGTTTGAGTTTGAGTTTTTGAACTGAAGTGTAAACTATTCACTCTCCTACAAATTCCTTTTATAACAAGTGCCACCAGTTGATTCGTTTTGTATAAGTGTCACAACATATGTGTGTCATGGCATGGTCCTGTGTCTACTCTGATCTCATTTATTTTACCTGTGAAGAGCAGACAAGAAAAAGAGTGTTTCAGCATGCGTATCATTCATCACACCATTTAAAATGGTAAAAAGAGACAGACTATATTTTTAGGATGGTATGGATTACTGTTCCCTCATGTAGACTGCTTTGACTAAAACCCTATTCTGACAAATGCAGGGCTGTAAGTCCCTGTGTAAACGGTGTAACCCAATGCTGGCACTTCCACACTCCCACTTGAACAGGCTAATATTTCACCTTAGTTGCAGCATTCTCCTGAGGTTCTGTTCTGTATCCAGCATGCTGCTCATCTCTCCTAAGAAATTGACTTTCCGATATTGTTCACTGATCCGTAGACGTCCGTGTCGGTGGGCAGCCTTCATATGACAACAGAGCTGAAGGCCTTTGTTGTTATATCTGGTTATGTACTGTAGATTTGTCCCAAAAAGTATATCTTCCCCAAAGTGTCTTCATGCTAAAACTCAGCTTACACTTCATTTGGTACACTCTTAAATTGTCATCTGATAGTGTGAACCACAGTCTTACCTTCAAATTCTTGTTTTGTTTATATTTATTGGCTCCTACTGGTCTAATTAGGCCAGACTTGCGGTTTAAAAATGCCATCCTCTGTTTCATGGTGTTTGTTTTTTTATTTATTATTTAGTTAGGAGCAGATAGTTTACAGATACAGAGAAACAGCCGTACTTAAAAAACATTATTAATTTAATACATTTGTCAAATTCTGCACAGTTCTATAGGCTGCCAGTCACTGTGTGACTTTCAAAAGCGTTGTTTTTATTACACCAGCTTTGTTTTAAAACAGGGAAAAAACAAAGATACTCAGTCTAAGCAATACACCATTCCAATTACTCTACAAAGCTGCTTCAAAGCACCGGAAAAGGAATGCATTTTATTGTCACTTGTTTTGTTAAAATTGTAACTATTTTACCAGAATTGAGGTTGTTGCCTGTGCTAGCAGAGGAATAATGTCCTGTGATGCATTGATCAACTTACCCATTTGTAAAGATTTTGACTGAGGTCCTGAAGTGATTGATGTACTTTTTTGAATTGTAATGAAATGACAGGTGACCTGTGTTCACGCAAGAGCCCGCATCAACGGGGCATTGTGTTGCTGTGACAGTGCATTATTACGCCACCAAGAGCCCGCATAAATGGGGCATTGCGTCGCTGTGACATTACATTATTGCATCACACAAGAGACCGCATTAACGGGGCATTGTGTCACTACGTCACTTTGTTACTGTGTCCGTCCGCTCCGACACCACGGGACTACAAGAAATGTTGTCTTGTGACCTTGCCAAACTATAAAATACTTTGAGCTGCATCTTTTATGTATGAATTGTGCTATACAAGTGATGCATTGCATGAGTGATGCATGAGTCAAAGTTTTGTTTGCAAACAAAATTACTTTGATAGCTGGGTTGTTTTGTTTTATTGGCTTTCGTGTCCTCTCCTGTAGTGTAAGGTGTATTAAGTGACCACAAGATCCTGTCAGGTGCCATCCTGACACATTAAAACTGGGGCAGAGGGGTAAGGAGCAGCTGCCCAAGTGGGGGTATTTTTGTGCGATTGCCCGACGAGAGAGTCATCCTGTTCTAAATGGATGTGTCCTCCAGACAGGGAAGGTGGCTAATTTGTGGACCTCTTTAAGTGGCTGCACCTCCCAGGGCAGATATCCGTTGGACAAAGCTCCATGTTGGCTACTTCTCTCGCGATTCCTCCTAGTTATTGCTGAATTTTCCTGCTACATCCTCGCCTCCCCTAGTGTCATTAAGCTGGGAGGAGGAGAACTGCTCTCTTTTATCTCCTACTCCATGCCTGGAGCCCGCGGTGCTACTGACAGTAATGATAGCCTCTTCCTGTGTTACTGTCTCAATGCTCTGTAATGAAAATGGACCGTGTGTTTCGGCCAACAGTGGTGTTCTGCTCAGACAGAAAGAATTTGTGTGTGTGTTTCTGTGTGTGTGGGGGGGGGGGTTGAAAGAGAGAGTGTAACACAGAAAGAAAGAAAGAAAGAAAGAAGGAAAGGAAGAAAAAAAAGAAAGAAAGGTTGAGAGGCAGAATGATGAGAAGTTGAGAGTGGAAAAAACGGAAGCACACCTCTGAAGTATTTCTAAATTCATCTTTTCATCATAATTTCTAGTCATCATGTCTAAAGATACACCTGCAGCTGCGGTAACTCCTGAGACCTCCTAGATCTAAACTGTGCCCTTTTCAGAGTAAAAATGATGAGTCGGCTCAGGGTTGCATCTTTCTTCTGTAGCTCGCTTGACTTTATCTGCCATCTGACTGGAGGCATAATTCTAGCATTTAACAACATTTAAATCATAAAGCTTAGTGTATCAATGCACAACTCACTGATTTCCTTTAAAGCTGCTGGTTTAGAGTGGGAATGAGCCCACACCTCCTTGGCCGCCTGCACTCCTGCCTCCACTCTCCACTGTGATCAGTACAGCCTCTCAGGCCAAACGACCACACCACGACTAGCCTCAATGACTCTACACTTCATCCGACTTTAACAAGCTAAATGATATTTAATTAGCATTTTTGTTACAAATTTATTGAAATATCTGGTTTGTTTGTGCTTTACATTGTGGAGAGCTGCATAGCAAGATGTTGTTATGAACAGATGAAAGCATATTTGATGTGCATATGAGAGAGTATAACAGCAGGTGTAGCAAGTGTACCCTGCTCTAGTGACATACATGTTGATAGAGTCGTATGTGATCTGCAGCAATTTCATATGTCTTGTGTTGCAGGTGTTGACTTCAAAATGAAAACCCTGATGATAGATGGCATCAAAGTCAGGATACAGATATGGTCAGTGAGTGCATGTCATGAGTCAGCATGTCAGCATATTTGTGTAGGGGCAGCTGTTGCCTAGTGGTTAAGGAGTTGGTCTGGCAATCGGAAGGTTGCTGGTTCAAATCCCGCCCTACCCATGGTTGATATGCCCTTGAGCAAGGCATCTAACCCCACAGTGCTCCAGGGACTGTAACTGAAACCCTGTAAATATCTGTAAGTTGCTCTGGATAAGAGCGTCAGCTAAGTGTAATGTAATGTAATAATGTGTCAGCCAGGGCTGTGCACAATCCAGAACTGAACTGAGATTGACCCTTGAATTTCAATTTCATGTTAAATTTGAGTGTATTTTGAACTAACGTAGAAAACATGATGTAGAATTACAGCTTGGATGTTTGCACAGCTATGGCGTCAATAATCAGTACTCTGTAAAGCATTGTGTCAGTCAGTAGTTAGTACTCACTAATGCCTCGTGTGTTTGTGCAAGTAGTCAATACTCACTCATGCATGTGGTGTGTGTTTGTGTCAGTAGTCAATACTCTCCCTAATGCATGTGGTGTTTTGTGTCAGTTGTCGGTACCCTGTAATGCATGGTGTGTGTGTGCAGTAGCCAGTACCTTGTCTTGTGCATGGTGTATTTGTGTCTGTATAGTCTTTCTAATGCATGATGTGTTTGTGCCTGTAGTTGCTGTAATGCATTGTGTGTTTGTGTCTGTATTCTCTGTAATCCATGGTGTGTTTGTACCTGTAGTGAGTACTCCATCTAATGCATGATGTGTTTACCTACCACAGGGACACAGCAGGCCAGGAGAGATATCAGACTATAACCAAACAGTATTACCGACGAGCGCAGGTATGGTGATATAAACTGCACAGGGGACCCTCATATTGTTATCCTGTTGTTATTCCTGCAGTACAGTTTCCTTGTCACATTGTATTGGTGTAATAATAATACAGCAAAGCTAATGGTTTGATTAGCGCTGACATCGAGTAAGCAGTTTTTTGTTATATTTTAATTGAAGATTCATTTTTTTAAATCAATGAGTTATTAAACTGTGCACTAATAAATGTGTATGTGTTTGTGTGTGTGTATGTGTGTATGTGTATGCCCACTCTGTGCGCACCAGGGAATTTTCCTGGTGTATGACATCACTAGTGAGAGATCCTTTCAGCACATTATGAAGTGGGCCAGTGACGTGGACGAGGTGAGGCCATGCCAGTCGGCAAAGGACACAAACCTGACTGGTGCCAACATGGGGTCTCATATGTTCTGCGCAAGGCTTAGATCTGCTCTTAGTGCCAACTAACATCTGGGAATATGCTTGTTAGACACTTACCTGTTGACAGTTTCACTTGTGCTTTGGTTCTGAATTCAAAACTTACTTTCCATGTCTAATCCATCTGTACTGTCCAGATGTTCTTGTAGTGTATATGATATTGGTAGAAGAACAAACATAGGTGGAACATCACCACCTAGTCTCTCTCTCTCTGTCTGAGTCCACCTATCTCTCTGTCCAAGATGTTTGAATCCAAATGTTTTAACAAATCAGTTATATGACCCCACTGAAGAAACCACATCTGTTTTTGTAGCCAATCCTTCTTGACTTTTCTACTGTCGCCTGCTTGTTTTTCTCTCTGTGTGATTTACTGAATCAATGCACCGCCCTTCCAATGTTGTCTCTCCTGCTTATAGTACGCACCTGACAAAGTGCAGAAGATCCTCATTGGGAACAAGTCGGATGAGGAGCACAAAAGACAGGTGGCGACAGAGCAGGGTACCAAGGTAAGCGGCGGTTATTTTATTTTATTTTTTAGCATTTTTGGGGCAGTTGGGTTCTTTGCCTTAGAGAGAATAGTAGAGAGAAGACAGGAAGAAGTGGGACATGGATAGGAAAGGTGTTGGCAAGTGACCTCGGGCCAGAATCAGACCTGGGTGCCCAGGTTTATGGCAAAGAGGCCTTAGTCAACTGCGGCACGGCACCCCCCAACTCTGGCTGTTTATGTCCCTTTAAGGCAATACTATGCAACTTTGAGTGCTTTTTCTCAGCGGAGCTACCCCTACTGTCTCCAAATAAATGGAGGAAAAAATGGACGCACTCGTAAAAATTTACTGTTTTCCCTTCCCCTCACCCTGTGCATGTGTTTTCAACTCAACTGATCAGAGTACCTGGCAAATACGAAAGTAGTCATGTTCACTGAGGTAAGTAAAGTCAAAATTTCTTCAAAATTTAACGTGATCCAGACTTTGTGACCAGTCACCTGGTAATGACTCATTTAAGCATCTACCGACTTAGAAAAAGTATTAATTAACTCGAAAAAGTTGCACAGTGCTGCTTTAAGTGCTATTAGTCCACATACTAAAACAACTCCAGTGTTCAAATGTGTATTCAGTTCAATTTTAAAGGTGTACTTCCACGAGAAACCGTTTAGTACTTGCTCTTTTGAAATATGATAGGTCAGCCCGAGTTGCATATGCATGCTGCATATCAAAATATTTTTCTACCCCCATTTTCTATATCAGTCAAAAGAAGACAATAGGCGGAAAAACGACCCAATGCGAAACGGGCCTGCAGCGTGACGTAGACGTGCAAATGCATATAAGAGAAACTGAACGAATGGGCTTTAAATGATGTTAGCCTGTGACTGACTCGCATAAGATTAGCAGGCTAGTTGAATGACTGAACTGCATTTAGCCGGGCACTTGCACTGTTTTGTCATGCAAATATTACCATTATGAAACATTCATTGACAAACGGTCAGGAAGCGACTGTGCTTGTGCCATCTCTCCTTCCTCTTCGGATTCAGGATCAAACACATAAGGCTGTATCTCCGAAGACATTCTGTGTGCAGTTTTAGCGCTGTCAAGTTGACTTTTCCCCTTTACCTTACTCTGCTATCAAGTTGACTGTGAGGCAAAGGAAGCTGCAGGGAGCGTGTCACGCCTCTGGTGAAATCGTGTCGTTCTCCCGGCCCCACCCCCTCCATCAAACTAAAACAGCCTGAAACAGAAGCACTAGAATTTTTTTTTCATCAAAACCAGCGCACAGGGCAATTATTACAGTTTTTCTCAGTCGCTTTGGTGCTTTTCTCAGATCAGAATGAAAATTCTCATAACTAATAGTTCAACCTCCACAACATTTAGTCATTTGAGCACATCATAGTAGCAATTTCCCCTTCCTCTGAACAAATTGCAAATGCTTTTGGACACGTATCAGTTGTTTTCATACAATACAATGTTGTTTTATAACATTATCATTTGCTTATGTCATGTTAGTTAAAATGAACTATACTTATGGATGTTGAATAGTCATCCCCAATAAAACAATAGTCTTCATTTCATTGCTTAAGTCATTACATACAAAATTGTTGAACTAGTTATCAGTCAACCAAATGTTACACCTTTCTTTATCATTGTTTGTTGAAAATGTCTTGGTGACGTGCTTTTGCAGGTTATCCACTCGGTTTTGCAGCTTGCACTAATTGTTTTGAGAAATGCACTAACTGCTGTGCAAATGTAAATACTGATGTGAGAAAAGCACCAAAGCGAATGAGAAAAACTGTAATACTAGAGAACACCGCAAAATTAATGAAAACACGATGGAAGTACACCTTTGAATAATAATAAGCTTACCAAAGCACAGTGATGATTAATTCATTAGTATGACTTATGAAAGTGCTGTACTTAAAGGTACTCATTCTCCTCTCCAGCTTGCCAAAGCATATGGAATGGACTTTTATGAGACAAGTGCCTTCACCAACCATAACATCAAGGAGGTAAAATTGTTGTTCCGCTCTTGCCATGAAGTGTGCTCAGTTGCATAAATGTTGGTGTGAATGCATGGATGAATGAATGGAAGTATAGCGATAGATAGATAGATAGATAGATAGATAGATAGATAGATAGATAGATAGATAGATAGATAGATAGATAGATAGATAGATAGATAGATAGATTGATAGATTGATAGATTGATAGATAGTAGCAGTAGCAGTAGTAGTAGTGGTAGTAGTAGTAGCAGTATTATTAGTAGTAGTAGAAGTAGTAATAGTAGTAGTAGTAGTAGTAGTAGTGATTGGTGTGTGATGTGCTGAGAACCATGGCAGCATATTTAAGCATCAGCGCAGATGACAGAAGATGAATAATGCATTTGTAAATCTGCGGGGGGGGGGGGGGCAGAAGGACAGTCTTGTCTTTGCAGGCTTTAGCTGTGACTCAGTGCAACCAGACAACTACAATTTAGCAGGGCTACTAAATGAACGCTTTCCCACTTAGCCACTTACAAAGAAATGTGGATAATTATCTATTAACCTCACCTGCTTTCTAAGTAAATCCTCATTATTGTTGCTTCAGTCTTTCACTCGGCTGGCTGAGTTGGTCCTTCAGGCAAACTGGAAAGACCTGGATGTGCTCAGAGCATCTTTGACTGACGAGCTCAACATTGCCGCCCTGGAGGAAGAGGAAGGCATATGTGAAGGCCATGGAGACTCACAAAAAGCCTGCTGGTGTTAAGAATACAGGAAATTACACACCACCTTTTCATGCCGTCAAGGCTAGTTTTTTTCTCACGAACAGACCTTGAATACACATCTCATCATGGCTATCTCTTGGCAACTGGTAAACACTGAGGTCAGCAGGGTTTTATGCCTTTCGCTTGGACTCAATGCACAGAGGTGCCTCTCCTGCCATTACTCTGGGGAAGCACTGGTGCACCCATACCAACCTGCACTGTGTCATTCATCATTCATCCCACCAGAGGGTGCTGTCTGCTTTCTACTGGCTGTTTGTGTATGACCACTGCAGAGGGTTCTAACTACAGAGAGAGACAGAACGCTCAGTTCCATAGTATCTTTACTTGGGATGTTCTACTCAATGGATGTCAAAGGGATGTTCAGGTATTCTGTAGCTGTTTCTTTGGTTATTTGCAAATTTTCCGACTGCGTTTCTCTGGATTGTTCCACTGTGACGTGTTTGTTTTTCTTTGGATAAACTGTACTTACAGTGAAATGCTATGATTAAAGATGTGATTGTTGTAGTTCCAGCAGTATGACATGCTTGTGATTACTGAATAGAATGTCAAATGGGCTTTGAGGGGCTTTGACTTGAGGTGTGAAGCGGTTAAAAGCAAATTGCCTGCTGACATTTTTCAGATATGGTCTACATAACAAGGACACCACACCGCAGTTTGTTTTATGCAGGTTCACATTCCTCCAGGGCAGTTTTGTGGAGACGTTCATAAATGGCATTACCCTGCATAACCTCCTCAGCGGAAACGTGGATCACTGCAAAATGTCTTCAGTGGAATGTTTTGATCGCCACATGCTTATCGTTGCTGTTCATCTCCTTGGCGTCAATAAAAAATAATGCAACTTGCTAAGCCAGCTTCTGTTGTTTAGCAAAAATGTTTACTTTGCACTGCTGGCTATTGCATTGGGAATAGTGTAAAATCGACACATGCCTCACATATTTTTTCAGGTTATTATATTGTCACATCAGTGTTAAGCAATTTTGAAGTGTGTCTTTTGGTTTAAATACGTTTAGTCTGGTCAGTAGTTAAAATATGGTTAGAATTATAAGTTCATACCACCTAATAAATTCTGATATAATAAATGTATGATATTTAATGAGTTAATGAAATAAGTTGATTATTTTTTATGTTTACTTGTACGGTATTGAAATGTGCAGTAAAGGTTACACAAATTTACTTGGTTCTGTCTTTTATGCATATCCTTCATTTCAAATTCAATGAAATGAAATCTCAAACACTCATGGTATTTTTAAGCAGTTAACCAGAGATGCCTGTTTAGACCACAAAGCAGTGACCATTAAACTTACTGGGATGCATATCTTACGATTCAGTGTAGCCGGTTCAACACAAGAAAATAAATATATTTGTATGTATGCAAGTGATCATAATATCTTGTATACTGAATGATGTATAATGCTGTACATGCCAATATATATATATATATATGGAGCCATGTCCACATTTTGCTACTTCTAATACAAGAGATATACCCCTAGAGTCAGCGAGAGCAGGGGTGGAAGACGACTCACAGGCAGGATTCACGGCTTTAGATACTGGAACGGAAATGACTATGAGAAGGTCGAGCGACTTAAGGGAGGATGGGGAGGTGGGGTTATCTGGTGGAATTGAAAGGGAAGAAGAAAGTAGTGAAAGAGTAATGAGAGAACAATTAGAAACGAAAGTACAGGTTTGCTCCTGTGGCTGGCAGAAGATTACAACAGTGAGAGGCCTTAAAATCCATCAGGGGAAGAAGGGGTGTGGAGGAAAAGTGGGACAGGGGAACCGCATTGAGCAGTACTTTCTAAGAAGTCTGCGGAGTAAGTCGGCTGAAGTCCAGCGGCAGGTAGAAAACCACAGTTCTCAGGATATCAGAAACCCAGTCTTGGAAGAGAGGGAGGAGGTCAGAGGGACTGAGGGAGAAGGAGAGCCTAACCAGTCAAAAAGGGAGAAAGCCTGGGAGCAGAAAGCTAGGGTTAGTTGGCCACAGGCGAAAGATAAGATGACTTGGGAGTCCGTAGACAGAGACTTGGTAATGATGTTGGAAGGATTAAAAGGGACAGCCATGGCAAAGTTGGAAAGGATGGGGGAAGTGATCTATAGTTATGGCTTAGATAGGTTTGGAAGTAGTGATAGAAGGAAAAGGGAGCCAGCACAACATTGTCAGTCGAGACGACAGAAAGACATTCGCGAATTGGTGTTGTCACGACCCTGTCTCATTCAGGAGCACTTAGCTCCGCCCTGTTCCCTGTCTCCTTATTAGGTGTTTGATTAGCAGGTGATTGGGATGCGGGTGTGGAGAGTCTGCTTAACAAGGGGCCTGGGCTTTTAAAAAGAGCAGCCGGCCAGGAGTGAGGGGGCTTCCTCCTTCCAGGCATTTTGGGGTTTTGGTTTGTCATTTGCACACACCATAGCACACTACACCTTTATTTTACACATTGCTGACTTTTTCTGTTACCTAAATAAAATTCTATATCAAAACGTACTACTACGTGTGGTCTCCCTTTATGTTGCACTTGTTCTGAGCCAGCAGGTGTAACATATGGGAGCTCGTCCGGTTTTGGAACCGTTTTTTTTGGTAAACTAGCGCATAATTTTGGATTTTGGGGCGCCTGATTGTGTGGTTTGGATTTTGGGTCGGTAAGTTAAAACGCTGATCATTTTGGAGGGTGACTCGCGTACATTTTGATACATTGTTTCAGTTTCGTTCCGTAAATTAATAATTTCCGTTTGATTGGTTGTTTAATTGTTTCCGCTTGTTTGGGGAAGGAGGACGTCTTATCGTCCTGTTACCAAGTCTTTTGATATCGGGACGAGGCCAATTACATGTTCGGGTGCTGTTTGTGGTTGAGGCAATTGCCCCTTGATTGCTGAGGTAGCGCAGGTGAATTAGATTCACCGGAGTAACGTGCACACCCTGCGGTAGGAGTAGTGCGCCTAACGCTGTTTGTTTTGTTAGTTTGTTATTTTTGGGAGTCGAACGCGGGGGGGTTCTTCGGAACTCAATCGTATGGGGGCTCCTGGAAGACTAGTTTAGATTTAATTAGGGATTTCTGTTGAGTTAGGTGCGGGGCTACTCCTATGCGTTTTTACTTTTAGCGATTGTGGGACTTGTGCCTCAAGGAATGGTTGACCGGCATGTAAGCGGTGATTGGTAAGTAATAAGGGCATTAGTATTTTTGAAATTGTGAATTTGGTTTTGATACGTGTCTGGTTTTGGGCGTGTGTTTGGCATTTGGTAAGTAGTATTGGGCAGCTACGTTTAGCTTGTGTATTGGTTAGTCGCAGTAGGCCTGGTAATTTGGGTTGCTACTTTTGGTTTTGGCATTCGGTAACTAGGTAAGTCATTTGGGTAGGTACTTGGTAAGTAGTTTGGCACTTGGTATTATTGGTCAGGACAGTTTTACAACTTTTGGATCAGTTGTGGGTAAGTTTGTGTTATGGATAGCGTGAGCGCATTTGTGGATTCTCCTTCGGAGGAGGCGTTGAATTGTTTGGAGAAGGCTCAACTTCGTGAGGTAGCTACACATTTTGAGTTTGTGGCAGATTTACCCAAGACTCTAAGAAAGAGGTTGGCCGTAAGGGACAAATTGGTAAGATTGGAGGTGTAAGATTCTTCCAAAATGTTACCCCCTAGTGGACCACCACCGTGTGTACCTGTTGTTTCACCTGTACCTGCTGTTTCGTCTGCAACGCCTTTAACTTTTGAGCAGCAGAAGGAATTAATTAAGTTGCAGTACAGTACAGTTACAGAGAGACCGACTGGCTGATGATGTCCGTGACAAAGACCGGCAGCTGGAATATGAAAAGTTGCGTAGGGGTGTTGACTCGAACGGTGCTGGCAGTACCGGCGAGTCCAAAGAATGTAATGTGGCAAATATGGTTAGACTTCTGCCTAAGTTTAATGATAAAGATCTTGATACTTTTTTTGCATTGTTTGAGAATCTGGCCGTCGATCAGAAGTGGGGTGACTCGGAGCGCACCTTGTTGCTGCAAAGTGTGCTCACGGGAAAAGCCCAGGATGCTTTCGTTGCGTTAAGTGCTGACGAGCAAAGGAAGTATGCTTCGGTTAAAGGGGCCGTACTGAAGGCTTACGAGCTGGTCCCCGAGGCCTATCGGCAGAAGTTCAGACATTGGAGAAAAGGTGACAGGCAGCTGTATACAGAGTTCGTTAGGGAGCTCACGACTTTGTTCAACCGTTGGTGCACAGCTGAAGGTGTCCATACATTTAAGGCTCTATGTGATTTAGTTTTGCTTGAGCAATTTAAAAACACCATTCCTGATCGTATTGCGACTTATATTATGGAGCGGAAAGTTAAAACTGCCGCTGACGCTGCTGTGTTGGCAGACGAGTTTGTTTTAATCCACAAGGGTAAGTTTGGAAATGATAATAGTGTGTCTTTTGGTAGTCGCGGCCCTCGTTTTCATCGTCCTTATGTTTCTAGGCAGGTTGCTTATCCCACTGTTATTGGGGATGACCAGTGTCGTTATTGTAACGAGCGTGGTCATTGGAAGGGGTAAGGGTAGGGGTAGAACTGCTCCAGCCAAACCTGTGGGTGCTGCATCCTCTAAACCTGTGCGCGCTGTTTCCGCCACGGGCATGGAGGATGCCAGTAAGTTTGAAGAGATGTTGACTAGTTCTGTGTGCAGTGTCAGCTGGTGTGAGCGCTGACGTGCCTGTGATGGAGACGGATCATAATGAAGGCTATGGGCCATTTATTACAACTGGGTTTGTGTCTGTAGTGGGTAGCCCGCAGAAAGTGCCTGTAAAAATACTGCGTGACACTGGGGCTTCCGAGTCCTTTATAAAACAGCATGTGTTGCCAGTTAATGAACAGTCTGATACACACAGTTGCGTTCTGATTCGGGGGATAGGAATGCATACATTTTCTGTACCCTTACACAAATTTTGTTTGGAGTCCGATTTAGTTAATGGGGAGGTTACGTTGGCTGTTCGGCCCGAGTTACCGGTAGATGGGGTGGACATCATACTGGGGAACAACCTGGCCGGTGGGCGTGTGTGGGCTGAGTCAGCGCCGCCACCTGTTGTAAGTGTAGTGCCATCGCCTGTGATATCGGACGTATGTGGAGATCAGTTTCCTGATGTGTTCGGTGCTTGTGCTGTGACCCGTGCGCAGAGTCGCAGAACAGATGTTTTGCCACCATCTTTGTCCCGGGATGATCTTGTTGCAGCGCAGCAAGGGGATGAAGAGTTGGCAGGGGTGTTAAGTGGTGCATTGCCTGTAGATTATGTAAATTCTTATTCGAGTGGTTATTTTGTTATTGATGATGTATTAATGCGTAAATGGTCTGCTTATGGGGATGCTGACCCAGTATTGCAAGTTGTGGTACCGGGGAAATTTCGGAAGTTGGTGTTACAGTCAGCTCATGGTGATGTCGCGGGACACTTTGGTGTGCGCAAGACGTACCAGAGACTGTTGCAGCATTTTTATTGGCCGAAGATTAAAAAGAGTGTGGCTGAGTATGTTCGAACATGCCATGTTTGTCAATTAACAGGTAAGCCAAATCAGACAATAAAGTCTGCGCCGTTGCATCCCATCCCTGTGATGGGGCAACCATTTGAACATCTGATTGTTGATTGCGTAGGTCCATTGCCACCATCGAAGTCTGGTTGCACCTACTTGTTGACTGTTATGTGTCAGGCCACGCGGTACCCAGCAGCCTATCCGTTACGCACCATCACCACTCGCTCTGTAGTTAAAGCACTGTCTCAGTTCATGTCTATATTTGGTATACCTAAAATTGTGCAAAGTGACCGTGGTAGTAATTTCACCTCGGGTCTGTTCAGGGAGGTTTTGAACCAGCTCCACGTTACACATAGGGTAAGTAGTGCATATCACAACATCAATTGATTATGTGCACGGTTTTAGAAGAAAATTACTGCTTGTGTGGAAACTGTCTAAGGAAAATTTGTCTAAGGCACAGGAAAAAATGAAGCGCTTGTATGACCGACGCGCTGTAGAACGTGTATTTAACACTGGGGACCAGGTCCTGGCTTTGCTTCCTGTGCCGGGCTCACCTTTCTGTGCCAAGTTTTCGGGTCCTTATGTAGTTGTTCGTCAGGTGACTGACTTAGATTATTTACTGTCGACTCCAGATCGTAGAAGGGCAACTCAGTTGTGCCATGTTAATCTTTTAAAGCCCTACTATGCTCCCGCTGTGAAGACAGACGTTGGTGGTGAGAGTACCAAGGCTGTCGGTCTGGCTGTGGTGAGCGAAGTGGGTGCGGAGTCTCAGGATGTGGTGGCTCCTGAGGACGCATTTCCCTCGGGTGCAGTGTTGCCGCGACTGAGAAATTCTGAAATGTTGTTGAATTTGGATCATTTGTGTGGTCCCTTGTCTTCTGAACAGCAAGGCCAATTGAAATCTTTAATTTGTGAATTTGATGCCCTGTTTTCTGATGTGCCTTCCTGTACTGATGTTATTCAACATGACATTGTTGTTGAGAATAGTCAGCCCATCCGTCAACGTTTTTACCGGGTGCCCCCCGAGAAAGCGAGGTACTGGAAGCCGAGGTGCAATATTTGTTAGATCATGGCTTGGCTAAGCCTTCCTTTTCCAGCTGGTCGTCACCATGTCTGTTGGTTGCTAAACTGGATAACACCTTTCGGTTTTGCACCGACTATCGTAAGGTGAACAAGGTTACTAAGCCCGATTCCTTTCCGCTTCCAAGGATGGAAGACTGTATTGATAGGGTGGGTTCAGCTCACTTTGTCAGTAAGTTTGACCTCTTAAAGGGGTATTATCAAGTTCCGTTGACGCCGCGAGCCCAAGAAATTTCTGCGTTTATAACGCCATCAGGTTTATATTCATATACTGTCATGAGCTTCGGATTGCGCAACGCACCTTCCACCTTTCAACGACTCATGAATCGGGTTATTGCTGGGTTGGAAGGTTGCGCTGTTTATCTTGACGACGCCGTGATAGCGAGTGATACTTGGGAAGAACACCTGTCTCGTATTCGATCATTTTTTGAGCGCTTGCGTGTCGCAAAGCTTACTGTTAACCTCGCTAAGTGCGAATTTGCCCGTGCTACTGTGGTGTACCTTGGTAAGGTTGTGGGCCAGGGTCAAGTCTACCCAGTCCGAGCCAAGGTACAGGCTATTGATGCGTTTCCCCCACCTACCTCGAAAAAAGAACTGATGAGATTTTTAGGTATGGTGGGTTATTATCGTAGTTTTTGTGCCAATTTTTCTAGTGTTGTCGCTCCATTGACTGCTCTTTTGAAAAAAAATGTTAAGTTTCTTTGGTCTTTAGATTGTCAAACTGCGTTTGACAATGCAAAGTTGTTATTGAGCACCGCTCCTGTTCTGGCTGCTCCTAGGCTTAATATGCCTTTTCAGTTACAGGTGGATGCAAGCCAAGTAGGTGCTGGAGCGGTTTTGTTGCAGTCAGATGAAGCCGGCATTGCGCGTCCAGTCTGTTACTTTTCGAAAAAGTTCAATAGACACCAGTTGAATTATTCTGTTATCGAAAAGGAGGCGCTGGCGTTGGTTTGGGCTCTGCAGCATTTCGATGTTTATGTGGGCGGCGGGGTTCGACCAGTGGTGGTCTATTCTGACCACAACCCGCTCACATTTCTCCATTCGTTGCAGAACCCTAACCAGCGTCTTATGCGCTGGGCATTGGTTCTCCAGCCGTATAATTTAGAAATTCGTCATATTAAGGGGGTGGAAAATGTCATGGCTGACGCTTTGTCACGTTCTCCTATGGATGACTAATTTCTTAAATGTATATCTGATCATGTCAGAAACAAATGTGTCTTTCTCGTTTCAGCCTGCCTTAAATAGCTGCCTGGCGCCGAGGTTTTGCCGGTGGGTTGGGAGAGTGTGACGCAGGGTGGTGCTGACTTTGTGATTGGATGCTGTGTATTATCTCGTTTTGACTGGAATGCGTGAGACTGAATTCGTTGTTTAATATTTGCTGTGCCCTTATTAGCGTTTGATTTGCATGTAGTTATGATGTATTTTTATCTTAGGTATTTGGAATGTGTATTATTGCTAATTGCCTGTTGGTTACATTTACAGAGACCCACAGGGGTGTGTCTCTGTCTTAAGGAGGGGGGTGTCACGACCCTGTCTCATTCAGGAGCACTTAGCTCCGCCCTGTTCCCTGTCTCCTTATTAGGTGTTTGATTAGCAGGTGATTGGGATGCGGGTGCGGAGAGTCTGCTTAACAAGGGGCCTGGGCTTTTAAAAAGAGCAGCCGGCCAGGAGTGAGGGGGCTTCCTCCTTCCAGGCATTTTGGGGTTTTGGTTTGTCATTTGCACACACCATAGCACACTACACCTTTATTTTACACATTGCTGACTTTTTCTGTTACCTAAATAAAATTCTATATCAAAACGTACTACTACGTGTGGTCTCCCTTTATGTTGCACTTGTTCTGAGCCAGCAGGTGTAACAGTGTTAAGAAGGAAGCAGCTAAGAAAACTGTGTGTAGCTGTGGTCTAGTGGTTAGGGAGCTGGTCTTGCGATCGGAAGGTTGCAGGTTTGAATCCTGCCCTACCCATGTCTGAGATGCCCTTGAGCAAGGCATCTAACCCCACACTGCTCCAGGGCCTGTAACTGAAACCCTGTAAATATCTGTAAGTCGCTCTGGATAAGAGCGTCAGCTAAGTGTAATGTAATGTAAAACATTGGAAAAGGGCCACAATTGAGGAGAAAGAAGGTATAGATGCCCTGCAGGAAGAGTTACGATGTAGGTTAGCAACTCTTAGGAGAGCTGAGAATCTTAGAAGGAAGAGAAAAGAGAAGTAGCGGGTAAGAACACTGTTTTATAAGGACCCCTTCAAATTTGTGAAAGGGTTGTTTAACCAGGAAAAGGGAGGGATATTCAGAACCTCAAAAGAGGAAGTAGAGGAGTACTTGAGGAAAACTCATTCAGATCCAGGGAGGGAGGGAAGATTAGGTTTTCCGCCTGACATGCCACCTTTCGGGGAGATAGAAAGTCAGATGGATGTTGTGCCACCTAGGTGGAAAGAGGTAGAGGCTGTGGTGAGAAAAGCTAAGGCTTCATCAGCTCCAGGGCCTAATGGGGTGCCATATCGGGTATATAAGAATGCCCCAGGGGTTCTTAGGTTTCTGTGGAAGTTGTTTAAGGTTGTGTGGCATAAGCAGAGCATTCCAACAGCATGGTGCAGGGCAGGGGGTGTGTTGATTCCAAAAGAAAAAGAGTCTGTTAGAATAGACCAGTTTAGAAGGATCTCTTTGCTTAATGTGGAGGGGGAAATCTTCTTCAGTATAGTGGCTAAGAGACTTGTGCAGTATTTGGAAAAGAATGGGTTTATTCACACAACAGTGCAGAAGGCAGGAATCCCAGGTTTTGCTGGATGCATTGAGCACACTAGTGTAATTTGGCACCAAATTCAGACAGCAAAGCAAGAGGGTAGGGAGCTTCATGTAGTTTTTTTGGACCTAGCTAATGCCTTTGGCTCGGTGCCGCATAGTCTGATTTGGAGTGCTTGTGAATACTTTAGAGTGCCAGTTGAGATTGTGAATATAATGAAGGAATACTTATAAAGATATTAGATTGTGTATAGGTACAGGGGAGTTTGTATCAGACTGGCAGAAGCTAGAAGTAGGCATTATGGCGGGGTGTACGATCTCACCACTTGCTTTTACAATGGCAATGGAAATGGTAATAAGAGCTTCTAAGTGGGTGGTGGGAGGGGAAAGGCGTCGGGAGGGACTGCGTCTCCCGCCAATTAGAGCTTTCATGGATGACATGACTCTGTTAACAACAACGGTGCCATGTACAAAAAGGTTGTTAGAAAGGATAAATACAAATCTCAGGTGGGCGAGGATGAGGATAAAGCCTAGTAAGTCAAGGAGTATCTCAGTCACCAAGGGAAAAGTGGTAGAGCAGAAGTTCACGGTGGAAGGTGAGGAAATCCCATCCATCAGGGTGAGACCAGTGAAAAGCCTGGGGAGGTGGTATAATGCAGACCTGAGTGATCGAGAGCAGGTAGAGCAGCTTAGAAAAGACGTGGTGGAGGGATTGGAAAAAATTGACAGGTCAGGGCTACCAGGAAAGCTGAAATTGTGGTGCATGCAATTTGGACTGTTCCCTAGAGTAATGTGGCCCATGTCAGTGTATGAAGTACCATTATCAAAAGTAGAGAAGCTAGAAAGGGTGGTTAATTCATATGTTAAAAAGTGGTTAGGGGTTCCACAGTGCCTAAGCAGTGTAGCTCTGTATGGGAAGGGCATACTGCAGCTGCCAATAAATAGTCTGGTAGAGGAATTTAAGTGTGCTAAGGTTAGGACAGAGCTGTTGTTAACAGGGAGCAAGGACAGGATAGTCAGTGGTCTGGCTCCTAACCCGAGCAAAGGGAGAAAGTGGAAACCAAAGGTAGCAGTGCAGGAGGCAGAGGCAGCCCTTAGACATGGAGAGATAGTGGGGAATGTCCAGATTGGCAGGGGAGGCTTGGGGCGTACATCAGGGAAGCCAATGTGGAGAAAGGCAGATCAGAAGGACAAAAGGAGATTGGTTGTAGAGCAGATACGCAGGCAAGAAGAAGCTAGTAGACAGGTAAAAGCTGTGTCACTAGCAAAGCAGGGCCAGTGGTTGAATTGGAAGGGAGTAGAGAGAAAACAGCTTGGGGTTGGTGGTAATAATCTACGTAAAACTGTCAGAGGAAGCAGCTAGGACTAGTAATTGGATCTGGATGAGAAGGGCGGTCTCTGCCTGGGGTAAGCAGTAGGGTTGCCATGTTTGAATGGGGCGGTGGAGGGATTCGAACCCAGGCCCTCCAGGTGTGGGTCGAGTGCCTTAGCCAGTGTGCTACCGAGGAGGTGGATTAGTGCAACCTAGGGCTGTTTGTGCAGATAAGGATGGGCACCCCAGACCAGCAGATGGCAGTAGTGCGTTTAGTGGGTTAATAGAAACACAGAAGAAGAGGCCTATAAATGGCAGCCATCACACACATGGGCAGCTTAGAATCAGGCTCTCTGGGATCGTGCGGTGTATTGGGATACAGAGTGGCCAAGTTTCCCGGGGTTTTGCGATGTATGGAACACGGGATAGCTGAGCATTAGACACCATTAGATTCAAGAGGTGTATACATTTAATGTTAAGTCAGTGGGTAGAATTGTCTTTAAAACTAGCATTGGCAGGGTCATTTGTGTAATGGCATATGCGTTAGTGACTGCAAAGTGATAGTATCTGTGGTAAAATGGTGGTAAAGTGCAAATATTCGATAACAAGTCCTAATTAGTAAGTAAGCAGGTCATTTTGAAAGTAAATTGTGGTTGTAGTTAATTTTGTAAGTAAAACTTTGGAAGTTGTGCAAACAGTTGGTAATGAGCAGTAAGTAGTACATTTTGGAGGTAAACTGTGGTTGTAAGTGAATTGTGGAAGTACATTTTGGAAATTTGGGTAGCAGGTAGCTAAACTGTGGACACACGCTAAAGGATTGATAACCTTTAGTGGGGCCGCCTCAGGGGAGGGTGTACAGTGAGTAAAGGCCCGAAACACCCGTTGATCCTGAGGTACACTGCTGAGGATCAGTGTTTTCCCCAAAGCGTCTAAGCATATCGGCACCGATACGTTTCTTTTTTCGCCGATACGCATCAAGTTTTGCCGAGACGCTTTCATAAAATGCCGATACGCTTAAAAATCATGCACAAAAACATTCCCCCCGGGATTTTCCCCGAACAAGAAGCCCCAATGTAGTCAAATGTAGGCTGCGTTTTTAGGAAACTTCCGTGGTGGGTGTGTAAACTACTATACTGGCGAAACTGGCCAATCACCTGCCGATTACAGTGCTCCTTTGTTTGTTTTTTTCCGCCAGTCAGCTGTATCAGAGAGTATTGTAGAATCTAAGATCTTTAACGCAAACCTCGGGGCTACTAAAACTGCCTGACTTTGACTGTAAATGCTACACAAGAAGGAAGGAGAACGCTCTCCTTGGGACATGCTCATGTAGCAAGAAAACTTTCTCCACAGTGTACAGAATGCGATCGGATCATCTAGCTGCTGAAAGAGAGTGAGAGAGAGCGTGAAAGGCAAATCGTCCTTTATCTAGAGCAGAGTCAAGACTGTTTCATTGAATAGGACACTCGTGGGATTTAACTAATAAATTAGTCCTTACGTCTTTCTGGATTTGTTGATGGTTCTTTTTAACAAGGTGTCACAATCCGCAATTATTTGTGATTATTTCAAGCCTAATAGTGTACGTTGTTACTGTTTGGATTTCCAGAAAATTAGCTTAATTTTAGACCAGGCTGCAGCCTGTATGGTGTTGTTAGCGCGCTAACGCTAGCGAACTACGCTAACATAATGTTTTAAACTGAAAGCTGCCACTTTACTCACCAACACCCACCTAAATAGCCTACTAATACTGATATTAGCTGAAGTGGAGAAAGTAATATAAAGTTGTAAGGTTATTGCAGCGTGTTAAATTCAAGGTGAGTCGATGACTGTTAGCATTACCACATTACCAATCATTTCAATGAGCTAGTTTGTTAGCTTGTTACATGAGAACTGACATAAGATTTTGTTGTCATCAGACATCATTCTAGATAATACTACACTACACTGAAATATATTTATCTGCAGAATCTAAGATCTGTGGTACCAATTCAGCTTTCATGTGGCCATACAGGGAGATATTTAGCGTGGTGCTCATTAGCATCGAGGGTCCACCTGTTCGAGAGATGTGGTTGGATGCTGCGGCAGACAAGTGGGCGGCCCAGAAAAACAGGAGGCTCAACATTTAGTTTAGACATTTTAGTGACAGCCTAGTCAAATTCATGTGACATTATATAGTGCTTGCAGTATTTCTTGTGTGACAATAAATTAGCCTTCCCACCTGGGAGTTTTGGTTCTTTCAACTCACCAAGTGCAACGAGTTTTTTGTTCTATTTGTGCCAAAAAATGCAACATTTTATTAAAAGTGTTATGTTTCCACCAGCCTTCTGGGACCAAAATTTAGCTTAAGATCTTCCTAGAATGCACCATTTTAGCTCTAGAATTTTTTTTTTTCCCAGGGTGCATGCCCACCAATCCTCCTAGCTACTGTGCCACCGCGTCATCGTATTTACATCAAAATTTAAACCCTTCTTTTTATTTCTGGGGAAAACACTGAGGATGTGTCCCACATAGTGTATGGATAATTGTAATGGCTGTAGTTAGGCAAGCCTGAAGTGTGGTACAATGGGTGCTCTCCCCACATGTGCAAGTGTCTTGTATTTTTATTTATTTATTTATTTATTTATCTTAATTGTTAAGGAAATGTTGGAAGAAACTGCAAAGGCTTGCCAGTGGTCCTGGATGAGATGTTGTTGGTATGGTGAAAGCCATGGGGGAAAGCGATAGGTAGGTGCTGCTGAGTGGATCATGTAAACGGCCCCAGCAGCCCCAGTCACTGTAACGGTAGCCGGCTGGTTCAGGTTAACCCTTGTTGAGCATCTGTCTGTACGGCTCCAGGTAGGTGTAATAGCTATAGTTTCTCCCTAAGGTGCTCTTCCTACATGCACAAGTACTGTGTGTTCTTTGTAAAAAATATATGGATGTATGCTTCCTGACATATACAACCAATTTGGTGTAATTGGTTGATCATACACCTGACTATAATCCTGCAAAATCCCTGACTTTGTGTGTACCCCTGTGTGTGAACTGATGCTGGTTTGAAGGCACCTGCCTAAATCTTTGGACAGTACTGTACCTTTTTAGCCATCCACATGTTAAAAGTTAAAACACCCATAAGGCTGAAAGGACTTAAGGCATAAGATGGGCATAAGTTGTTTTTTGACAAGTGTTAGGCAGGTGCACACAAAGTCTACACACACAGGGGTACACACAATGTCAGGGATTTTGCAGGATTATGGTCAAGTGTATGATCAACCAATTACACCAAATTGGTTGTATATGGCAGGACACATACATCCTCAGAAGATATGTGGTAGTCCTTCAACATGTTTGGTGCAAGCTACCAGCCAAGTTCCTTTAAAAACTTGCTCTTTTAAAGGCAAAGGGTGGTCACACCAAATATTAATTTGATTTAGGTTTCTCTTTTGTTCAGTCACTGCATTTCATTAATTGATGAACATAAATGTGTCACGGGACCCAGACAGACAGACACGGACCCAAGCGCGTAACCTCAAAAAAGGACTTTATTAAAGGGTTCGGGGAATGGGACAAATTCAAGCACCCTGAAGGGTGAGCAGGTGATTGCCGCCACTAGTGGTAGCACACTGGAGGGTAGGCGGCTGTGCTCGGCGACCAGGACCCAATGAGATGCAGGGACAGGGACAGGCAGGAGTCAGTACCGGAGGGCTGGAGAACCAGGGAGAGCCGGGGACGGACCGGGGTCGAAGCCAGGAGCAGGTAAGTCAGACGGGCAGGAGTCGGCACCGGAGGGCTGGAAAACCAGGGAGAGCCGGGGACGGACCGGGGTCGAAGCCAGGAGCAGGTGAGTCAGACGGGCAGGAGTCGGCACCGGAGGGCTGGAGAAACAGGGAGAGCCGGGGATGGACCGGGGTCGAAGCCAGGAGCAGGTGAGTCAGACGGGCAGGAGTTGGCACCGGAGGGCTGGAGAACCAGGGAGAACCAGGGACGGACCGGGGTCGAGACCAGGGGCTTGAGAGTCAGGCGGAGTCAGGCAGGCAGGACTCGGCACCGGAGGTCTGGAGAGCCAGGGAGAACCAGGGACGGACCGGGGTCGAAACCAGGGGCTGGAGAGTCAGGCGGAGTCAGGCAGGCAGGAGTCAGCACCGGAGGACTGGAGAGCCAGGGAGAGCCAGAGACGGACCGGGATCGAAACCAGGGGCTGGAGAGTCAGGCGGAGTCAGGCAGGCAGGAGTCGGCACCAGAGGACTGAAGAGGCTGACAGACAGACAGGGGAAACACAGGCACAGACGGGAAACGAGCAAACACCGGGAGATAACAGCCAAACAGACGTGAAGAAGTCAGAAGTCAAAATAGCTTGCCGAGGAGTACACCGTGGTTCGCAGATGGACTGACAGTGAGAGAGTGAGAGAGGTGAGTATAAGTAGCGAAAACCCCCGGGAAACTAAACGAGCGTAAACGAGCGAGAAACGAGGAGTGCAGGTGAGGAGACTGATTGAATAATAACGTGACGATCACAAACCAGGAAGTGCAGGTGGAACGGATGATAATAATGACGGTGAGTGGGGAAACGAAGCGAGGGAGATAATGGGGAGAGTGAAGGAGATACCCTACTCATTAACTAAACCAGGAAGTGCAGGTGAGATGAATGAACAAGACAGCGAGGGGGAGGAGCGGTGCAACACAGTGAATGAATGAACCCCCCCCCCAAAGGGACGGCCCCAGAAGTCCCCAAGAAAAACAAGATCAAGAAAAACACCAACCGGGTGAGAGGAGAGGAGAGACAGGGGATAGAATTCCTCGGAGAGGTCCGACAGCAGGGCAGCGTCCTCCTGAGTAGCCCGGGCTCCCCTGGCGGGCGGAACAGCAGCCAGAGGCGGAGGTGCCCGGACGGGCAGGGAGGAGCCCCTGGGACGGGCCCGACGGACGACCGGCTGGTCGGGATGCTCTCGGTGGAACTCCGTGATGAGGGAGCGGTCCAGGATCTGGCTGGCCGGAATCCAGGACCTCTCCTCAGGACCATACCCCTCCCAATCGACGAGGTAGTGGAGACCCCGCCCCCTCCATCGGGACCAGAGAAGGCGCCGCACCGTGTAGATGGGGTCTCCGTTGAGAAGGCGAGGAGCTGGCGGCGGGGGTTCAGCCGGGGTATGAGGACTCACCCGTACAGGCTTGATCCGAGACACATGGAACGTCGGATGGACCCTCATCGTGGTGGGGAGACGAAGACGGACCGCCGAGGGACTGATGACCCGTTCAATGATGAACGGGCCCAGGAACCGAGCCGCCAGCTTCCGAGACTCTACTCGGATAGGGAGATCCTTGGCCGAGAGCCAGACCCGCTGACCCACCCGATTGAGAATAAGCTGCAACGGCCCTTCGGAGTGCAGCCCGCGCCCGAGCCCAGGTCCTCCTGCAGCGGCGAGCGTTGGCGAGGGCAGAGGGACAAGAAATTTCTCCCTCCTGGCTAGTGGCGGTTGGTACCCATAAACACATGGGAAGGGGGACATCCCAGTGGCAGAGCAGGTAAGAGAGTTGTGTGCATATTCGACCCACACCAGTCGGCTGGCCCACGAGAGGGGGTTCCGGGAGGCCATGCAACGCAGGGCCTTCTCCAGCTCTTGATTAGCCCGCTTCAATTGTCCATTAGCTTGAGGATGAAATCCTGAGGTCAGGCTGACCGTGGCCCCCAAGAGCCGGCAAAACTCTTTCCAGAAGGTAGAAGTAAACTGAGGGCCACGGTCGGAAACCACATCCGTGGGGATGCCATGGATGCGGAACACGTGTTGCTGGACTGCCTGCGCCGTCTCTTTTGCTGACGGGAGTTTGGGGAGAGGAATGAAGTGGGCCATCTTGCTGAATCGGTCCACAATGGTGAGTATAACGGTCTTCCCTTCTGACGCAGGCAGTCCAGTGACAAAATCCAAACTAATGTGAGACCAGGGACGAGAAGGAACGGGCAGAGGCTGGAGAAGGCCGACGGGAGGTCTGTTGCTAGTCTTGTTACGGTTACAAACCGGACAGGCCAATACGTATTCCCGGACCTTCCTCTCCAGGTCGGGCCACCAAAAGCGTCGAGCGATGAGTTGACTGGTGCGGGTCGCGCCAGGATGGCAAGCCAGGAGGGAGTCATGCCCCCACTGCAGGACCTGGGAGCGTAGGGCGTGAGGAACAAACAGCTTCCCGTCAGGGCATGCACTGGGACCGGGCTGGTCACGGAGGGCCCTCGACACCTGCCTCTCGACGTCCCTGATGATCGCTGCAACCATCCGGGAACCGGAGAGGATGGGTGCTGGGTCCTGGAGATTGTCGTCTTCCTTCTGGAACAGGCGGGAGAGGATGTCCGGCTTAACGTTGCGGGAACCTGGGCGATAAGAGAGAGAGAAGTTAAATCGACTGAAAAACAGGGACCAGCGTGCTTGTCTGGGGTTGAGTCTTTTAGCAGAACGGATGTATTTGAGGTTTTTGTGATCAGTCCAGACGATGAATGGCACGGACGTCCCCTCCAACCAGTGTCACCATTCCTCCAGGGCCAGCTTGATGGCGAGGAGCTCCCGGCCCCCGATGTCGTAATTGCGTTCCGCCGGGGACAGGCGACGAGAGAAATAGGCACAGGGATGCAGCTTGTTGACCTCCCATCGCTTCTGGGAGAGGACCGCCCCAGCGTCCACTTCCACAACGAATTGTAGTTCTGGGTCAGGTACCTGCAGGATGGGGGCTGAGGTGAACCGGTGCTTCAGACTGGTAAAAGCGTCGTCTGCCTCTTTAGTCCACAAAAAAAGGCGCTTGGTGCTGGTTAAAGCTGTCAGGGGAGCGGCCACAGAGCTGTAGTTCCGAATAAATCGGCAATAGAAGTTGGCGAATCCCAGAAACTGTTGGAGCTGCTTCCGGTTTTCTGGAACAGCCCAGGAGGTGACAGCTGACACTTTCGCAGGGTCCATCTGGATGGTACCCTCTGCCACTATGTACCCCAGGAAGGCCACGGTTCTTGCATGAAACTCGCATTTCTCTGCCTTGACGTAGAGCGAGTTCTCCAGGAGGCGTCGGAGGACTAGTCGAACGTGCTGCTTATGTTCCTCCAAAGTCTTGGAGCAGATCAAAATGTCGTCCAGGTACACAAAGACAAAACGGTCCAACATATCTCGCAGCACGTCATTGACAAGTCCCTGGAAGACGGCCGGGGCATTAGTGAGACCAAAAGGCATAACCAGGTATTCGTAATGTCCATTAGGGGTGTTGAAGGCCGTCTTCCACTCATCACCCTCCCGGATGCGAACAAGGTGATATGCGTTACAAAGGTCGAGCTTGGTGAACACCGTGGCCCCCTGGAGTAGCTCAAAAGCGGTGGTGAGGAGTGGCAGAGGGTACCTGTTCTTAACCGTTATATCATTGAGTCCACGGTAGTCAATACACGGGCGGAGCGACCCATCCTTCTTCCCAACAAAGAAAAATCCGGCACCAGCAGGGGAAGAGGAAGGGCGAATAATGCCTGCCGCCAGGGAGTCAGCGATGTATTCCTCCATGGCCTGCTTCTCCGGACCCGAAAGGGAGTATATTCGACCACGGGGAGGAGTGGAGCCGGGAACCAGGTCTATAGCGCAGTCATACGGACGATGGGGAGGTAGAGAGGTGGCTCTAGCCTTACTGAACACCTCCCGGAGATCATGGTAACAATCCGGGACTGCGGAGATGTCTGGCTGTGTCCCGGATGACGCGGACGGAACAGAAGGTGCTGCAGAGCGGAGGAACGTTTGATGTCATTCCACCCCCCACTCTAATACGGTGCCTGCCCGCCATTCGATGCGGGGATTGTGTAAACGGAGCCAGGGAAGCCCCAGGACAATGGGCTCACCCGGCGAGGAGAGGAGATGGAATCGGATACGCTCCTGATGATTCCCCGAAGATAAAAGCCCCACAGAGTCTGTTACATGAGTAATCCGGCCCAGTAGATGGCCATCCAGGGCTCGAGCAGGAACCGGAGAGGACAAGAGATGGCTCTCTATCCCCATCTGCTGGGCGAAGGCGGTGTCCATGATATTAGCCTCAGACCCAGAGTCAATGAGGGCCGTGAGAGAGTGAGAGCGAGTGGGGAGTTGGAGGACAACCCGTAGTAGGGGTCTATTCCCCCGGGGAGCGTTCAGGGCTGCTGAGCTCGAGCGGATGCTCCCTAGGTCCATTGAGCTCGCCCTTTTAACGGACAGGTGTTTACTCCATGACCCTCGCCTCCACAGTACAGACACAGACCTGCAGTCAATCGGCGATGTCTTTCAGCGGGAGAGAGAGATGTACGGTCCACTTCTATCGACTCTGGAGAGGTCTGACAAGAACCAGAGGGACGACTGGAAGAGGCGGCTCTCCCTTCAGAGGAGCGACGAGAGGGCTGGGTGACCCGGCCCTTCTCCCGACGACGAGCCTGTACCCGTCGGTCTATGCGAATAGTAAGAGCGATAGCTTTATCCAGGGTGACGGGTGTCTCGTGGGAGACCAGCTCATCCTTAACATAGTCCGCTAAACTGTGGAGGTAGCCGTCAACAATAGCCTCCTCGTTCCAGCGACTCTTACTGGCGAGGGTACGAAAGTCAATTGAGTAATCCGCCACCGTCCTTCTGCCTTGGCGTATTTCCATGAGCTCGCGTGAAGCGTCTGCCGCGGGAGAACCCGTGCCAAACACCTTCTGTAGCTCAGCTGCGAACCGGTCGAAAGAAGCACAAGAGGGGGACCGGCGTTGATATTCTGCGGTTCCCCACAGTCTGGCCCGCCCCGTCAGCAGATTGATTGCAAACGCCACCCGAGGCGCCTCCGTGGCGAAGTTCCGTGGCTGGAGATCAAAAGTTAGCTGACAATTGGTGATGAACGCGAGAACCTCCTCCGGATCGCCCCCAAAACGCTCAGGTAGTCCAATTCTCGGCTCGGGACTGCCGGAGGCAAGAGGACTGCCCGGCAGAGCTGGTGTGGCCGGGGATTGTCCAGCAGAGGGGGATGCAGGACCGCCATCACCAGCGGGCGCGACATGTGCAGCTATCAGGGCAAGCTGTTGTGCGTGCTCAGTCTCTCGCTGCTGGAGGAGCAAAACGAGTTGCCGAATGTGGTCGGTAGAGGCCACCAGAGAGGCCACGTCACTGGAGACCCGACCTAACTCTCTCTCCGACTGCTCCAGGCGCTGCAGGGCGGAGAGGGGCTCTGGTGACTGGCCTAAGTCCATTTGTTGGTTCGCTGGGTCCATAATGGTCAGTCCGTTCTGTCACGGCACCCAGACAGACAGACACGGACCCAAGCGCGTAACCTCAAAAAAGGACTTTATTAAAGGGTTCGGGGAATGGGACAAAGTCAAGCACCCTGAAGGGTGAGCAGGTGATTGCCGCCAGTAGTGGTAGCACACTGGAGGGTAGGCGGTTGTGCTCGGCGACCAGGACCCAATGAGAGGCGCGGAGTCAGGGACAGGCAGTAGTCGGTACAGGAGGGCTGGAGAACCAGGGAGAGCCGGGGACGGACCGGGGTCGAAGCCAGGAGCAGGTAAGTCAGACAGGCAGGAGTCGGCACCGGAGGGCTGGAGAACCAGGGAGAGCCGGGGACGGACCGGGGTCGAAGCCAGGAGCAGGTGAGTCAGACAGGCAGGAGTCGGCACCGGAGGGCTGGAGAAACAGGGAGAGCCGGGGACGGACCGTGGTCGAAGCCAGGAGCAGGTGAGTCAGATGGGCAGGAGTCGGCACCGGAGGGCTGGAGAACCAGGGAAAACCAGGGACGGACCGGGGTCGAGACCAGGGGCTGGAGAGTCAGGCGGAGTCAGGCAGGCAGGAGTCGGCACCGGAGGACTGGAGAGCCAGGGAGAACCAGGGACGGACCGGGGTCGAAACCAGGGGCTGGAGAGTCAGGCGGAGTCAGGCAGGCAGGAGTCGGCACCAGAGGACTGAAGAGGACAGACAGACAGGGGAAACACAGGCACAGACGGGAAACGAGCAAACACCGGGAGATAACAGCCAAACAGATATGAAGAAGTCAGGAGTCAAAATAGCTTGCCGAGGAGTGAGAGAGGTGAGTATAAGTAGCGAAAACCCCCGGGAAACTAAACGAGCGTAAACAAGCAAGAAACGAGGAGTGCAGGTGAGGAGACTGATTGAATAATAACGTGACGATCACAAACCAGGAAATGCAGGTGGAACGGATGATAATAATGACGGTGAGTGGGGAAACGAAGCGAGGGAGATAATGGGGAGAGTGAAGGAGATAACCTACTCATTAACTAAACCAGGAAGTGCAGGTGAGATGAATGAACAAGACAGCGAGGGGGAGGAGCGGTGCAACACAGTGAATGAAAACAAAAAAACCCACGAAATAATCCTGAGCCCAGAGTGACACCGTGACAAAATGATTAACACTTCCATTTTTGAAGGCATTCCTTGACAGCATTTTTTTCAAACCTGCCTAAGACTTATGCACAGTACTGTATATATATATATATATATATATACAGAAGTGTGTTCAAGACATGTGGAGGTAGCTTCTTGTCTGTATTTCTCTCAGTGAAAATGTTCGGTATGAGTTAAGAAAGCCTACCGTTAGAAATCAAATCCATCATTTCCTCTCTTTCTGTCACACTGTCTTTATCCATCTTTCTTAATCTCTTTCTGTGTCATTTTCTCTCTCACCTGTCTCATTCTCTCTCTCTGTCTCTCTTTGTCTTTCTCTCTCTATGTCTCTCTCTTTATCTGTCTCTGTGGGGCTGAGTGGTAAAGGACAGAGGATCCTGAGACAGAGCCTCTAATGACAGCGCTGGTGCACATTCCCCACATCCAGATGCCTCATTTGGCTACAAGTGCTGATGGCACCTTCAGGGGACCCAGCAGGTATCTGAGACCCAGGTGAGAGGCAGGAATGTCCCTGCCTCCCTCTTCCCTCTCCGCCCACACACTCACATACACAGAGAAAAAAAACCCATTTGCTCTCTGTCTCTCTTTCTCTACTTTTCACACACATATTCATGCTCTTTTTCTTTGTCTTCCTCTCTCTCTCTCTCTCTCTCTCTCTCTAACACTCACATAAACACACACAGAGAAGCATGCTGTCTTTGTCTCTTACCTCACACACAAATACATGCTCTCTCTGTCTCTGTCTCACTCACACAGACACACACACACACAGACTCACAGACAAACACACACACAGTGGCCTTAATTAAAAAGGCTCTCCAACCAGCAGGGCCAAAACCAGGCGCATCTCACCTGTCTTTGGTGCCAGCACTCACCTCTGCGCTGCCAGTGGAGGATGCGTAACAGGGGCCTCCTGGCCTCCTCAGCACAGAAGAGAACGTGAACAGAGCTGGGTTACTTCATAATGGGAGTACTGATGATGTGGTTAACAGAGCTGCCTACATTTTAATGAAATGTTACATCACAAATGGTAAAATGTCAGTGTGTCTAGGGGAAATTACAGGGGCACTGCAGTGCAGCATGAATTTGGGAAACTTCTTTTTTTGTGTGCGCTTACAATGATTGCCATGAGGCTTCTGAAGAATGTGATGTGATCCTGTGTGTGCAGTCATGTGCAGTCAGTCATGTTTAGGATATTCCTAAAGAGATGATTCTGCACATTTTAAATTCTTTTTACTGTTTCATTGTTTTGGCACAGGGTGACGTTTCGACCATCATCCACTCTGTTTAATTTAGAGTATACCTGAAACTGTGTGTATCTCTGTAAGTTAGGACACACAAATATGATGTGTTCTATATATTTTCAAAGAGTTAGTCTGTATAGGTCCAAAGAGTTTGTGTGTGCATCATGTGTTTGTGTCTGTGCATGTGTTTGTGTGTGCATGTGTCTGTGTGTGTAAGCAGGGGTGGTACTGAATTGTTTCACCCTCCTTTTGCTATAATTGCATCCCAGAGTTTGGATAAGGGCCCAAGCTAAACTTTTCAGGCACACAGCAGAGGGAGGTGAGCTTTCCACAATGCAGGCTGGCAGGCTCCTCTCTCCTAAGCCACCTTACCCGATAATCCTAACGCACCATGACAAGATCCAGCCTCACCATTCGCTCACACCGTTTTCATTTGGCTCAACAATGTGGAATTTTTCTGTTGTCGCAGGGCATTAGGTAAGCCAAAACAAGGGAAACGTTTTTTTAGGACAAGCATAAAAACAATGTTATTTTCATGCTATTTGTGTATATGCGTGTTTGTTCGTTTAGTGATTTATATTTGAGCATGAAGGGGGGTGGGGGGATGTGCTGCTGCTTGTGTGCATCTGGTGGGCAGGGGTGGTTGGTGTGGGCGGGGGTGGCCCAGCTTCAAGGCACTCTTCACTGAGCGTCGTGATGTCATCCTCCTACATCTCTCTACACTTTGCTTTCACACTGAAGTGAGTCATGCCTGCATTGTGTGCGGCGGTGGAGGTGTGTGCGCTCTGGAATGCTAATAATATGGAAAGAAAACGAAAAGGCTCAGCCACAGGAAATTTTCTCTTCTCCCCTAAAAAAGCACTGCTAGAATTGGGCCTCAAGTACACTGTGTAGAGATGGAAAGAAAAAAAACCTTTTCTGAATTTCAGCAGCGTTCAAGAGATAATGATGTTCAGCTGCATTTCAAGTAGCCTTGCAGTTTTACTTGTTAGGCTGACAAAGGATATTAATAAATAAAAAAGGAATGAGTGAGAGAGTTTTAAAATGTGTGCAGATGGTATTCCGCAAATTGATTCTATCATGTTTGGCCCTGTAGGTAGTGTTAGAGGTGCTCATCTAATCTCTTTAAATACGCTGGCGGAGTGTCAAAAGAGAAGAACTGACCAGAACGCACTCGGTGTGAAGTAGCCTACCAATATAGCGATGAAGAGCCTGTCCTTGACTCAGAACGCTCTTAATTTTAAGTGAATGTTTCATGCCATAATGATGTATTTCATATCTTACATGATATTCCCTCCCCCTTTTTATGTTTTATCATCGAAAGAAAAGACGGCCTGTCAGATCATCTACCACCACGAGTACAATGCGTACTCCCACCCACTGCCCACACATTTTCTTGTTTTGCATCATTTGCCTACTTGTTACTTGGGCTATTCAAATCCCTTGAGTGGGCTGTACCAGTTACTAAAATTGTCCAGTGGGCTCTTATTTGTCTTCTAATATGAATAAAATTGTGCAGAACGTAAGTTGGAGCTGCAGTAGAAACTCTTTGCACACATGCAGGACCTCTGCTCTGCATTTGGCCCCCATGACACTCTATATACAGCCTTTGCCCCCCTCAAAAAAAGGGGGAAATGTGTGTCAATATATTTACTGATGGTCCCCTATCCAGCCCAGCCCAGCACTGGGCTTTTGGAAACGAGAAAATCATGAACACTTTCTGCCATCTTGCGGCACCCTTGCCAGAGACAGGAAGTGAAGACAAAATGTTTTGTAAGACAAGAGATATAATGAAGACATAAGAGTGGGCAGACAGAATACACATTTTTCTTAATTTAAAACTGGTGAGCAGTGGCGTTTCTACATTGAATTACTCCCCGGACGAGACCCCCTCCGAGCCCCCCCCACCCCCCATGAGAAAAAAAAACATAATTTTGCACGTTTTGTTATGAGCACATAGTGATTCTTATTATTGAATTGCACTTGAAATTAACATCAAAACACTGTAGGCTACAAAGACTCTTATACAAAACATCCATAAATTACAATTTCATTATGATAGCATGCCCTTACATGCCAAATGTCCGTCATTAGACGCTATCTTTTAGGGAGGAACAATTAGCTCCTTGGTTACTGCCTCGAATTCTACAGTATGCTTGTTACACGTTCAGGTATGACTGGTTTACTATGCTAAACTGAGTTGCAAACTATGAGTTGCAGCAAATTGCAAATGTTGAAACTACCATAATAACATTTTGTTGGCTAATGACAGGGCTCAACGTTAACCCAAATTATGGAAATCAATAATAACTTAACTTGTAACCGCCAAATCTTATGGTGAAATTAGATCTTGTGTTTGTTGAGCTAAGACCGAATTACTGTTGAGTATAGCAATCGTAGCATCATAGCTAGTTTACAAAGAACACAAAGTACTTGTGCATGTAGGAAGAGCACCTTAGAAGGCTAACAAACGTAAGAGTTATACCATGATTAGCCTAACATTAGCCCTTCATTCATGGCATGGATAACGTGATCATGCAGAGAGAACAGTTGCATACGTTCATCTTTTGCTCATTTCTACACTTCTAATGGCTTTGACCTTTTTCTGTCCATCTCCTGTTTGTCACTCGACAGTCAACATACTGTATTTCCCATCCCCGAACACTGTCACTGCCGACCAGGAGTTAAGACTTATTCACCTTGGTGACCGCATACTCGTTTTGTATTGCCCTGTTTTATTAGCCTTTTCACACAATTAAAATATGTGCAGGAATTATAAACCTGTAATGGTAGGAATAACATGTGCGTTATTGGGAAGGAAGCTATGTGTGACTGACTTCGCTCATTAATAGCAGAGTATTGCCCACTTGTGCATTGCATTTGAGAGACGCAGAGGTTTCAAGCGCTCGTGAGGCCAATAGCACGGCGCCCTTCACGAAATTGCGCCGGAATGCCTGAAGAATTTGTTTAATTTCTTGATTGATTGCATACACTATCTTTGACACATTTACTGTCAAAACAATTTGTTAACATGTTTTCTTTCTTTTTTCACTTTGCCGTAGGCCTAACACATCTTGAAACACCCGCCGCCCAGTAGCCTAGTGGTCCCTCGTTATTCGCGGGAGTTACGTTCTAAAAATAACCCGCCATGGGCGAAATCCGCGAAGTAGTCAGCTTTATTTTTTACAATTATTATAGATGTTCAGTTTTAAGGCTGTAAAACCCCTCACTACACTTATACTTTTCTCAGACAAGCACAGTTCACACATACAGCACTTCAGAGTCACACAGCTAGCGGTGGAAGATTTATGTAAATTTTACAAGCTGAGCGCATTCTGTACAGGAGATTGCATGCACTAAAAAAATGAGCGAAACAGCGAGGCCGCGAAAGGTAAACCGCGATATTAGCGAGGGACCATAGCCTAATTTAACACAATCAGCTGTTAACATACCTTGGTTACAATTATACAATATTTTTGTCAGTCATGACAAATACACCAATCCACCCTGCAGACAGCTTATTTGTGTTGTTGCCATCATGCTGTGATAAGTTAACTTTCCCACGTGAATCACCGGCATTATTTTGCCAGAATCAAACAGTTGTTTGTTTAAGAACTGTACACAGTCTGTTCTTTGACTTAGAGCGCTGTGAACAATGGGCTTGTGTATGTGAAATGAAGTCGTTTCCTTTTTATGCGTCATTTTGTATTAAAGTAAGCGCTCTGCTTGAATTGATCCGCATCAAAAGGGCCATTCTTCTCATTCCATGCCCCCCAGGAGCAACACCAGCGAGGAATTCCACACCACGAGGTCACTCTTGCACTGATCTGATCATCCTCTAGATGGTGTGTGAAATTCGCACCACGCCGTCGCCGGCTACCTGTTACCTTCGTTTTTGGGTCTGTTTAGGATACAGTATAGAGCAGGCTACGTTCAACAAAAATATAATCTGACCACGGAATAATAACGGGTCTTTAAATAGTCCTGCAGTTATTTAGTTTATGCTAGATGAACCACCACACTGAAATTGCTTCGGTTTAATCGATTGAGCCTAAATTCTACCCGAGCTACATAAATCGTCACATTCCGTCTTGCAGTTTTCATGAGTGGAACAGACTATTGAAACATTGCTTTCATTCCATTGTTTCCCACAAGTTGCCCCGTGCACTTTTTATTTTTATTTTTAAGTCACGTTTTGTGTTTGAAGAATACAATTTATTAATAGCCATAGGCTATTTTGCTGAAGTCTTGACCTCCATCTTCTTTCTGAAATCAGTTTTAGGTAATCTATTGATAACACAACGACCTACAATTTATACAAAACAAGACCCATAAAAGGTTGCTGTTAGATATGAAATTAATCCTAATAATAATAATAATAATAATAATAATAACAACAATAATAATAATAATACAGTTTGGCAAGGTCACCACAAGACAACATTTCTTGCAGCCCAGTGGCGCAGGGGCAGATGAATACAGTACGTACGTATTTCTCTCATTTTCCAAAAGTCTGCTAGTTGCTCAGGGAATTCACGACAGTTACACTTGTCAGAGAAAAGTCCAGCTCTCGAAAATAGATTTTGGGCTACCCCTGTTTCTCCTTTCTTAAATCCAATGAGTCCACACCATTCACTGCTAGCATATCGCGAGATTCGAATGTAAATGGGAAGAGTTGGATTGTAGTGACCTCATCTCTCCAGCAGCTGCGTAGCGAGGCGGAGTAGCAACTTTTGTATGAACTCTGAAGTTGGGCAATTGCTTGGGAGACACCGGGCTAAACAGACCAGTGGATGGAGTGACACGAAACATTTGGGAATTTCATGGTCACAGAATCAAGTTAAAGGAGATTTTGTGCCATATGCACTTACCACATTCAGGTGACAAATAGACAACCCTTTCCGTGGCAGAGCTTGTGACTGGAGTTTTAATACTGATTTTAAAAGTCAGTGAAGAGGAACGGTATCTCATGTCAAGGTGAGTGTTAGCGAGCTAACGATAAAATGTATCTTATATCTGACGCTTATGGTTATACTACACATTTGCTAGCTCATCTGGTGTTGTCTAACCATTCTACGCACATACAGATGAAGAAATAGTTTTTCAGCAGAAGTACGATTTGATTAGCTTGAGGAAACTCAGCTCTGATTGGATGTAAAAAAATATATATGTTTTTGTGTTAGCTCCACAGCTAACGTGCTGCGTTTATTGTTATTTTACACTTTTGTAAAGAGCTTCCAGACATGTAGCGGATATCGCACGTCTGATAAAGTTAACGGAACGAAGTCAGATAGCGACGTTAAACATCACGTTGGTTAGTTAATGCCAAACTGGGAATTGATTTAAGCTAGATTTTTTGATGGTTATACTAACTTCGTTGGAAATGTAAACGTTTTAATACAGTAAACAGAACATTGGCAAAACTATACATTATCAAGGGGCTCGAAGCTGTTTGTCTTGCGAGATACTGTGACCGCTTGTCCATTTTGGTGTCCTAGTGGTAGGTACCCTGTGGCGTGCTGTATCAACAACCTGCTATCGTGATTTTGCCTCGGTGAAAGGGTAAAATAAAGGTTGCACAGGTCCTCCATGAAGTATATACCGAAGATCTAACGTTATCGCCACCTCCTCAGACGTGTGAAGTCTGTCAGTCTGTCGCTACATGTGGAGGTCGACTAGATGGTCAGATTTGATGAACCAACTGTATCTGAACCCGTCTAGCAATAGTTTAGGTAAGTTTCTGGCTATCTGTACTCCACACCGTAAATACCAGCAGCAGCGACCTAACTCTAGACATTTTGACAGAATGCAATATTTCTATTCAGGTGATGCTGTGAAATGATGACGCACAACAATCTCACTGGCAGGACCGTCAGTGTCCATGTAACTGTTCCCCAACCTTTATCGATTTAATTTGACCCCGGCTGTTCACATTAAATTAACGGCTGAATAGTGCATTGTTGTCTTTAAAAGGTCTGGAAAACAATAGCCATCCGTCATGGCAACAGGAAACTGACAATCAGATTAACCCGCTGGTTTTGGTAGATAGGGGTCCCTAAGGGAATTTAATGGGTGCTGTAGGTGCAGATTGCAGAAAACGACTGAAGTGCACAAACAGCCCCAACTTTATTTGAAATGTGTAGCTACAGAAGCCAACGCCGCCGTCTTAGCCAAACCTGCACTTGCTGTTAAGTGTCAGAGTTTGAGTGATTGCGGTCGTCAGAGCCACCGGTTTGAATGAGATCTACTGATTAGTGCGGGTCATTTGCATTTGTGTTCCCCGACTCAGTAGGGTGCGTGGGTGGTTTGCCTTCTGTAGTGGACAGCCTGTAGCCCAAAGGGGGTTGGAGGTGAATAGATGGAGCTGAAAGCCCCTCTTGAAGTGTTTACTGGTCATGTCATCTTAGCAGTGAATGTAGATGAGTGAAAAGAGTGGGCGTTCTTGCTCAGTGCAATACTGATTGAATGTCATACCCATGTTGTACGAAGATAGGATTTATCTATTGAGTTTGTGATGCACTGGAACTCAAGATACACTGACAGCATGTGTAGAATGGGTTGTGTGTGTCAGAACCAACCTGTGTGGGAGCCAATTAAATCTGTTTGGAGAGGCTTCTGCCAAAGCCAACACCTTCAAACCCCCAGGCAGTTATAAAAAGATGAATTACCTTGTAAAGCTGATTGATGTGATAAACACTCTTCAGACACCAACTCCTCCATATAGGTTATGGAGCGTTGTTGTTGAAGTGAAACAAAACCGCATTTTCAAACGGGAACATCTAAGGATGCAAAGACTGCACTTATCTGGAGGCTGTGTCGCATTTTGCAGTATTAACTAGCCTATTCAGAGGAATTGTGTAGGTGGAGGCGCACATGTTGTGCAACACATGTAGCGAAGGAAATTGGAGGGTGAAGGGGGGGGGGGGGGGGGGAGGGTGAAGGGGGGGGGGGGGGGGGGGGTGGGCGGGGGGTGTTGCCTGGGCGTGTGATTGGCAGTGGAAGGATTATCAGGAGCTTTTCAGATGTTGAGTGACTGTATATTCTATAGGTGTTTGAGGATTAAGTGGAAGCTTTGGAGTAAAAAAACTAATTCACTGAAGTCAACATCGACTATGAGAAATATATTACGTTAATATAATGTAATATATAATATAACATTATGTATGTAACATGTGTCTACGGTCAACCTTTCTCTCCCGAATGTTATGACAACTGAGATATTCATGGAATGCTTAACTCTAGGACTGAGTTCTGCTTTAGAAACACTGCCCCTGATCATAACGCTAAATTCATCAAGTGAATGGCATTACACTGAATTGTGTATCGTCATCTCAAGGCTGGGGCCTTACAATATCAAATCTCATGCTGTTAAAGTATTTCATAGCCTTTGTCCAGCATTGAGTTCAGTTTCTGCCAGTGCAGGTCATTATTGTGCAGTATAGGTGGGGTTAGGTACTCCGTTCGGCCCTGAAAAAGTTCAGCTTGTAGCCTGTGGTAAACTCGATGCTGATAGGCTGTTGTTAAACACTACCAGCCATAGGTAATCAAAAATCACTATGCCATACGAAAATATATTTTTTAAACAGACAAAATGAATTTCTCACAACAGAGTTCATTACAAACACAGTTGCCCATGTAACTATATTTTATCTAATCTTAGAGGTTAGTTTGAAGACAGACTCGTATTATCTTTAGATTAGCAAACTAATTCAGCATGCTAGCAGACTAATACGCTTCCTATGGAGTATTTTCATATGCCTGTTAGAGGAAAACGTACAGTCTATCAAACTCAGAGTTGTAGGAGAACTCGTTTTGGCCGTTTCCACGATAAAGCATTTAACTACTTGCTTTGTGGTGCACAACGATTTCCCCAGGCAATTAATTACCTTCTTAAAACATGTTTACTTGGCTAACTTTAGCCTGCTAATCTTGTCATAACGTCACTCGGAACATCTAATCTTATGAAACATAGTATACATAAATGGACTGGAAACTCACAATAAATAGGAACACTAACCACAAACTTTTAGGATTTATCCGGTTTAATCCATAAATCAACATAGAATGCAAGCCTGCAGTCAGTCATGTTCGCTGCTCTGAGACACCGAAGTTTCCCTTTGTTTACTAGAGGTCCGATAAAACATTGTTGTAGTGGAGACACGCGAGGTGAGAGGACCAACCAAACAACAGTCCCTGAAATTTTCCCTCTCCCTGAATTACCATCGGAACCTCCCTTAATGGAAACGCGGCTATAAGGGGCTATGGAGGCCATTCAGATTTAATGCTTTAACTTGACAGACTCCAGGCATTTTTTGTCACTTTTTTGGCTTTTTGTGTCGTGACACATCCATGCGTGGGTCTGAGATATGTTGCTGAAAAAAAGATAACCATGGTGGTGGGCAAGAAAATGTGAGTCATTTCTGTGTGTGTCAAATTGAAGTCAACCTGTTTCGTGCTGTCTCCCTCCTGCCTGTGCCCGCTCCCTCTGTGAGGTTTTTATGGCTTAATGAGGAGGCAGAGGATTACTACACTCGAAGCAATAGTGGGCTTTAAAAAAAAAGAAAGTCAACTCTTCCTCACTCTTACCCCCTCCTCTCTGCCAGTTTAGCCGCATGCCTTGTGGTGTCCCTTCAAACACACATCTGTGTACACACAGGCGGCTCTGATAAGAGCTACATTGCAAAGGCAGGATGGGTTTACATCCCCCTAAACAAATACTGATAAGCATCTTTGTCTTGGCATGTCAAGGATGCTAGCAGTAGTACAGCCAGACATGTGGGCAGCTGTGGTCTAGCGGTTAGGGAGGTGGTCTTGCAATGGGAAGGTTGCCGGTTCGAATCCCGCCCTACCCATGGTTGAGATGCCCTTGAGCAAGGCTTCTAACCCCCCCCCCCACTGCTCCAACTGAAACCCTGTAAATATCTGTAAGTCACTCTGGATAAGAGTGTCAGCTAAGTGTAATGTAAATGCTACACTATTCTTCAGACTTGCACTGGGCTACTTGCCACATTGGTCAAGGTCAAGTATAAATTTGTCCCCAGATCCTGTTGGTAAAGTGGATGCTGTACTGGGGGCTGGGGGGTTGTCCGTCAGGGCAGACTATCAGACTATTTATTACATAGCCCCCTTCTCCCTCCTCTGCTTCCTGCTTATTTTTTTATGGTCTTGTGAATGATCAGAAGCAGGTTGGAGGGTATCATCAGCAGCAGCAGTGGCACAGCTAAAATTCACACCAACTGTCTAAGCCATCTGCCCCAGCGCTTGTTCACTAAGCGAAGCTAAGCTAGTGCTGTGCTGTGTTGCGGGCTATGCTGCCCAGTCTAGTCTGGCGTGGCGGTGAGAAACTGCGACACGCTGGCAGAGATAAGGGATGGTTAACGTGTGTGTTTGTGTGTGTGTGTGTGTGTGTGTGTGTGTGTGTGTGTGTGTCTCAAAGGCTGAAATTAGTCCCAACGAGCACCTTTCTACCCTCAAGCAGTCACTGCGTGCACACGGATGAGTTGAATCCGATTGGAAAGGGATTGGGATCCTATCGAATTCATGTGCACAGGCTAAAGATCGTATAGGGATTGGTTTCGTGAATCCGATTGCAACCCCTGGCTTAAGCCGATGTTATTCCGCTTGGTGCCGCCTTGTGCACGGCATCGGATTGGATTTGCGTACTGCGCACGCACTGGAATGCACTGCTTGTAATATCAAACGCCGACGGCACAGTTCGTGTCAAATGCTGCTCTGTCAACCTCCTCGAACGCCATCTTTGTTTGTATGCCGCCAGATAGTTTGTTTATTTTCTTTTTAGCAGCCGTCAACCAGAAGTAGTTCTAACACCACTTGTTGAAAGAAATACATCGCCACCTAGCGTAGCGGAAACGGCCAGATCTCTGACCATTATCTGATTACACAAACTGCATGTGCACTTGGATTTTGGGACAGACCACCCGTTGCGTAGCAACACCCAATCCAATCCCAATCCAATCCGGTCCTACCATGTGCACGTAGTGAGTGTTTCAATCTGTTACAACCACATTGTGCCTCAGTCCAAAGGTTTGTCGGAGAGAATTCCTGCCTCAGAGTTTATGCATGGCACTCATGCAAGCCTCCAGTCTGCCTGAGAATCTTGGTGGAATCAATATGGCCTGGCTAAGGGTAACCTTTCACAAATCTGGAGGTTGTTTGATCTGTAAACCATCCTTGTGCTTGTTGCCTTTCTCCCATCCAGCCTAAGTGAGTTTTTAACGATGTGGAAACGGAACAGGTTAAGCAGCATCAAAGCTTCTTCGTCTGTGAGTGTGTTTTGTATTAGCTGAGACGGTGTGTAACTTAAACTCAACAAAGCACACAAACCGACTGTCAAATACCAGATGATACCAAATGCCAAAGCAACAACACAGTTTCAAACTGCTGTTTCCCGTTAAAATGTAACCTAGACAGTGTAGCTTTGGCTCTGCAGAGCAACAACAGGGAGGTTTAATTGAAATGCAGTGTGAATCAAACAGCCAACTAGACTCAGAAGTTGGTTGGGGGTAAAATTATCACTGCTATATTTTTTAATGTAGCTCTAAGAACCTGTGTGCATCTTTACATGCTCTCAGGCAGCATTGCCCTGCGGAGCGTAGGGAATAAATAAAATTTGATTAGGTGAAAATGACTGCACAGCACACAGGCAAGGCAAGGAACACTAAAGCCTTGGATATACTCGCCGTGCGAAGTCAAAAGTGACCGATGCGCCAGACTGTTTACTTCATTCGACCAAGGGGTTAGGAGCATAGGTGGAAGTTGAAGCACCCATGGGGAAATCTCAACCCAGAAAGGGCCCAATAGCCTTTAGCATTCCATTGACTTCCATTCATTTTAACGTCTCTTTGAAATCAAATAACTTTTCAAATGAAATCAAATAACTACATGAGAAGCACTCTGTACCTTGATATTGGTATTGTTGTAAACCGGAGAGGACACAGCAAAACATATTTGCTTCGATCGGAAATCTGACATCTGTTATTGCTTTGTAAGAAACGTTTATCTGAAAATATGCTCAAAATGACGTCACAAACCATGCAACGGCTAGTGTGTTTCTGTCGCACAGGAGAAAATTTACCGTATTGTTTGGATAACAAGTCGTAGCCATAGTCATGCTCGTTTACTTTTCTATTCATGTTGGAGAAACATTTACATTAGTATTTCTCGAAAAATGAGTTTAGAAATTGGTATTTGTTTGTAAGCAGAATCGCTATCTTTATAGATTTTACTATTCGATGCAAGTGATCTGAGAAAGATGGGTAAGCTAAGCTACACTATATAGCTTGGTATGTAGATGCTAACTAGCTAGCTCCTTTGACATGCTGGCTTGCAAGGCTGCCTGGAACCAGAGTTAGTTGACAGAATAAAGTCCACACATACAATATTAGCCTCTCACTCCAGTAAGTGATTGCAGCTATAATGGTACAAAAATACTTATTAAGAAAATTACCGTACGCTGTCTGATTTGACTGAGCATCTACCCCTCAATTTATCGTATTCGGGTTCGTTGGCCGACGTGACCGTACGTCACTACGCGCTTGCGCAGTTGCCTGGTGACCAATTAAAAATCTCAAAATCTTGCTTCAACGGCTCCCATTGAAAACGACGCCATCCCACGGTCCATTCTCTTCTACTGTCTATGCATTCGACACACACGGCAATCCTCTCCTTGTCAGAGGTGTCAAATGCCACAGTAATTCGGGAACCTTGTGTGTCAGAGGAGTGAAACATGACTGAATTGCAGGTTTACATCATGATTTGGGAATTAAACTGGATAAATCTGAAAAGGTTTGAGTCAGTGTGTATATTTACAGTGTTTTCAGCTGTATAAGACGTTATGAGTGATGATAGGATAAGGCAGAAAGTTAGCTTAATAAATGAACTGCAGGTTTGCACCTATGTTGGTTTGTGGATAAAACTGAACAAAATCATAAAATGTTTTAGTCAGTGTTTGTATTTTTTGTGAGTTTTTTGTGAGACATTTCGTCATAGGGGGCGATGTTTTTCGCCGAAGCTAGGTAAGCTAGGTTTTTGTGAAATAATTCGTCAACAATTTTGCCCAAGACAACAATTTTAGCGTTACTATATCGGTGTTACAGAGGCGTATTGACCCAGCCCATAAACACTCACTTGAAACATAGTGCCACCTAGTGATATGGGTAAATGCAAAAATTGGGATTTTGAATTGCCAATATCTTGGACTAAGAAGGTAGGAACTGCATAAAATATGTCATGCACGATCAACACAAAGACCTCTAAAAGCACAGCACATGCCATAAAATTGGCAAAAAAAGTTCCCACATTTCAATACACTGCGGCGGTCATCTAGTGCTATGCGGTACATCTAGTTTTGCCTATTCCTTTCACGAATCACTCCTACACACTATACAAACACACAGAATGTCATTCATTCAAAACCCACATCCATGCCCACTTCCAGGAAATCATTTCCACACAAATTCTCACCTCACAACACTTCTCTAGCACACACTCATCATAACAACAGTTCCCACATTTCAATACACTGCGGCGGTCATACCATGTACTGCTATGCGGTACATCTAGTTAGGAAGGCTGAATCCATCCTGGAGAATTACACCCACCCTCTGGACAGTGAATTCCAGTTTCTGCCTTCTGGTTCCCGTTTCAAACATGCATTAGCCCGAACCAACAGATACAAACACTCATTTATACCCTCTGCTGTTCAGCTGTTAAACTGAGATAGTCACCACCCCACAGTCAGTACGTATATATTTTATACTTTGCATATTCTATTCCTATTTATTATTTATATATATTTTTTAATTATGTGTGTATTGACATGTTTTGTGGAGATGTGGGTATGTGTGTGTTTGTAATGTACTACCACTGCAAAAACAATTTATCATACTGGGACAAATAAAGTGTTACTACTACTACTATTTAGTGTTTACTTTGTTTAGTATGTTTACTCCAACCAAAAGTGTCATAATCACTTTATAGAGGCAAAACTCTGGTAAAGTGACTTTTTATCTATCCAACTCTTCTTTGGGTTTGATCAGCTTATAGCTATTCACATGGTCCACATATATATTGCAGTCCCTTAGGCTAATCAACATTTATTATTGACTAGCCTAATAAGGCACCCTACTGTAAAACTGTGTGATTATTTCAGAAGTGTCTTGCATTACTCTACTGTGACCCTGCAGCTGGGATTGTTGCGATGACAGTAGTCCACAGTGAGTCACACGAGTTCAGACACCTAATATTACGTATAACATGACAAAATGTCTAGAGAGACGAGTGAGTGCGCTGACAAGACAAGCTGAGCTGTTTTTCCTGTCTTATCCATACCCTACAGACCAGCCATGCCTTGTAATTAATGATAAATTCCCTCTGCTGTCTCCCTCTTTACAAAGAATCAGACACTGTCATTTCACTGTCATTCATTTCAGAAAAACCCAGACAAGTATCATTCTTGTCTGACTGACTGGCAACAACTAACATTCCATGGTCCACTCATACTAATTTTGCATTAATTGAGCTGTGATTTTAATTTCTGTGTCGTTATTGTTTTTGCTGGCTATCTTTCCCTGAGGGCCTCTGGGCGACCTGGAGAGGCGAGCGAGCGAGAGAGCAAGTGAGGTGTACTTGTAACAAGCTCACAGCAACTCTGCCTCCTTGCCAGTGCATCCACGGGCTTCGCTGAGTTATTATTTGTTTCATATCTGGCAGCTGATAGCGCCGGCGGTGTTGTGCAATGCCCTGAGTCATCCCGCATTGAGCGAGCGAGGAAATGAGGGAGCAACGCTGCCACTGTCACCAGCCCAGCTGAGTCACCTGAGCTGCTAGACAATGTAGGCCCGCCCGTCCGTCCGTCCGTCCGCTTGCCGCAGCTGAGAACATTCTCACCTCGTCTTGTTAAGTCCCACAGCAGACGCACCCCCTCCACTCACTGCCGGGGCATTCAGCGTCGGTGCCCAGGTAGGGGCATTCAGTGTGCACTGTCCCAGTCCTTGCTGTCTCACACTAGCTGTTTCTGAATGGGATGGAGGGAGTTCAAGTCTTCACCCATTTTACAACATTTATTAATGTGTTTGTCACGTTGTCATTTAGTTTGTTTATTAGTAAGTTACATTTTTATAGCATGTTTAAAACCAAGGTGCTTCACAGTATACACAAATGGCCAAATAAGACAATGTGCAATCATCGCAAAAAGTCCAGAGCCTATCAAAAGCATGTCGGAAAAGATGTGTTTTTAAGAGAGGATCTAAAAGCAGCTAAAGATGTTTCTGATCTTAGCTCAAATGGTAAACTGTTCCAGAGACAGTCTACTTTGTAAACATGCATATTTTTAGTAGAGTAGTTTTATTGACCTGTTGAGAGATCAAGAGGAAACCAACGCCTCCAACTCCTCTGATCCATCAGCGGTGGTGCTTGTAGTTATGACTCAAGGCTTTGGCTGGTGGAGGGGAGGTTGACAGTGATTCAGTGGTGGCAGGCTAGCGCTCAGACTTAGCTCTTATGCCAAGGTTTTATTGCACCATTAACATCACGCATGATTGGAATAGGGAAGGTTGCACACTGTGCACGCTTAAGTCTATACACACACACACATAAAGTCCATGTATTCACATATAAAAGCAGTTTATAATAGTGAAAACAATTTGTTTTGGCATCAAACACAGCAGATTGCCGTGCGTCTTCATTTTCCACATAAAACTACTGATCTGATTCATTGGACAATTGATTAGGCATCTGATGTTATGGATTAATGACTGCACTAAAGCTAGCTTAATATGGACATTTGCTGGGCAGTGATTTTGACATGGCTGGATCCATCACTGTTATCTCACTGAAAATTCTAAAATGAGCTATCTTATTTTCACATAGTGGTCTTACCCTAGCTTTTAGGGAATACATTGTAAGCAGTTGTAAACAGATGGTAAACATAAAAAGGCATAATTTTGCATTCCGATGTGTGTTCTGCCATGTGCCTGGTACAGAGATGAAAATTAGGGCGCTTTCAGACCTATAGTTCGATTGCTTTGGTCCGCACTAGTCAGAAAAATGTTACAATGTAGCAAACAGACGTGGGTATGGTTTGCTTTCACATATGCATAGTTGTAAACAAACCAAAATAGACCGCAAAGACCATCGCCACCGTAACCAGACTAAAACGCGGCACTTTCAATAATAATAATGCACTAAACTCTACTGTTCCGTCCAATTTGGCGTGGTTGCTTTCACACCTGAGGAACCGTACCAAAGTAGGACAGATAAAGCGGTCCGAGACCACCCCTTTTTAGCGGTCTCGGATCGGTTGATTTGGTGCGCACCAAAGTACCGAGATTGCATTCACACCAATGAAAACGAACCGTACTAAGAACTTTTGGTTCAAATGGGACGTTTGGTGCGCACTAGGGTGCATCATTTGCCCAACTTTTTGAAAAATTTTGTAAAATCAATCTGTACCTAGTATATTTTTTTTACACTTGCCAAAGTAAACTTCCATGAGAATTTTCATGAAATTCTATTGCTGTCTACTGGGTCCACCAAGCTTCTCAAGTTTAGTGCCTGTAGACGCCTTAAATCTGAGCTGAAAAATCACTTTTTCTATAAAAACATAACAAATAATTTAGCCCTAGAGTAGCAATGGAAGTTCGATATAAATATGGACATTGCGTATCTTTTGGTACAAGTTTTATGTCTCTATCATCATTAGTTTCCAAGATATAGCAAATGTTTCATTACTTTGGGACTTCAAGGACTTTAATAAGCAATAAGCATCTTCTTCCCTCTCAGGTGTGGTGTTTCCTTTCAGTCTGCTTCGACCACCTGCAGAACATTCTGATAATGTTCTTCTCCTCTTGCAGAGCTGATGCAGTCTATGCTTAGCTTGACATTACGTATTGCACTGTCATTTATAACATTCAGGCATTCTAATGTGATCAGGGCTTCCTGGTAGGCTTGGTGAGCAGGCCAGGTTGAAACATCAGTGGTGAGGAAAGTAGGGTCCAGCTGCAGAAGATGAAAGATGTACCGTGAATCAGGCCCCACCAGGTCTGTCAGTGTTGTTTCCTGGGTTATCCTTTCTGGAAACTTGGGTTTACCAAACTCCGAGCCATACCTGTCATGAGGATGTGTAAAGGGCAGCCGTGGCCTAGTACTTAGGCAGTTGGTCTTCAGAAGGTTGCCGGTTCGAATCCCGCCCTACCCTTGAGATGCCCTTGAGCAAAGCATTTAACCCCACACTGCTCCAGGGACTGTAACTGAAAGCCTGTAAAATATCTGTAAGTCTGGATAAGAGCGTCAGCTTATTGTAATGTATTGCAGGAGCCAGCTGGCTATACAGCTAGCAAAAGAGAGTCGTGGGGCATTCATGGGCTAGCGGCTAAGGAGTTGGACTTGTGGCCACAGGCCATTCTGATAGGTGGATGGGGGAGTGAATGACCATCCATTGCACATGTGGAGTTACTGTGGAGCAGTACATGTGGGCAGCTGTGGTCTAGTGGTTAGGGAGTTGGTCTTGGGATCAGAGAGTTGCAGGTTTGAATCCCAGGTCTGAAATGATCTTGATTGCAGACAGGTTCAAATGCTGGGGTCACTGAGGTATCACCCGTCGTTATGGCTGCCCCCTGCTCATGCGTGTGATGGGTTAAATGAGATGCAGAGGTGAATTTCGTTGTGTGCACTGTGTGCTGTGCATGTCATCACAATGACAAAAATGGGATGTCTTGTGCTCTAGTGGTAGCAGCGGCAGCTGTGGTGTAGTGGTTAGGGAGTTGGTCTTGCAATTGGAAGGTTGCTGGTTTCAATCCCGCCCTACCCATGGTTGAGATGCCCTTGAGCAAGCCATCTGACCCCACACTGCTCCACGGACTGTCACTAAAACCCTGTAAATATCTGTAAGTCGCTCTGGAGAAGGGCATCAGCTAAGTGTAATGTAGTAGTGGTACCTTACTGCTGACACATTCACAACACTGTTACATATCACTTCTGACAAACAGGAATTCTGAAGTAAATTCTTGAACTGCAGGTCATTCCAACTGCCACTGAGCATTCATCCACCAAGCTGATTAGAGGAGTGCCACAAATGTGACAAAGTTTTCTAGTACACACTCTATGTCTCTCATCTCATCTTTGGCCTTTGTGGATATCACTCCAGCCAGCCAGCTTAGGTTGACCTGGTGGTGGCTATTGGATAATTAAAGATACTCAAAATCTTGACAAAATTGTCATATCTTGGAAAGTTATAAAGATACAGATATAAGACTGGTACCAAAAGATGCACAATAGTGACATTTATATTCAACTTTCATTCTCTAAATGCATTATTTTTAAAGTTATTTGAGGAAAAACTGATTTTTCTGACAGGGCCAGGGACCTAACTTAAGAGGCTTGGTGGACCCAATAGATATTATTCAATAGAGCTAATATTCCTCAGATTTTCTTTTAATTGGTATTGTCACATTTTAAAATTAGGTACAACTTGAATTTCTGACATTGGGGCAAATGATGCACCCTAGTGCGCACCAAATGCTGTCAGTGTGAAAGCACCCTTAAAGTCTATTCGGAAGTTTATAAAGGGTTAATACTCAGCATAAATAGCTTTTTAAAATGCATTTAATTTAATGTCTTATGCTCTCTTCATGAGAGGTGACAAAAGGCTTACTACTGCCTTATATAACCGTACACATAACACCAGTAAAAGAGAGCTTTGCTTTGCTTCAGGCATCAGGATCAAAACTGCACAAAAGTGGACTGGTGCATCTCCACATCAAACATTCTTCCTTCCTCACGTCACACCAATGGGGCATGCTAGCAACAAATAGAGAGAGTGAGTGAGAGTGAGTGAGAGTGAGAGTGAGTGAGAGTGAGAGTGAGTGAGAGTGAGAGTGAGAGGGAGTCCTTCCCTCAGTATCATCAACTAGGCTAGGCTGTATGGGTACAGCTTGTGTGTTGGCCACTAGGTTGTGTTCTCACTGATGGCAGCAGCTGGATGTACTTTGGCCAAGTCTGAAATCCTGTCACCAGTCACCAGGCTATGCCTCACCATGACATCCCAAAGAGGGCTTTATCAGCCAGCTTATTGTTCTTCATAGTCTGTTTCAACCTAGGCTGGAAGTGGGAGGTTTTTTTTTAATGCATCTATATAACATGGTGTGTCTGTTTTAGGAATTGCACAAAAGGATCCTTTAGATAAACTGTGATCCTCCGGTCCTGCCTAAACAATTGACATGTTAACATGGGTAATCGTTTCCTGGTGCTATCCTTATGGGAGTGCTGGTCAGTGGCATAGCCTGTTCTCAAAGGTACTACCACCAAGATGTACCCATGCTACAGTGGGTAGTGGAGTGGTGTGGTTTTTTTAATTCAGTTATAGACTCCTTTTTTTGTAAGAGAAACATTTATTTCCAGCTCCTGCTGACTAGGTCGAAGTGACCCTCTACCCCCTGCTGTTTATGCTGTGCTGCTTGGCATGGCCTTTCATCATCATTGTGTGAATAGGTGAATGTTAGACATGAGGCATTTAGAATTATACGGTACTTTGAGTTGAGAAAGCTCTCGATAAAGTCCATTTACCATTGTTTCATGAATAATTTATTACTTTGTTATTTTAATTTCTGTTACTGGCCTATGCCTGCCAGTAGTAGAACCAAAGTACAGTGGCACAGACACAGGCATGCTAGTGTCTGTTGGATGGAGACAGATGTCTGTGGTCACGCCATTGAAGTCACTCCCACCAGACAGATTATGGGGGCGCAGCAGTAACTGAACTTGTCCCTATTAACTCTAATGTACGAACGCATGATGCTATGTCTCAGGACAACACAATGTGGCGAGAGGAAGAGCTATGGGGAGACACAATGGTGATGAGGTCACCCCTTTCATTCTGGCCAAAGCCCCCTCACGCCAGAATTGGGAACAATGCCAATCTGCATGCCCCAGTACCCTCCACCACCCTCTCACTTCGACACACACACACACAGAGGCACTCACACAAACACAAACATTTGTGAGTTCTGGACAGTGTACATGCACACGCAGTGTCAACAGTAGGGCAGGTAGGGCAGTAGGGCAGGTTAATGATTGTTTAGGCAAAAAAGAGTTTGTGTGTGTCCGTGTGTCTGCAGCTCTTGTTGATATGGAAGCTCTGTGTCATAGTGTATCTAGAGGGCTATGTTCTTTGCTAGCGCATGGTGTAAACTTGTGCTAAATTGTGCATGGCTAATCTAAGGCTGTACGCCCCATCCTCTGTCCCTCTGTTAAGTGACCATGGTCAGGTTCTGACTCACACACTACCAGTAACTGTTCTTCCGTGAGGAAAAGACAGGCATATACTAGTGTAGGTATTGCTATTTTTTTCTTCCAGAAATCTTGTCTTGATCTTCCTTACCCTGCTGTTGATCAGGACTAGTGCTTTAGTAATTAAAATAAAGGTTTAGGTAACTAGCTATGCCCGTAAAGGTGGGTAAATTTTTAAATGCTCTTAAGTGATCATATAAAGGTGTGTAAATGATGGTGTTTAATTTTAAAAAGATGTGTAATGGTGTTTAAATCTGTTTATCCTCACATTCCCTGGTGGGGAAATGAGTCGCTGCCTAATGCTTTTGGCATTTTAATATGGATCTCCCAGGATCTGCTACCCTTTTCTCTCTTTTCTCTGACTCATATGTAGCATGACAGGTCAAGGATCACTAACCTTATCATCAGTGCAGAGCAGTGCTACTCCAGAAAACCCAGACAGCACAGCTAAGACAGGAAGGTTTTGGGTCAGTGATTTGGAAGAAAGCATTGGAGGTTTGGGGGCAGGACACAACCCTTTAGCCAATTGGCTATTAGCGTGTGTGGAAGTAATGGTCACAAAGGTGCACTTGGGCGTTCACTTGTAGGAAGGCACAGGACTGGTAGATGATTAGTCGCACTAGTCCACATGATGAACATGAAGAATTAGCTGTGGGCTTTCTGTCCGACTGATCTTTCTCCTCATTAGTTACATCCTCCTCCCCAGCATGAGCATAAAGACACTAAGAAGTGTTTAAGACTGTCATGCTGCCATGCAAAAAATTGTTATGTCTCACAGTTTCAGCCGTGGGCAACAGAATGATCCGCATGACATTAAAACATAACGATGAAAAGATGTGGGCGATGACAAGTGGTGTGATCATCCGCGTGTGTGTTCGCTCTGAAGTGGTTCAGGTTATTGCTCTTGTGGTTTTTGTGGTGACCTCACATATCGGAGAAGTAGCCAGTGTGCTTTTGGAGGTGATCACAGAGTGCCACAAGAAACCTCTCATCATCGCTCTGCCCACACACCTGCCTAGATGAGGTGTAGGTGAGAAAAGAGAGGGAGAGAGCGAGGGATAGAGACAGAGAGAGAAAGACGGCACTTGTGGCATCGTTTTCCCTCTGCCAGTGTTGCCATAGCAGCAGCAATAGCAGTACGCACTGGTGAAGCTGCCGCGATGGAGGCCTGACTGTGACAGTATAATGACAGGGATTTTTTTTCTCTCGTTTTCACACACTCCCTCTCTCTCTCTCTCTCTCTTTCTCACTCACTCTCTCTCTCTCTCACACACACACACACATAGATATATACCCTTCTCTCTCTCGTTCTCTCTGTCACAAACACACTCCCACTCCCTTCTCTCTCTCTCTCTGTCGTGTGATTTTAAAGAGGATAATTAGCACTCATTTTCATCTGGTTGGCATGCACTGCCTTCCTCGCCTCTCTCCAAGGAGAGGTGCAAATGCCTGGGCTTCTGAAGCACCTGGAAAGACGCTTGTGTCTAAGCTGACAGCAGTTAATGTGTGTGTGCATGTGTGTGTATGTGTGCACATGTGCATGCTTTTGTTCGCATACATGTGCACGTGTGTGTGTGTGTGTGAATGCCATGTAATGGTAAAAACTGATGAGTCACAGAAAGGGCAGTGGAGGAGAGTAATTATCGATTAGGTCTCTGGACCATTTCCACCTATTGCTAATTTCCTCAGCCAGGCAAGGTAATGGCAAAACACAAGCAGAGAGAGGGAGGGAAAAAATGCAGCGAAAGAAAGCAAGACAGAGAATGATGGATAAAAAATGGATGCATGAAGGAAAAAATGAAGAGTGGACATGAAATAGAGAAATGGTCTTCATTTTTTCCAAGTGGACTGAAAGTTTTTTTTTTTTTTTCCTTCGCATGTCTTTTCTCCCAGGTCACCACGATTAAATCTTATCTACTCCCGCCACTCCCTCCCCACTCCACCCCACCCTACCACTCCTCCAACCTCCCCCATCTGGAAGGAGGAATGGAAGAAATGTGTCCAACAGGAATGAGCTGGCCTCCTACGGTCCACACACACACACAAAGTCCAGCTCTCTCTATATATCTCTCTCTCTCAGAGAGAGACAAGAGTCCAGCTTCTAGACAGTATCTTAAGGATCGACATGTCCAAGTCTTCAGAATTTCCCAGCTGCAGGACGGGTGTGTACTAGCATGCCTAGGTTTAACCAATAAACAGAGATGGCCACACAAGATGGCCATGGGAGCTGCCTGATGGATCGCCTAGTCAGTTCATGGGGTTATGGAATTACAAACTTTTCCAAACATTCCCAGCAAGAATCCCCCCAGACCCCCCAATCCCACCCCAATGCAGACGCCCATGGTTCCTGGTCTTTTCCTGTCATCCAGCATAATGCAGAGCGATAAATAATCTTACTAGTAAAGATCATGCTCTGGTGAGGGACTAGTGTCTGTTGCACAGCTGGCCCCATAGAACGTGACACGACACAGTCACCTAGCCCAGTTAGAAGCTGCCTGTGCCTCTCCCGCAGATAATGAGAATGGGGTTTGATGGCCAGCGGCTGGTTCGAAGCATCTACACAGAAAGATGGAGGAAAGATGGAGCGTATCCTCTGGTGCTGTGCTTTATTGTTTTGTCTGTTTGGCAGGGGGAGGAACCACCCAGATGTCTTTAGATGGGCAACAGCTTGACCTTCGCACCCTGCCCTTCAATCTTCCACCCTCTTGTGCTCTCTCTCTCTCTCTCTCTCTTTGCTCTCCCTTTCTCTCTGTCTTTAGCTTAATGGGTGAAGGCATCCAACAGAAAGAAGCTTAGTGGCAAGCCCTTTCATTCTGAGGGGAGATCTAGTATTATTGTGGTGGTTGTGGGAGTGGGGGTGGGGGGTCGCTGGGAATGCGGGGTGCAAAGCCGCACATCTGTCAAAATGTCACATGGCCTCTTGCCCCGTGGTCTCCATCGCCTTTCTCCATCTCTCTCTCTTTTCCTCTCGCTCCCTGGCAGAGCGGTGATTACTCGAAGGCATGCCTTTTTCTCACGGCCAATAAAATTGCCCACTTGTCAGTCTCGGTCCTCAAACAGCCACGGCCCTGTCTCTGGAAATTTTAAATAGAGCCCGCTGTCACTTTGAAATACCACATGAATTTGTAATGGGCTTGTGTAACATGCAAGTGCACCATTCTGTCGGACTGTAGCTTGTCTAAGGCCCCGTCCACACGACAACGTTCCTGGATTTTTTTCTTGCCGGGTTAAAAAAAAAGTTGCGTCCACACGACAACGGAGCAGTAAATATTTACGTCCACACGGGAACGTTTTCATTGCGTTTTCATTGCAGAAGGTGCGCTGTCCCAGCTTGAGGGGTATGATCAGAAGCCAATGATTCACTTTAAACATGTAATGTATGTTGATTTTAGCAATGTGGGTTCTAGTTTAGATGGGTTGGATGCAGCGACAGTTGCCCTATTTAAAAAGAATAACGTGAAAAGCGTTTGTTGGGCTGAACTAGCGATGTATACAAAAACATCCTGTAGTTCAATGTCAGAAGGTAGAAACAGTTGCATTACACATAGCCTACACTGCAGACGATTTTTACCCCAAAGTATCCCACAATAACCTGTTTGTAAAAGTTTGACGCTGTTGTGAGATGTCACGTCGTTAAATTGACCCATTTAAGCGATACGGAGCAGAACATGACAAAATAGAAGGAGCTGCAAATAAACTTGAGACAACTGCGCAATTATTCGCTTAAAACATGCCATATGTTGATTTTAGCAATGCGTGTTGTTACTGAGGGGAGCTGAAAGCAGCGACAGTTGCTCTTTAATTAATTAAGAATAATGAAAGCCTACAAGAAGTAGCCTACTAGCCATACAGACAGTTTAATGGCAAAGGATAGAAACAATTGCACAACAGCCAGCCTACAGTACAAGCTAATCAAATCACAATTTATTCGACAGCAACCAGTTTGGAAAAGTTTGAAGTTGTTGTTATATGTGCAGCGCAAGGTGAATGGGCGACGACGTCATCGTTTTCAAAAGGTTGCATTTTGCCTGTCTACACGAAACGGCGGCGTTGTCAGACTTTCTCACTTTGGAACCCGTTCTCAAAAGTTATCGTTTTCGGTCACCCAAAACGCCGGCGCCGTGTGGACGGAAGGCCAAAACGCAAACAAACTTTACCGTTTTCACCCGAAAACGTTGTCGTGTGGACGGGCCCTAAGTATGTTCTCAAGGTATTGTCTCCTCTCAGTTTGTCCATGAAGGATATTTCTGTCCATGAACGATATTTCACCTGCAGTTTGGGATTGCGTAGCCAGAGAAAGGCACAGAAGGCACAGAAGGAATTTAGCCACACTTCCCATCCCAATCCTTTTTACTTCTATTTCCAAGTAAACAAAGGCCCTTGAAAACATCTGGCCCTGGTTGTGGTTAGAACAAAAGCAAATGAGTAAATAGAGAGTCTAATTACACCTAAGTAGATGCTTAAGCTTGACATGCAATGGGCTAAACACAATCCAGAATGGATTTGGACCCATGTTTTTCCCCAGTCTAACTGGCATTTAATCTAACTGAAGATCTTGGGTCTCAGCATACATTACAGTAGGAGCTCTGCTTATTTCCGTGCTGTGACAACAGCTGTTTAGCTTTTGGAATAACAAGGCAGCACAGCTTTACCTTTCAGACATTCATATCTTAAAGACTAATAGCTAGGTGCTGAGGGACACATTAACATACTCACTGAATATAGGTGATGGTGCGAGACTAGCAGATGCTAATAGCCAGTCTGTTTTGCAGGTGGTGAAAAAAAGGGTTGATGGAAGGCTAAAAGATGCTAATCTCGCTGCCTAATAGTAGCTGTTGCACAGACCAGACCTGTTCTAAATCAGAAGACCCTAGCAGCACCGTATGGTATGTGTTGATTAAGACTACATTTGGGTGACCTTCAGCTACATGGAGGAGGTCAAGTGAAACTAGCAGCTTGTGTGTGTATATCTGCAAAATGTGTTTGTTAGGGTTGATATCCCTTTCAGTTGTGCTTTTGGTCTTGTTCTCTTTGTGATACTGAATAAAGGTCTGTAATATATAGTGGTTGTTTGTTGTGCGGTGGGTGTTAAGAATCAGAGTTATAGCCTGTAGGCCATCACATCACTGTGGGTCTCTTGGGGTGTGTGTGTGTGTGTGTGTGTGTGTTTGGCCAGGAGACATCTAAAACAGTCCAAAAGAAGACCCACGATCCCAGGGCTTGGCAGCAACCCAGGGTCCTAGGCCCCCTTTATGAATCTGTGGCCCAGGGTGCGAGTGATTTAGGGCTTTCATTAGCATGACCACCCCTGCCGGGGATGGTCTGGTGGGACCTTAACGTTGGCTGCATTGGCAGAGTGTTACCGTTGGGTGCATTGGCGGAGCGGAAACGGTGGACTCTTACTTACCATTGGCTGCATTGGCGGAGGGGAGATGATGGACCGTTACGTAACGTTGGCTGCATTGGCGGAGGGAAGACGGTGGTCCCTTACTTACCGTTGGCTTTAATGGCGGAGGGGAGACAGAGCTCTGAACAGTGGAGTTTCACAGCAGCCTGCCACTCTCACCTCCTCCCAGCCTGAGGGCCTGTGCAGAATGGTAAACATATATACATATATATGGTGTTATAGAGAAGCAACACACTGAAAGCAGAATAGACTCGCTAACTGTGCAAAACATAAATGACTACTGATAACATATTTGTGTGTGTGTCATTAGTTTTGTTGATGTTGGCGGGAGAGTGGGGAGATTGCGGAATAAGCATGACCTCTACTCCTGAATATTAATGAAGACTCCTCCAGGGACTAGCGTATGCGATGTTTAAACATGGCCTTGGAATACTGACGTTGCCATAGTGATCTCTTGGCATCCTCCTCTAAATCTCTCTGACACTTAAACAAATCGTTATTGTTTAACTTGCGAAAAAGCACACTCCACATAATTGTTCTGTTAAATATAGGTGGGGAGGAGGAGAGACGGGTAGCGGACAGGCCGCCAAAAGGAAGGCATCCGACTGCCAGGACCATAACAGATCACAACATTTATGTCTGCACAGTTAGGCAGCTTTGGGGTCACTCCCCTAACCTCTATTAGTTGTGTAATAGCTCACGATTGTGGCAGAGTGTTGCGTAGCTCCCATAGAGAGCAAAAAGCTTGTAAAAAAGTGGTTTAGCTGTCGCTTAAGTATAACACAACATATACATTTGACTGCATAGTGTATGGATACTCAAGAATTGCATTTTTTTAAAAACTCATTTGCGTGCATCCTCGTAGGGTCCTTGAAGCGTATATCCTGGCCTTCGGAGCCACTGTGTGCCCTGTTACACAGATAGGGTTGTCTTGCCTTGAGCATGGGAGGTTTCCGCTGAAGACACTCGGCCATTGCTATTGTCTGCACACAAGTGTCTGAGGCTATGGCCAAGTGGAAAAGGAAGTCAAACTGCACCTCAGGTGGTCAGATATAATGCTGCACAGGTGATGTGGGTATTATACGAGACAGCTGAGTATTGAGGCAGGGCTCATAAGTTCAGAAATGTCATTTTATCTGAATTGGACTGGATGACATTTTGGTGTCTCTTTCTTTCTCCAAAATAAGCACTCCAGCACACAGAAGGCTAACTGAGGACCTTACCCACATGGCCCATGACGCTTCATGTGAGGTCATTAAAGTGCGACTCTTTTACAAGGTACAAATAGGGGACATGAAATACATAATATGTGCTTATTGGTAACTAACACCCCGTTCACACTAGACTTTTCAAAATCCGGATTATCGGGTTTTTCAAAATCCGGATAAAATGTATCCTAGTGTGAACGCAAATTATCCGGATTTTCCAGGGGTTAATCCGGATTTTCAAAAACCACCTCATGAGGTGGTTTTTTAAGGGATCTTGAGGCCGTAAAAAAAACCTAGTCTGAACGCTAAGGGATCATTTATCCGGATAATTGCGTCATACTTCCTGGTTCACAGGGTCATCATCACGCGGTCATTGGTCATTCCCAAAGTCTTGTTTTAAACCAACTGTACCACTACCGTCAGCCCAAACGGTCGGAAATGGCAAATATATATGAATTTAATAGGAAAAACAAGTGATTTTGACCTATTGGCTTGACACACACGTTTAGAACAGTTAACTGTGAAGTCACCGCGGAGAACCACGTTACCATGCACAAGGCATGTAAAGGAGAGACACCGGCAACTTGGGATTTTATGCCGGCAGCTGCACACTTCAGCACTGCGAAACTGCATTTAAAAAGTAGCCTAAAATGACACAAGGCAATGTTATAGGCCTAGTCATTTGTTTCTTCCATGTTTTAATGTTACAAGACCGACGGCCACGGAGCATCAAATGCTTGCTAGGGAATGCGTCTCACATTCGGATATTTCCACACAGTGCTGCCAACAAAACGTAGCCAAATGACACAATTTACTGCTACTTTAAGGTATAACAATGACCGAAACAGTTAATTTTAATACTAATTAGATTCACACCTTGCAATTTTTATCAGCCAAATATGAGCTAGGTCATCTATATTGCATTACTTTTGTTTACTGATGGCAACGGTTGCTAAAGGAAGAAAAGTCTTGTTTTAAACCAACGGTAGGCTACCACTACCGTCAGCCCAAACGGTCGGAAATGGCAAATATATATGAATTTAATAGAAAAACAAGTGATTTTGACCTATTGGCTTGACACACACGTTTAGAACAGTTAACTGTCAAGTCACCGCGGAGAACCACGTTACCATGCACAAGGCATGTAAAGGAGAGACACTGGCAAGTTGGGATTTAATGTCGGCAGCTCCACACTTCAGCACTGCGAAACTGCATAAAAAAGTAGCCTAAAATGACACAAGGCAATGTTATAGGCCTACTCATTTCACCACCAGCCACGAGACATACAGAGAATATAGGATTAAGCTCGCTTGAGTAAAAGCAATTCAGATTTATTTTATGTGGGGAAGGGGGATTGGTTTGTTATACCATGTCTTTATATCCGTAGTTTTTTATGCTTCTCTCGAATTTGCCGGGCTGTTGTTCGCTAACCCCACTTTGCTTAGCGACATCTAGCGGTTTCTATTCGAACTGCAGTCATGGCCAATTAACCGGATATTCGCCGGACAGGATTTTTGAAAACCAGATTAAGTAAAGTCTGGTATGAACGCAAGAGGTTCTAGGATAAATTTTATCCGGATTTTGAAAAGCCCAGTCTGAACAGGGCCTAAGGAATGCACTTAACTGCTGAGGTGCTGTTTCTTCTGGGCATTTGCAGTTCCTCTCAGGCCTCAGGTCTTAGGTCTCAGCAGTAGGTGTTAAAACGAAGGTGATTATTTCACACGAGCAGCTCAAGCCTCTCCAGTCCAGCTATAAAGCCTTCGCCACACACCCAAACCCTCCTTTAGTAATTGCACAGAGAAGGTTGTATAAGCCAATAAAAGGTGTTAATTATTTCCAGGACCTTGGCTGCCTGTGAAAACGAAGGAAAAGACTTCTCGGAGAAGTGTAACAGCAGTGTACTTTTGTATGTTTTGTTTTTTCAGTAAATGGCCGCAGGCTCTAGCAGCTTGCATTGGCTGCCTGGCATCACGGTGCTGAAAGCTTCTCACAGAAGCATTTGAAAGGAATCCTACATTTAGTAAAAAAAAAATTGTGTCCACTGTCCAGAAGAAGAGATTAAAATCACTGTAATCACAAGCTTTGTCATACCAACCAGCACTCTGTGTGCCTTTCTCAAAGCCTCCCACTGATTCCCCACTTTTAGCGTGTGCAGAAGAATAGAGGAAAAAGACAGAATGACTTGATGGAAATAATTTAAGTTGCAGTCATTTGCCATGTTATGTCAGGACATCTAGTTTTCTAGGCCAGTGCCTTTTACTTCCTCCATTTTACAAAAGAAAAATGCTATTTCTGTACGCCATACTGAGTTGCTCTGTGTTGCTCTGCCATTGCCCTGCCATACATGTGTGTCTGCTGTGTGTCTGAGAGGTAGCACGCCAGCCCATTCTCATTTCTCCTTAACAATGTGTAACCTGATCCCAATCTCTGGCTTTTGACGGGTTCTTTCTGCAGGATGCATACTCTTCCTTAACCCTGTTCTTTGTACAAATCTAGATGCTCCTGGCCTGTTGGTAACTAAGCATGATTGTATTTTACAGTCCTTTGAGGGCATGCTCTGCCACCCTTGCTGCATTGTAAGTCTCCGACCCTCTGGTTCTCACATAGCGGGGCTTAGCTGCTTGTTTTAATAGGGTAAGTGTCTACTTAGAGCTTGAAGTGGAAAAGAGAGCAGAGGTATTATTTGGCTGAGGTAAGGTATACCGTATGAAGGTAGAGAGTTTATTTGAAAATCTAAGCTCACTCGATGGAGCGCAGAAGGACGTTGTTTGTGTGCGATTCGGCATGTTCGACCTTTAAAATCAAATGACTAAAGCGTGTTTTTTTTTTTTGACCCCCATTCATGCGTTCTGACAAGAGCTCGGCAGTGGAGCTTTTTTAAAAAGAAGAAGGAAAAAAACCTTCACAGGAGTCTCTCTGGCTTTCAACATTTTGAAACCATGCATCCTTCTCAAAGGCCAGGATTGCAACTCCACACCATGACAACAAAAAATTACTTTCCTCCTTCAGAACCCTGGCTGAAAATAATCTCAGGATAGTGATAGACTGGGACAACAAGTGGCCAAAGAACACAAAGCTGGCCAGTTCCTGAGATGCTTTCAAGCGCCTGGAATAAATAAATCTTGCGCTGAAAGAATTTCTTGCTGCAGTTTTTTTTTCCTCCTCCTTTCCTTTTCTTTCCTTTCCTGAGACCGGCAGGGATCCTGTGCTGAGCAGCTGTTGGATACTGTGGGTTTGGCTGGGTCAGTGCTACAGGCTTCACAGAGCTTCTCTCCAGCCCTCTCTTCAGCCCCCCCCCCCTCTCTCTCCCTGTCTCTCTCTCTCCCTCCCTCTCTCTGTCTCTCTCCCTCTCTGTCTCTCTCTGCCTGTCTCTCTCTCTCCCTCTCTGTCTCTCTCTGCCCAGCCCCCCTTCCCTATCACAGACACTTCTCTCATATACACACCCATACACGCTCTCTCTCTTTCTCACACACACACACACACACACACACACACACACACACACACACACACACACACACACACACACACACACACACAATCACTCTTACGCTCCAACTCACTCACTCTCTCACTGACACATGCAGACACAAACACACACACTTTCAGGCACTCCTACACACACAGACACAAACACACAGTCTCAGGCACTCCTACACACACAGACACAAACACACAGTCTCAGGCACTCCTACACACACACACAAACACACAGTCTCAGGCACTTCTACTCTCACTCCTCGTCTCCCTCTCTGTCCCTCTGCTCCCCTCTCCCACTCTGCAGAGGAATGCAGGCAGACCTTTTCTCAGGGTAATCTGCCTTTCCTGTGAGTGGTCTTAGTGAGCCCCTTAATACCCCTGGCAACGTTAAGTAAAAGATTTTGTTTGGCCACTTTTCCACTGATATTAGGTGACACATTTTTGTCAGAAGAACTTAAATCATCTGCATGAAACCCATGGTGATCATCCAGTCAGAGCATTAGAAGCCAATCATGTTGATGTTGATGTTGACTGACAACATTGCTCAAAACGTTGCCCCATGTTTAAGGCTGTGGTATACATCCACGCATACACCTTTTTTCATCATTGCAACATGTGCAGTCTTTCATGTACCTAAATTACTGTGCATGTGCCACAAGGTATTATCTGTAAAACAATCTTTTTAATAAATAATCTGTACCCTCATTTTGAATGTCAGAGCCCTTGTTACTACCAAGGAAGTGTGGAGCTATTTTTAATGGTTTAAAAATAGTGATATCTTCAAGCTACCTCATGCCCTGATCACTAGCATGGTGAGCCTTCTCGATTAAAAACTTTAAAAGAGAAATAAAGTTTGGAATGCAACAGGCTAGCGTAGTTTTGCTCCTCAGTAAACATACCAACTCGTTCATCATGTTTTAACATACCCAAAGTGCAAGGTTCTGGGGCTGACTTTAGGTGAAGGATGTAGATGAGTGTGTGTGTGTGTGTGTGAGAGAGAGTGTGAGAGTGCCGGGGTGGAATTGTTCTCTAGGATTCTTCTTATGGTCTCTGCCCATTTCCTGATGTGGTTCCATCAGTAGTCGACAGCACTGTAGTCACCAGTGATGCACGGACGCTCTTTATGACGCCTGCACTGAATCAGGCGTAAACGACACAGCCTGTAAGTAACGAACATATTTGAAATTATAAAAGCCTGTGTCATGTGGAAGGATGTGTTGTAGATGGTAATGGGCTACAAGTGATTGACAGAGAGGGTGTGGGACTGGACAGATTCTGCTCCCTCTGGTTGTGTGTTTGAGGTGGTGTGTAGCAGGAGGCTGTCACATTTCGGCCTAATACAAAGCCAAGTCTGTCATGCTGTGAGGCACGGAGATATTTAGCTACAACCCAACTGTATAATATTTAGCTAAAACCACTGTCTAGCTACCTAGAAATATTGACCCCACCCACCTGCAATGAACTATTTTATCAGGACACTGTGCCCCCAATTACTTGACTGGTGGGTCAACTCGTGGATGACTGTCTGAAAAAAGGAAGACTTACTTATAATAATGATGTGCTGATCAGTCAGACATAACCTGACTTGTTTTTTTTTAGGCTACCGTAGAGAGACTGAAGGCAGCACCACACTGAAATGATTTTCTGTTAAAGTGTGCCTTAAGAAGCTTGAAGAAGTTGTATTGATGCCATGACTGACTGCTTTCTGAAGTCAATAAGAAGGGGATTGAAGGAGTAAATATTTAGGTGAGACCATAATCTTTGAGGTCGGTTGAACTCCACTAGAGGAGAAGTGTGTAGTGTATGTGTGACCATTCATGAGAAATGTTAGACGAGGTTGAAAAAGGTCCAATGAAAACATAGCCTTTCCTTTTTGAGGACTTTATACATTAAGATTTTCTGTGCGATTTATTTGCACGACAGTATATATAGATTTTAAAAAAAAAAATAAATGTTGGATTTGTCATGACTACGTTGATACTGACAGTGAAAGTAACCTCTATGACTGGAACACATTCACCAATCGTGTGTGTGTGTGTGTGTGTGTGTGGGTGTGCGTGCGTGCATGCGTGCTTTTGGCTCAGGGAAACGGCTGCACATAATGGAGAGGAAATAAACAGGCGTGTGATAAACGGTTGCCAGTAGACCGAAGGTTTGGAGCATGGGTCCTGAAATATCTGACCACTTTGCAACTCCCTCATCCTACGTCCCCCCTCAGCAGGTGAATGGGCTCTACTGCCTGTGCTGATTGGTAGTCATATTGCCATAACACCGTTTGTGCAAACTGCAGGTTCCACAGATGTGTAAATGTTGTGACATGTCATTTGCATTCATTTAACATTGTACTTGAGGACTAGGGGAAATACTGTTTTTTGAAAGAAAAGTCTTATTTGGACCTGACGGTATGCCCATTAGGCCACCTGGTGGAAATGGCATGTTTGAAAGGAAATGAGAGCAGTGTTTAAATATTCGCAGCTCGCGAAGGTTACGGGTGACACAGGAAAGCACAATCAGTGGTGCTGCTCCTCAAGAGCTGTTTGAGCTCCCCCTTAGTCGCTTTTGCTATGATTTCCGTTGCCGTGGTTACTGGCCGGGGGAGTCTGGTATCATCCCAAGACAACAGAGGTGATGCCTGAGAAAGCCTGTCTCTGCACACACAACAGGACTAATCTCTCACATCAGATTAAAAAGCATCCTCTAAGCAGGGGATAAATGAACTAGGGGTGGGCGATATAGCCTAAAATTTATATCACGGTTTAATTTGAACCATAGACGGTAGACGGTATATATCACGGTATACTTTGGTATGTAACAGCATTAACTGTTAACAGCTTCTTAATGCTGAACATCAATATTTCTGAACGTCACCAAACACGATATAAAACATTGTAACATTTTCGTGTGGGAACTTGGCTCAGCCAGAGGATAGGCAAACCGGGACCGAGCTAAATATACAACGCGTTCAGAGCAGAATAACGGCGTATTCCACAGGATCCGCACAAAAAAGAACTAGATTACCACGTGAGAATGATAGCACAGGAAATTATGATGTTGGGAGAGTGCAGTCAATCCGTGCGCTTTGCCAAATGGACAGAGCTGGGTTTTGTTTTTGCTCTACTGCCTTGCATGCGTAAAACAGCCACATTATGAGAGAGAGAGAGAGAGAGAGAGAGGGAGAGAGAGAGAGGGAGAGGGAGGGAGAGAGAGAGAGGGAGAGAGAGAGAGGGAGAGAGAGAGAGGGAGAGAGAGAGAGGGAGAGAGAGAGGGAGAACGAGAATGCGCGTGCGTGACAGAGAATGGTTGCAGGGGTCGCGGTCTGAAAAGTTTGGGAACCCCTGCCCTGCATAGTTAGGGAAGTTAAAAATACAATGGCCTTTTCTGTAATTAAAAAGAAAACATTTCCCTTTCTGTACAGATGTTTCTTTATTTATTTTTTGACAAATCGCCCCCTGCCTCAGCCCACCGCTGCATGCCATCCAGACACCCAGTGTAGTTCATTTACCTCCAGTGATGAAGCACAATCTCTCCATCCGCTCTTTTTAGGTGTCTGAGTAAGCTATTCATCTTTATTCACAAGGTTTTCCAACGTAGCTGACTTGCTGTAGCAAACCCACCGTAAGTAATGTTACAACCGCGGAAGATGAGCAACTTTGAAAATGGGCGTGTCAGAATAAGGTGAATTCTGCAGATGATGTTTTCCTGTTCAGTATCCGACACCTTGTAGCCAAACTATGACCAGATTACAGAAGTTGAGCCGGTCTTTTTCACGAGCTCCTTCTATTCCATGTGTTCACTGCTCGCAGCTATTTTTCCTTCTTCCTTGTTGTGGTGACGCAATGAGCTATCGCGGTAGGAAGGTATAACCCAAAATCTCTACCGTTGGCCAAATTTATACCGCATACCGTTTATACTGTACCTTTTATACCGCCCACCCCTAAAATGAACCTTTTTTCCCTCCCTCCTTTTTTTGGTTATTTTTTCCTCTTCTTTCTAACCGTACTTCTTCTGAGAGTCGCCATCAACACATTGCCTTCAACTCCTAATTAGCTTGTGTTCTCACAGATGCTTTCACTCTGTGGTCCCAAAGGATGTTTTTTTCTTTTCTTCTGCTCTTTCCTCTTGGCTTTTTCTCACTCAGCTGGTAAGAGCTGAGAAGCAACCCACCCATGCTGCACCTCTGATATTTCCTTACTGCTTCATGTCAAAATCAGATTTCAAGTTTACCTGTAGAGGTTCCTCCTGAGAGACTACTGTTGGTGGGATTCCCAGTGGATGTAGGGCGGGTGTCTGTGAGGGGAGGGGATGGGTGGGTGAGGGGATGGGATGGGTAACTGAATAGAAGGCTGGGACAGGCAGTGCCTGAGATTTGGCCCTGTGTATCGGGGTGGAGCAAGGAGTTGGTGGAATTGGAAAAGACACACAGAGCGTACACACACACACACACACACACACACACACACACACACACACACACACACACACACACACACACACACACACACACACACACACACACACACAGGGCCTCATAAGGGCTTCATAAGAGCAGCCCCCTGCTTATGTAGCCCCCACATTGTAACACACTTATTTTGCCTCCTTTCTGGTGTCTATCTCTTCACTCTTGCTTTGTAGAAGACAGAAGGCATAGTGAGACGTGGGGGCTTTTGTAAGTTAATATTGTACCTTATAATCTTCAGTCCTTGTTCTTTTCTCCCCTCTGTCTTTCATTTATCTCTGTGTATTACTCCTCCACTCTACCTGTAGCCCAAAACGTATGTTTTTTTTTTGTTCCAGTTGCTTCCCTTTCTCGCCTATCCTTACTTTTCTGTAAGATGGAGCTGAAGGCAGTTTCCCACTGGAGATGTAAAGCTATCCGGAACTGTGTTCTTTTATCCTATGGTCACATGTGTCTAACACGTGTTGGGCACAGAAGACCTTTTGGACCAGCACATCAGTCAGAGACAGGCTTTTGACTTTGTGTATCCTATTAGGCTGCCAGATTTATAGATTGAGGAGGAAGGTTTTGATATTCAAAAAAAAAAAACTACTCTCCTTCTCCTCTCCTCAACACAGCACCTTTCTTCTCATTTCAGGTCAGCCTTGGAGGCGCTCGGTGAAGCCAGCTAGCTGCCTCTGAAGTGGAGCCCAATCATATAAACAAGTAAGACGACAAACACAATCTGTATTATAATTGGACTGTGGGAGGCTGCCAGTGATGCACATGTTGTCCAGCGTTTTCACTTAATGATAGATTAGTACTTGTAGAGAGTTGCCAGGGAGACAGGTTTTCAAGGCAAGTGTCGAGTTCTTGTGCCGAGAAAAGAAGGCGTCTACTTCATCCGGGGCTCCTATGCTTGGACTTATGGTGTAGAAAACATGTATGTGCGGTAGGGCTGTAACGATACACCAACTCACGATTCGGTTTGTATCACGATTTTTGACCCACGGTTCGAATTTTTTTTTAATTGAGAAGACATTTTGTTTAAACAACATTTATTTAATAATTGAGCAATATGAAGTATAGCAAATAAATAAATAAATAAATAAATATTTCGCTAGTTTCTGTAAAAAAAAAATACTGTTATTCAACTGGAATTCAACTCCATAAGGAAAGGATTCATAAGACCATGTCCTAATTCCCATAATACAAAGAAACATGATATAGTAGCGATTGTTTTCCACCTGTGTTTGTCCTAATGTGAGATCTTGTCACCACCAGATTTCTCTCTACGTTTCATTTCAGTCCATCTTTTTGCAGCGCTTATGGGAGTGACTAGATGCATGCTTTTAAAATCCTTTACCCTTTTCCAACGCAGCTTTCCAATTACAGTAACCTGTTTTGGTGAGGACTACGTCTCTATCACTCATGCCTGCAAACTGACGACAGGGAAAACAAAAGCATGTGTCGAGGTTGACAGAGTAGTGCAACTACGGTCGGGATTGGTACTAGTTGGAGTTAAACGAACACAAAGTCTGACTAAACATTCGTTTAGGATACACTTGTAATATTGGCTGGGATGGTGTACTATTATTTAGCTGATGCATATCTGTGTTAGCAGCCGGAACTACATTGCTAACACTATGTTCGTTGGGTTGGGAAGTGGGCTAATTCACATTGGAACTACTTACCGAAGGCGGGGGGAACTGGCCAACAACCCACGTTTGAGCTACCAGAGGCAGCAATCGGCTTATTTTAAGTGTAGTCTTTGGGACTAAAAATCTCTGCATGGTGCATACACTAATTGACCAACAGACAGTTTGGAAACGATGGTTGAAAAACTAAGCTAAGCGAAGTGCTAAGTGGCTAAGCTAGCCACCAAGCTATTGGAGCTAAACAACAGAAAAGGTGTCAAACAAAAAAAAAATCACACTACCAGAGATAATTATGTCAAGACTACAATAAAACAACAGAAAACAAGTGAGAACAAATGAACAGCGATAAGCTTCCATGAAAAAGTTGTACTCCTCTACTACTCTCAAGACAACCTTGTCCAGCCTGTTATAATGTGGTTTAGTCTCACATATTTTAAAATACATGACTAATGTCAAATAAAAATACTAGTATTTTTAAAAGTTTGGTAGCACTACCAGCTCATATCATGTGGCTGGATCTCTACTGAAGGTTGGAGTATGAAAGGGGTTGTCGCGATTCTGCGTTCTTACACAGAGAGACAGGTTCGTGGCTCTGCGTATCGCGATTTCGGTTTCGATACGCATATCGTTACAGGGCTATTGTGCGGATCTGCCCCATAGAAACATAGACTTAAGAAATAACAGATTAATTGCCTTCTTTTCTGCAAACAAAAGCTCCCAACATTAGCCCCTTAGTCTATTAGTCCCTCTCCTCCTCCTCCTTCTCCTTGTGCTTCCCCTACTTTCTCAGGTGGAGATCAATTGTGCATCTTCCTGACAAAGCCACCAATGTGCACCATCAATAACAGTTTGCGTGATGAAAAGAGGGAAAAACGGAAAGGAGTAGGCGTCCCCCATTTATCAAAATAAATGTGCACAGCAGAATGTTCCAGCAATCTTCTTGTTTCAACTGCCCCCCCCCCCCCCCCCCCCCCCCCCCCACCACCACCATCAACCCCTCACCATCACCACCCCCACTTCTCACTCTCCTCTCAGCCTCCACCTACCACCCCCTGTGCTCCTCTCAGCGGCATCCCAGCCTTCAGTGGCAGCTATTGTCTCCACCCACTCACCCACTCGCGCTCAATCTCTCACTTGAATGCTGGTTCAGGGTGGAAAAATGATTGCAGCAAAAAAAAGTAAAATGGAGTCAGTGAGAGAGAATAACAGGCGATGCAGAAAATGGAGGCAAAGTGGAAGGCATTCATCTGAACAGATTGTAATGGACCACCTATTTAATTGGGGGGGGGGGGGGGGGTAGTTAGATGAAACAAAGAGAAACTGGGTTTGGAGCAATTGTGAGAACAATGGGGCATTGTGGGCTAGTGCATCAGAGTGGCAATAATGTACTTGACGGTGCAATACTGCGAACTGGTGAACAAATTGCTTGCGCGAAGGACCCTAGATTAATCCTACACTGACTTGCCACAGCGTGCTACGCTTGTTTCCACCCATTTCTCTTAAGAGGTGAACTTCATGGTGTCTGTTATGTTCACACAGTGACACAGTAGAGGTACCCTTTTCAGCAGGTCAAACAGGTATTTAACTTTAGGCTTTTGTTCAGATTGCAAATTTATGGTGCCTGTAGATCAGCTGTAAATGTATACGTTATATTGGTGAATGAGCCTGTTTGGAGCAAACCTTTTGCCATAGGCTTATCGCGACTCTGGGACTTTGGTAATTGTAACATAACTTCAACATGCAGAGTGTTCTCAGATTGTTTGTGAATTTTTGAAAATAGCACCTACCTTTCCTGTTTCAGCAGAAGGGCAAAGCTTTTGGTGCTGCTACATGGCAGACATATTTTCTTGTTGGGTTAGGTTATGTCAGTGCACAACAGCTTCATCAAATATTTAAGTTGTTCAGAAAGAACAGCCTAGGTCACAGCGAATGGCAATATTCTTGTCCTGTGCTTTGAGTCTTCCTGTAGAATGGAATGGAGCTGAATGGAATGGAATGTAAATGTGTCATGTGACCATGACTTGAGAATGAGAATGGTTTGTTAACCTTGTGATGGGTTTGCTGGCACAGGTGCAGCTGTGGCTTAGGAGACAGACGGAATGGAAGTGCAGGTAATTGAAGACTCATGGGTTTGACCCCAGCTCCTTCTGGTGTAATGTTGAAGTGTCCTTGACCAGCATAATGAACCATTACATGATCAAACACTTGCTCTTGTGTTGAGTTCACTGCTACAGGCAGGCCTTACCAAGCCATTTGCTGCAAGGGTCTCTGATTACTCTGTGAAATACTAAACCACTATGTGAATGTGCTCCATATATCATAAATCCCTGAGCTTTCTGAAAAAGGTCTGTTATCGATTAAACAGGAAAGAGAGGGCTCAATAAAGATGACTTGTAGGTGGTGCGGAGGTGCCCTGGATAAGAGGCAAAGCCCTGAACAATCCATCGGAGAGTGAAAACAGGGATTGGTTCTCCCACGGTCCGTAAAACAGTAAATCCATTGTCTCACCAAACTATTTGTGGCAGAGGCGCTGGATTTTCCTGCCGTGCTGGTTTAGCGTTTCCTAACGAATGATGCCTCTCTTTTCTCAAGTCGTCTGTGCCAGGTCTCGCAGGATTTGTGGGCTTCACCTGTGCAGTTTCAGTCTGTCCACCCTACCCTGTCACCACAGCTTATCCTGTCACCAGTTGGGATCAGTGACCCTGCAGAAGGCAAACATACCCGCTGTTGCAGATTGGGATAAATGGACTCCCCCCGTGGGACCGCTGCAAGCCTGTTTAAGGTCCACCTGAGCTTTGGTGCCCATGGCAAACGCCTGTGTTACTTTCACTAAGAAGCTCCACTGTCTGTGTCTGTTTGTATTTGTCTGTCTGTGTTTGTGTGTGTGTGTCTGTCTGTGCAAGTGTGCGACCATGTGTGTGGCCTCCAGCCTACACACACAAATGTCTTAACGTCTCGTACTTTAGGGGTATATTCTCAGGTCTTCAGTATTCACTTTACTTTTTGAAACCAGAAACCCCTTTACAGAAGAAAGTGAATAAAATAATGCCTTATTTTCTCAGTACTAATGAGAGCCCTGCCACAACACAGTAATCCTTCAGCTACAACATAAGCCTGTTGAGACAAAATGATTTTTTAAACTTTGCTTTCATAGAGTTTAAAATGTTCTTTAGCTGCTTGGTCATGCGTGATCATATTATAGGTGGCCTGTTTCAGAAGCCTGCCTGTGCATTAAGACTTGGGCCTAGAAATGTTTCAAAATGTCAACTAGGCTACTGAATTTTCCCTGTCACACAGATAGGGAGTATTAGTTACACACACTGTCATGACTTGCCATAGTGTGATTAATGCTTGTGATTATGATAGATGTTACTAATATTACTCCTTCTGTCTGTTTGAATCACAGCTTGTATCTGAAAGGTTAAACGGTGCTCACTTAAAGGAGAACTTCGGTGTAAAATGAAAATTGGCATGTTAAAACATCATACTGAGTTGGTATGTGTACTGAGGAGCAAAATTGATTTAGCCTGTTGCATTCAGAGTTGCATTTGTAGGGGTATGTGGTAAGAAAAAAATCTAAAAACTAAAGGGAAACGTACCGTTAACTTAATACCAAAAAAGCAACCTGACAGTCTCTGGTCCCAGCGCTTACTACACGCATGCACGTTAAGGCCACCACACACCAGCTGCGATGCGACAGCGATTTTTGTCGTAATGGAATAGAATCTATTGAAGTGAATGAAGAAGCACACACCGCCAGTGGAACGACAGAACGACAGAGCGACCGTCGCATCCACTTTCCTACCCTTGCGATTTTTCTGAGCGATTTTTCACACGTCATAATAGAAAACTGTTGTCTGACATGGGCTGCTGGAGAAAAGCAGACTGTGTAATAAATGTAAAGTATTAATAAAAAACAATAAAAGTATTAAACGTTGGCCGTGTTATAAACTACTGCAGAAAGCTTTGTTATTATTGTTGTCCACCTAGCATCCGTTCTTCTCCCAAACGAACCAAGGCTAAATAATTGATATTGCATATTTTATACTGCTTGGGAAACGCATTTAAAAGAAATCACCATGTGTACAATTGACTATGTAGACCTTAAATATATTGTTTTTAAAAAGGTTACTGTGTTAGAATATTCTCACGAGATGGGTGCACGCTCGCTAAAGTAATATTCCAACATTTACCGTTTATTTTGTCTGATGTTATGGAGGAGCAACTGATATCGGTCATTGAGGGGCTTCCTGAGCTTTATAATTTTCAAGACCCCGACTATAAAGACCTCTGCAAGAAGGAGAAGGCATGGAGAGACGTGACTGAGGCTGTGAATTGAACTGGTATGTTAACTTAATTACTTAACCTATGACTAGCATGTCGACGCGACTTCACCGGAGAATTCCATCGTAGAACACGACGGTCGCATCGCAGCTAGTGTGGTGGCCTTAAGGCTTCTGAAACGCATGCACGTAACGTTCCAGGCTTCTGAAAACAGTTGCTGTTACTTGCTGATACAGAGTATCCTGAATTGGCAACACGCGCTGTCAAGAAACTAATGCCCTTCGCTACATATTTATGTGAGAGAGGATTTTCATGTCTGACGAGCCTGAAAACTAAATACCGACACACGCTGTGTGTAGAAGACGATTTAAGGCTGAAACTTTCTCCATCCCCACCCGTCTCCCCCCCAGAGAAGCAAGGCCTCCTGCACAGCAGCCACCACCGGCCCACCCAGAGGAGCAGGCACACCAGCAGGAGGAGGAGGATGTGCAGGGGCTTGAGGAGGCAGAGGAGCCAGCCAGGGTTAAAAAACACCTGCCCCGCTTCTTCCCACCCAACACAAAGACCCGCTGGTCAACAGTGGAGTTGTCATTCCTCCACTTAGACCAGCGGTGTCCAAACTTTTTGCCAGGGGGGCCGGATTTGGCGAGGTGAACATGTGTGAGGGCCAACCATTGTAACGACACACAATAGAAATAACAATAATAATAATATTAATAGTACTAATAATATGAATAATATGCAAGTTAAGTACTTAATGAAATGTTTGTTGCAATGGCATAGTTTTTATGTCTTCACATTTCAAACACAAATGAAAATATGTGTTTACCAAAATTACTGTGCATTTTATATTTGAAGACCAGTAATAAAATGCAGAAAAAGTCTGAGTGAAAAAAAAAAACACTATTCATAATTCACTGTTATACATAACATGCTATTATTCACTGTTACATGTAAACTGTAAACGTGAATTTATACCATGTGAACAAGAAAATAGCACTAACATTTATCTTATTCAGAAGTACAAACCACTGAGAGTTTTGATCACAATTACACACACACATTTTAGAATTTATTTAGCCTACCCCAGAAGACTAAACAAGTAACTCTCCTGCACTAATGTGATGGGTGGTACTGAGATTTCGATTGCTGCAAAAATGCTAAGTCTGGCTCAAACGCAGTGGTTTTGATGATGTCACGCAAGTGGGAGTCACAGTCTTGTCCTCACGCGGTTCTTGTTAAAGTTCAAAAGTGAGAATGTCTTCTCACAGGTATTCGAGCGAAATAAGCTCAGCATTTTCTTGGCAAATGTCCGAATCTCTTGGAACCTGTCTTTATCCAGCTGGTGTCGACTCTGACAGTCTGTGTCAGTGCAGTTCAACGAGCATTGCAACCGGTTCTTTTCACAACATATGTGAGCTTCACAAATACCATTTTCTCCCGGAGTGGAACATCACGGAAAACCGCGTCCATTCTCATCCTGGCTCACTTGCTTGTTGCGATTGTGGGTGCAGAAGCAACTTAAGATATCCGAGAGGTCATCGTGTCGTTTTGAAGTGTTCTTGTGAATGTTGTAATTATATATTTTGACCCCATTTTTACAATGTTCGTTGGTGAAATAAACGTCCGTATTAAAGAACCTAACCCTGCTGTTAAGAGAGCTAATAATAGCCACATCACACGACATAATAGCAAGATGTATGATTTTTCTTTGCGAAATAAAACCCAGAATAATGCCTACCAAAGGGCAAACTAGTAAGTGTGTTGTGGTCAAAGAACAACAATACTGTTACAATGTCGATATACTTTGGGTTGGTACTGCCATAAACTGTTGAATAATTCAAGAAATAAGGCGATGAAGACTATTAAGACCTCCCCCAGACCTGTTCTCTGCGTGGCCACGCAGTTTAGCATATGCGGGCGATTTAGCATAACAAAACAATCACCGGCATTCCGCGTCTGTAGTTATGGCTCTGTAGCAGGCTACTAACACCTGTTTTCTGAGAGGTGCCGCGGGCCGGTGGAAAGGAGCCCGCGGGCCGGACTTTGGACATGTCTGGTCTAAGGGCACCTACCACTTCCATTGTTAGCCTTCTGGGACAAATGATAAAAAATAGTTAAACTCTAAATGCAACAGGCTAAATTTTGCTCCTCAGTATACATACCAACTCGGTATGATGTTTTAACCTGCCTATTTTTATTTTACACCAAAGTTCTCCTTTAACATTTAGCAAAATGTTAGTGTGTCAATTCTTTTGCAGAGCACTGACAGTGGCGAGGCCTTCTTTATTAACCCCCTACATGTTTCGGTGTAGCAAGTTTCTAAACATCACCAAGGTGAGTGTTTCGCCTTCCAATGGAGCACGGGCTGACACGTAGAAAATCTGGGCAGTACAGACTACTGAGAGGTGTCACATTTTTGGCTAAATGTACCCTAATAGGTCTGAAGTTATAAATGGTAATAATAAACCTCATCACTTGAGCCCAGTGATTCTAGCAAAGCAGGAGTTACTCCAGCCTGCATGAGACATGGTGGTAATCACAGTGTTTGTTGAAAATAATGGGTCTCTGTCTCCCACTTGGTGGCAAAAGAGAAAGACTAGCCATCTTATGCTGTGCTGTTGCTACTTTTCTTTTCTTCCTCTATTTTTCCATTGTGCTTTCACCTCCTCACTTTCTCACTGGATGAGGCTGGCTGCATAACATCCGCCAGTATTGTTGTTGACACATTTTTGAGCTTGGATCCTTTTCTCCAATAACTGTGGCAGCGTTCCTATTTTCAGACACATTTCATTCTCATTCAAAGTCTGCATACATCTCAATGCTGTGTTCGAATCCTCTTCCTTCCTCTTCCTATAGCAAGCCCTTGCAGAAATTTGGAGGGCTCAAAAACTTGCTTAAAGATTCTTGGGTGCTCTGCACCAGTGCTGAAGGATGCAGGGTTTATGGTTATCAAATGGCACTGTGTGAGTGTCGTTTTTAGCTTCGTAGTGTCGTGGTGCTTCCTTGGTTTTATTAAATGAGGTGTTCCAAAATGATCCTCGACAGGCTTTCACTAGAAATAAGCCACTTTTGACTGCTCTAAGGCCTGCCAAGTTACATGCTCAGAAATGCAGAAATTAAGGGGACGCGTTGGTCTGTTGGTCTTTGAGAATCCGTGCCACTCCAGGCTTGGTCTTCTCACATATCTGGGCTGGGGGAAGGAAAAACACATCAGGCCAGCCCCTTCCTTCCACAGGCACGACAGAGATGCGGACTGCCACAAAAGCGTTTCCTGCTCCAGAGTTCACGAGATGTTTGTTGGTCCTCGCAGAGGGATGGGGAGAGGGAGAGAGACGGTGCTGGCGGGGGTCCAGGCAGCTGGCCGGGCAGTCCCAGTCTGAGTGAGTGCAGGAGCATCTGGTTGTCAACAGGCCAGCTAGAGACTCAGCACTAGGCTGGAAAGTTGTGTATGTGTTTGAATACTTGTGTATACTTTTGTATGTGTGTGTGCGTGCATGCATGTGTGTGTGTGCCTTTTAAGGAGGGGTGGACAGGATTTTACATCCTGCACCACAGGCTCTGCTCTTCCCACAAAGCCACGTGGAGGTCCTTGTAGTCCCGGATGCGTGTGTGTGTATGTATTTTAAGGAGGGGAGGACAGGATCCTGATAGTCCTGGATGTGCACCGGCATGCCGCAGCTCTGAGGGTTGCAGATTTTTCCGGTCAAAAGTTTTTCCACTTTCAAAGGTGCTTCCCACGAAAAACATTTCCACGTCAGTTGACACAGATGGTCTCCTTTTTTTTTTTTTTTTCTACTTTCTGATTTTTCTGTCTGGGTGAAGAGCATTTTGGGGCATGGTCCAGTTGCAGTGCAGGTCACATCTGTTGTTTGTGCTGTGGGTTTCACTCTGTTGGATTTCATAGTAACCCACACCCAACAAACACCCAATACAGCGTGAGTCCATATAAATTCACTTGATTGGCTTGTTTGGCTTTGGCGGGTGATTGCTTGACCCATACCATCCAAGGACAGAGGTAGAGCTGAAACAATTAATCCATTAATTCGAATAATTCGATTTAAAAAAATGATCGATTCGTTTTTTCCCGAATCGATGCGTTGTTTAATTTGCTGTGTTTAATTACTATGTTCAATTCGCTTGTGTTTTACACGGACAGCGCGAAGCAGGCCATAATGGGCAATGTCTGGTTTCAGCTAACTTTAGCCTAGTAACTACCAGCCTACACATGTCTTTGCATTGTTACACCTAGGCTAATATTGCTGGAAACACAAGAAATACAAGCACTCACCAAAAACTTCAGGATTTTGTTCAATTTTATCCACAAGCCAACATAGGTGCAAGCCTGCAGTTTGTTTATTAAGCTAACTTATTTTGCCTTATCCCATCATTGTATCATCACTCATAACATCTTACACAGCTGAAAACAGTAATTATACACGCTGACCCGAACCTTTTATGATTTATCCAGTTTAATTCCTAAATCAAGATGCTAACCTGCACTTCTGTTTCACTCCTGACATGCAAGGTTTTCCAAACTGTGGCATTTGCTACCTAACGTAGCTAAACATGTCTTCTTCACAAATCGCCTAATATTGCTGGAAACTCACAAGAAATACAAACATTTACCAAAAACATTTAGAATTTTGTTCAATTTTAGCCACAAACCAACATAGGAGCAAGCTGCAGCTGCAGTTCGTTTATTAGGCTAACTTATTTTGTCTTATACCATCGTCAAATCATCACTCATAACATCTTTTATACAGCTGAAAACACAGTAAATATACACATTGACTCGAACCTTTTTGGGATGTATGCAGTTTAATTCCCAAATCAAGATGTAAACCTGTAATTCAGTCATGTTTCACTCCTCTGACATGCAAGGACAAGGAGAAGATTGGGGTGTGTGTCAACTGCGAATGGTCGGGCGCATCCGTGACATGAACTTCTCGTGAGCAAAATAAAAGCCAATTGGTTGTTTACTTTCAGACTCAGTCCTTTTTATCATTTTGCAAAGATATATTTTTTATTAGATTAATTGATTAATCGCTAAAAAAAATATATAGATTATTCAATGACAAAAATAATCGATAGCTGTAACCCTAGACATAGGCAATCATCTGGAAAGTACCTCTTCTTGTTTTGTGTTTCTCAGTTACCGTTTAGCCCAGGGGTGTCCAAACTTTTTTCCAGGGGGGCCGGATTTGGCGAGGTGAACATGTGTGAGGGCCAACCATTGTAACAACACAATATGAACACAATAGGAATTACAATAATAATATTAATAGTACTACTAATATTAATAATATGCAAATGAAGTACTTAATGATTTTTTTGTTGCAATGGCATAGTTTTTATGTCTTCACATTTCAAACACAAATGAAAATGTGTGTTTACCAAAATTACTGTGCATTTTATGTTTGAAGACCAGTAATAAAATGCAGAAAAAGTCTGAGTGAAAAAAAAAAACACTATTCATAATTCACTGTTATACATAACATACTATTATTCACTGTTACATGTAAACTGTAAGCGTGAATTTATACCATGTGAACAAGAAAATAGCACTAACATTTATCTTATTCAGAAGTACAAACCACTGAGAGTTTTGATCACAATTACACACACACATTTTAGAATTTATTTAGCCTACCCCAGAAGACTAAACAAGTAACTCTCCTGCACTAATGTGATGGGTGGTACTGAGATTTCGATTGCTGCAAAAATGCTAAGTCTGGCTCAAACGCAGTGGTTTTGATGATGTCACGCAAGTGAGAGTCAATTCCTCACGCGGTTCTTGTTAAAGTTCAAAAGTGAGAATGTCTTCTCACAGGTATTCGAGCGAAATAAGATCAGCATTTTCTTGGCAAATGTCCGAATCTCTTGGAACCTGTCTTTATATCCAGCTGGTGTCGACTCCGACAGTCTGTGTCAGTGTCGCACTGCAGTTTAACGAGCATTGCAACCGGTTCTTTCCACAACATACGTGAGCTTCAAAAATACCATTTTCTCCTGGAGGGGAACATCACGGAAAACCGCGTCCATTCTCATCCTGGCTCGCTTGCTATTGCGATTGTGGGGGCAGAAGCAACTTAGATATCCGAGAGGTCATCAGTCGTTTTGAAGTGTTCTTGTGAATGTTGTGATTACATATTATTTCCCCCATTTTTACAGTGTTCATTGGTCAAATAAACGTCCGTATTAAAGAACCTAACCCTGCTGTTAAGAGAGCTAATAATAGCAACATCACACGACAAAATAGCAAGATGTATGATTTTTTTTTTTGCGAAATAAAACCGCGAATAATGCCTACCAATAGGCAAACTAGTAAGTGTGTTGTGGTCAAAAAACAACAATACTGTTACAATGTCGATATACTTTGGGTTGGTACTGCCATAAACTGCTGAATAATTCAAGAAATGGCAAGGCGGTGAAGACTATTAACACTATTAACTGTTCTCTGCGTGGCCACACAGTTATGCGCGTGATTTAGCATAACAAAAGAATCACCGGCATTCCGCGTGGGTAGTTATGGCTCTGTAGCAAGAAAGGCTACTAACACCTGTTTTCTGAGAGGTGCCGCGGGCCGGAGGTGCAGCGGGCCGGACTTTGGACATGTCTGGTTTAGCCCCATCGATCATAGACAAGTCAGGGCAGTTGATGGATGTGGGAACGTGCTTTCAGTGCTGTGATTTGGACACACTTATCACGCTTTCAGCTCTGTGTGATTCTGACACGCTCAACTTAGCACTGTGGATTGATGAGGAGTCAGGTGGTGTGGACACGAGCTGTTGTGGTTGGTCAGGCAGTGTGAGTAGGAGCTATCATGATTGGCCAATTTTTGCTCCATGCCCACTGCCCCCACTATTGCCACTGAACAGAACAAATACTTGAAAGCTGGCTTTCTTTCTTTCTGTCTTGCAAATTCTTGCTTTCTTTGCTTGTTTGCTTGCTTTCTTTCCTGCCTCTTGCTGGCTCCTTTCCTGTCTTTCGCTGCCTCCCACTCATTTTCCTGAGCTCACTGCAGCGCAGCAAATATACACCGATCAAGAAGAGCTCTCTCGGTGATTGTAACCAACAGTATGCTTGGACGCAGATGGCCAGGTACGCGGTCAAAAATGTCTCTTTTAGATGGACCTACGAAAAAACACATTTTTCCATGCCCTTCCTCCTCCAACATGTACATGAGCATGTGATATGCTACAGTGTGTTGCAACGGGCCCTGTTTGACACTCCAAACCTTCACTGTGTTGAACATCGATTTGTAGTCAATTACTTCAGGTGAGATTTTGATCATGCCAGCTGCTCCAGTTATGACTAGAAAGGTGCGTACCATGATGCAGTCTCTTTTCTTTCGCTCTGGCCATCGTTCCACTCCCTCCCTCACTCTCGGCCTGACTACTGGCTCTGCTTCATGGGCAGCAAGCTCCCGGTGTTGTTTTCTGATCTGGGCATTTCTGCAGTCTTAGAGAGATTTCATGGTGGCTTCAGTTGAAGCCCAGCTTTGGTCATGCACCAATGTTTTTTCCCCTTGTCTTTCTAGCACCATTTTTTTTTTCTTTTCCTTTTTTCCCTTTTCCTGACTTTTCTTTTACTTCTGCATCTGGTCTTTCTGCCCTGTTCAGTGTGTGTGCCTAGGCAAGGCTGGAATTACATGCTGCCCTGCTGCCTGACAGCCTCTCCCACTCTGCTATTGTTAATTACAGTACTGAGCACCCTCTCTTTCCTCCTCCCCCCCCTCCTCCTCCTCTCCTCATTATTTTTCACCCTCTCTCTCTGTCCTTCCTTCTTAGGCATCCCTGATTTTTCCATTTCTGTCCTTCTCTGTCTCCCAATTCACTCTTCTTTTTTCTTTTCTATTTCAATCTCTGTCCATCACTCTCTACTTTGTATTTGATTGTGTTCTCCTACCTAATGTGTTTTATGCATTCTTTCTAAATTGCCATATGCTTCCCTTTTTGGTCTGTTTTTAGTGCAGCATTGGTATTATTTAGATCTCCTGCATAGAGCAGAATCATTCTGTGTGTGTGTGTGTGTGTGTGTGTGTGTCAGCCCCCACACCATGAGTAATGGCTCATGTGGTCATTACAGTTTTCTCTCAGAGGACTACGCCGACATTGTCGCAATATAATCTCTGATAAACTCTGATTACCCCACACGCGCACACACACACACAAACACCCCTAGTCCAGTGCCTCCTGAGGCTACATATCCTTCGCTAGGAGTGTGTTCTGCTTTAGCAGATCGGTGGGCTAGAGAGAGTTAGGGAGAAGGTAGCCTCCTGCATGCGCTTGTCTCCATGGGAGGGCCCGCCTGATTGGCTGTGAATCATGTTACATCTTCACGATGGGTACATAACGAGCCTCTCTCTGAGACTCGTGCTGTCTCTCATTTTATTGCTGTGTTCTGTCTCTCTCTCTCTCTCTGTCTCGCTCTTTTGCTCTTTTATTTTCTGTTTTCTCCCCAGTGCCCCTTGTGCTCTCTCTGTGTCTCTCTCAAGGAAACAACAATTGGTGGTAATATGAAGACAACCAGATTGTACTTCATAAACAACGGCATATTGCAAAGACCGAATGCAAAAAAAAAAAAACCAAGGATAAACAGATGGAATGAAGAAATAAGCGAGAGGAAAGGTAGAAAAGGGAGCAGAAGTGGATGTATCGGGCTTCTCATGGGGGGCGAGGCACCAAGCAGAGGCTGTTGGGGGCATGCTGGATAAACAAGGGCACACCAGAGAAGATGGTAGACGGGGCGGAAAGAGCCGTCCTTTGGCTTATGATTTCTTTTCATCTTCAGCAAACTCCCACTACACACACACACAAACACACACATATATACACTGCTGTTCACATACAAAGGGAGGGAGAGAGAAAGAGAAAGTGAGTCATATTTATAGGCAGACGGATGCGTATGGGACTGCCGGCACGCACACATGCACGCACAAAAGCAGACACACATACAAGCGTGTGCTTATGATGCTTTCACACCAATTTGGTCATGCCCACACAGTCACACAAACACTTAATAAAGAGCATCTGTTGTGTGTGTGTGTGTGTGTGTGTGTGTGTGCGCGCGTGCATGTGCTCATGTGTGTTCTTAGTAAAGTGCAACTTTGTGTGCGTGAGTGTCTGCAAGTGTGTGTGTGTGCGCATGTATGTGCTTCGGAAAGTATGGAACTCGTTTGTGTGTGTGTGTGTGTGTGTGCCCTGAAGGCTACTTTAGCTGTACACCCACACAGCCAATCAATACCTTGCCCATCCATTTCCCCCGCACAGGCCCACTACCTACACCGGCCCTGCTTCACACGCCTATTCTTAGACCAGGTGCTTCTGCTAAATGGAACACAACCTTTTAACAGGGAGAACTTTGGTGCGTGTGTGTTTGTGTACGTATGTGTGCTTACTTCTGTTTACTTATTCATTGCTGATGGGGAGAGGAGTGAGTAAGGAAGGAGAGAAAGAAAGGAGTCTGAGAAATATGTGACTATCAGTAAATGTCAACTGAGTTCTACGCTCTAATCTCAGGAAGATGCAGTTGTTTTAGGTTACACACTTAGTTTTAGTCACTAAGTTTTCCTGGACTGAGCAGCAATGGGGACATTGTGTATGTGTGTATGTCTGGGTGGATGGATGGATGGATGGATGGATGGATGGATGGATGGGCGGGGGGGCATTCGGTTGCTGAAGGCATGCCACATATCTACAACATCTTTACCAAGAAATGGGCCCTGTGCTGCGCACAAGTCATCAATAATGTATCCATCACTATCTCCACATCAGTGGACCGCTATGACATTCCCTTTCACCTCAAAACCCATTTACCAGGTTTGAACTCACACTGGCTAGTAAGTGCTAGTAGATGGCTGTGACTTTACCAGCTTTAGTTATGTCATAAAACACATAACGTGTGTGTGCGTGCATGTGTGCGCGTGCGCGCCTATAGGCTTGCCTGTGCAATGTGTGCTTCACATGCTCTTCTGTGGGTAGCTGTTTAGTTAACTTTCATACAAACTCCTTTTTGGAAAAATTGTAAAATCTTCACAATCTTGCTGGAGAGCAGACAAATTCTCAGTCAGCTCACAACACAGAAGGGATCCACTCCGATTCCAACATTTCACAGCCTTCCTTCCAGCTCAGAACCACTGATATGCAGGTATACCCCACTATTCGATTTTTAGTGTAGTTTCATGGACTCCTATCAACCCGCCTACAGACCAAACCTGGATTTCACAGACAGCCTCTCAGAGCACTGAAGGATGCCTTCCCCCTGTGTGCACCATTCTTACTCCCTCTCCCCCATCATATTCTCTCTTTCACCCCTCCCCAACTCTATTTCTCTAACTCTGTCTCTCGATCACTCTTATACAAACACATACACAATGTCTTTTTCACTGTCATACGTGTACATACACAACACACACACTCACGCTGTCTCTATCTCTCTCTCTCTCTCTCTCTCTCACTCTCACTCACTCACTCACTCACTCACTCACTTTAACTACACCTATCTCTCTTCCTGCTTTCTCTTACACTTTCTCACTCGGTCTGTCTCCCACTGGATATGTGTGTGTGTGTGTGTGTGCGCGTGAGTGCTTTTGATGTGGCATTGGCGGACTGCGGTCTGCACACGCCATCACACGCAGCCCCTGGGTGGCATCACAGCCACTGCCAGCTCTTACTCATCCACCCCTTCAATGGCCCAGATACCAGAGAGAGAGAAAGAAATGAGGAAGAGAGGGAGAGATTAGGAAGAGAGAGAAAGATAGAAAAAGCAAAATTCAGAGAGAAGAGAAATGGAGATGAAAGAAGACAGAAGAGGTGTTTTGTGTGGGTGGGTGAGAGAGAGAGACAGAGAGAGAGATGGAAAGAAATTGAGAAAAAAGTGTCCAGCTGCAGATGGCAGAATGCAAGGAAAACAGATAGAGAGAGACAGAGAGAAGGAGGGAGGGAGAGGCATGACTAGTGTGGAAGGTGGTCTGGGGCGAAATGGGAAAAAAGTGACAGGCCAACACAGCAGCCACCGGTCTGTCCACCTCCTCTGTAGCGGGGGCACGCGTCGGTTGTCCGCAAGAGTGAGAGCAGTACTTACCCACATACCACCATCCGCCAACCTCAAGCCTGTTCAAGCCTGTTGGTCTGTGTGTTGGATATGGTTCTTATTAAATATCCTCTTCTCCCTCTACACCTCCCCCCCTCCAACCCCCCCTCCCTCACTGTCCTCTTCTTGGGTTATGTTGCAGCTCACAACTTTGTTTGCCCACATGGAGGCCGAGCCTTTCAAATCTAGTTAGGAGAGAGAGAGACAGACACAGAGAAGGGGGAAGGGAGCAGAGAGAGAGGGAGAGAAAGATGGGGGAAGTGAGTGAGTGAGCCAGGCTGGAAAATGTCAGTGCTTGCATTCTGACATGATGACAGACCTGCCTCTTTCTGTTGCACTCAGCTCTGCAAAGCCCTGCAAATCAGCTTCCAGTTCGCAATTAAAGCAAAACGGTCACGGAATGTTCCAGAATAAAACTTCTATTTCAATGTAGTTGGTTTTCCTCAGTTGTATCTACAACAGAAGCACTTACCTTTTCTGTGGCAGAGCTTGTTGTCTTATTTGACTGTGGCAGAGCTTGTTGTCTTATTTGACTTTGCCTTCATGCCACTCACTGAAGGCAGTGAGTGGCATGAAGGCAATCGTGCACAATTTATGTGTTTCTGAGATGAGTGTAGGTCAGTCTGGGATGTCTGCATAACCTCCATGTGGGGATCAGGCAGCAGCACAGGTGACGAGGCTGCTAAATACTGACCCTTACCATAAGCTCTTCACAGCTGCAGTCTTGGCAAGTGTGGTTCGACTCCCAACATTGATTCATCCTAAACAAGGGTGTGTGTTTATGTGTGTGCATGTGTGTGTGTGTGTGTGTGTGTGTGTGTGTGTGCTTTGGGGGAAGTTGGTTGGGCCCACAGAATTCACTTCCATGTTTATGCTAGTCTTTCACAAAAGGGCAGTAGCACTCCCAGAGCTCCCCTCTGTCAGGCGAGCGGGACAACTTTGCATTTGGAGACAGATCCAGCTCCACTCCTTTGATTGATTTTTAGTCTCAGGTCACTTTTTTCCCTCTTTTTAACATCCACCTAACTCTTAGATCTCTCTCTTTCTCTCTCTCTCACACTCTCTCACACACACACACACACCACACACACTCTCCTGGCTCTCCCGTGTGCCTCAAATAACAGGACACAGCATCCAGGGGTGGGACCATGGTTCCTTCTGCTTTGAAGTACAGAAGGAAAGGGGGCCGGGGAGGAAAGGGTGTGTGTGTGTGTACTGTGTGTACTGTGTAGTGTGTGTATGCACTGCGTGTTTGTGTGCATGCATTTGTGTGTGCGTACTGTGTGTGTGTGTTTTTTTTGTGTGTTTGTGTGTGTGTACTGTATGTGTGTATGTTTGTGTGGAGGGGGATGTACTTCCCATGATGCTTTACTTCAGTGGCGTGAGGTGGGAGAGGTGAATCAGAGGGCCGGGGCAGTAAACAGCAGGCCATGCTGACACGAGCCACTGCAGGGACAGGAACATAAGCAGCCAGTCAGGCCCACAAGACACGAGAGGCCAACCTGCTGGGAGGAAGGGGGGGTCAACACCTCCTACTGCAGGTGTACAATGATTCAGAGCAGCCAGTGCAAGCACCAGGTGGTGTGTGTGTGTGTGAAGTGCATGCATGTGAGTGTGAGAAAGAGAGGAAGGGAGAGAGTGAGAAAAAATCTGCATTTGTTTGTGTTAGTATGTCACCATTTCAGATAGAGAGAGAGAGCTTGTGTAAAAGTGAGGGTGGACATTAGAGTGTGATGTCTCCAGCGCTGCCCTCTCTCTCTCTCTCTCTCTCTCTCTCTCTCTCTCTCTCTCTCTGTTTCTCTCTCTCTGCCACCAGCAGTCCATCATCAGCGGCAGCAGCTCTCAGCCACACTCATCCCTAAGAGCACACTTAGACCCCCATCTCGCTATTTATAGCCCAACTAGTGCCACTCGTGCTAGGAGATGAGCTGTCTGCTCTCCCTCAGACTCTCTCTCTCTTACTCACACTCTGACACACACTCTCTCTCTCCCTTTCTCTTTGTCTCTCTGTCTCTCTCTCTCTTCCTCTCAATCTCTCTCTCTCTTTGTGTCTGACTCTTATTCCATCTCTCTGTCTCTCTTTCCCTCTCTGTCTCTCTCTCTCAGCCCATCTTTAATTCTTTCTGACTGTTTCTCTCTGTAATTTCCTACTGTTGGTGTCACACACACACACACACACACACTGTGTGGATTTCTTACCCAGCTCTGGTTTCTTTTCACACCGAGTGTGAGTATGTGTGTCTGGTTTGTTTTCACAGCTAGTGTGTGTGTGTGTGTGTTTGTGTGTAAATATTGGGCTTCTCTTACCAATCTCTGCATTAATCATCCATCCATCCATCCACCCCTGGCCTGTTAGTGTCCTGGCCTGCAGCCTCTGCCCTCAGCTGCACTACTCTTCACTGGCCACACACACACACTCACACACACACAGTAGGGGTGTTGAAATTAATCATATAATCGATGCATCGCGATGCAGACATGAACGATTAATAATCATTTCAATAGCAGATCATAATCATAATGGACTATAATGTATTTTCTTGTCAATTGTTTTCCATAAGTATTAAAAATAGCACCCGGTAACCAGAGATGGTGTAACGTGTTACTTAGTTACTGTACTCACATTACATTTGTCGGTACCGTAGTAGTGTAACGCGTTACTGTTATAAATTCATTAATCACACTACAGTTACTAATAGTAGTACACATACTGATTACTGAACAGTTACTAATAGTAGTACACATACTGATTACTGAATTTCCCCAATGGACACTTCAGCCATAGAGAGTGTACTAACAGGTAACATCATCACCTGGTATGGGAACTCCACAGTCAGAGATTGCAGTGTTCTGCAGAGAGTAGTACGTTCAGCTGAACGCACCATTAGAACTCCACTCCCTTCTCTGCAAGACATCTATTCCAGAAGAGTACTTTCAAGGGCCCAAAAGATTTTGAAGGACTTCTCTCATCCTGGAAATGGGGTGCTTAAACCACTGAGGTCTGGAAGACGCCTACGCAATCACTTGGCTAGGACTGAAAGACTCAGGAGGAGTTTCTATCCCCAGGCCATCAGAACCCTGAACACACAGTATACTGACTTTGCACACATCCACCACTCAGCACACACAACCTAACTTTACACCACACCTCCCCCCTCAGATGTCATCGGAGCCCCGCCATTCTCCATCCTCCACTGCTTCCTCACACATGTTTCCCCAAACCCCCCTCGGCAAAGTCCCCCCCCCCCCCCCCCCACACACAGCCCTCCCCTGCCTCATGCCCCCCTCCCACACACACACACACACAACACGCAGCCCAAAGCTCCCCGCCCCTAACACACACACGACACAGCCACCCCCACCTAACACACATACACAAGTAGCATGCAAGTAGCACGTAAGACACGGTCCTACGTCGCCTCCCTCACACACAGCCCTCACACCAACAACCCCCCCCGCACACACACACACACAGCACATAGGACTCAGCCCTCACGGCTCAAGGCCCACTTACCCCCCCCCCCCCCCCCCCACACACACACACACACACACACTAAGCATGCAGAATACAGCCCTTACGCCCCCAACTCATGCCCCCCCTCATACACACACACAGCCCTTACCCCCCCCCCCAACGGTGCTTGCGCCACCCTTACTGCCCCCCCCATCACACACTGCACACAGAATATAGCCTTGCTGCCCACTTCCTGCCACCTCCCTCCACCTCCCCACACACACAAGACACAGCCACACACGTACACACAGGACAGCCCTCGCAGCTCAAGCCCCCACCCACCACACACGGAGCTTGCGTCATCCTCACTGCCCCCCCTCACTCAAAGCCCCCCCACCCATACAGCACACAGTATATAGTCTTGCTGCCCGCCTCATGCCACCTCCCTCCACACACACAGCACAGAAGTCACAGCCCTCACGGCTCAAGCCCCCCTCCCACACGCACACAGCACATATCTTTGCTCCCCAGCCCTCTCCACACACGTTTGTCCAACCCCACCTCAGCGCTGTCAGCTGCACACGCAGTGCAACCCCCAACCCACAGCCCGTCATCTGCCACCACAGCCAGTCCTTCCTCCCAACCATAACTGCACTTTATGCACTTTATCCCACCCCCCTTCACCTTTTTTCTACCTCTGCCCTTCTTATGGTAGTCATCCCCCGCAAATGCATTCTACGCACTTTACTCCCCACTCCCCATGCACAGTCTAGACTCACAATCAACAGTTTCACTGCATGTCCTACTACCCAGTATGTCTATGCATGTGACAAATAAAACTCCTTGTATCCTTGTATCCTTGACAGTGCGACCAGAAAACAGGTATCTGAGACGGATTCCCTGACCCTCCCCCAAAATCCTCAGGTGCACGCTTGCACAATAGTCGCGAGACATGTCCACACGCAACTGTCGGTGATTGTTAAATTTGGGAAAATGGCTAAGCCGTCTACCATAACGTTCGGGGGGTGGAGATATGCTCATTGTTTTTAATATGTTGAGAGATGTTGCCGAAGTTAAAGTGCAATGGCTTAGGGAAGAGGAGAAGAAAGAAGCAGTGAGGAATTGTGTTGTGTCGTGTTTTGCACCATGATATGGGGCCGGTTGCGCAGCAGAATCAGAAACCTGCCTACCTGCTGCACTGTCGCTGAGAAGGAGATGTTTGCTTTTGAACGAGAACGAGAGATACAGATTCCTTCAACTTTGACACAAAAGCAATAGAGTATGTGAAGTCGCAGTCAGACATCAAAGCCCTTAACCGTTTCCGTCATATAAAAAGTATATGAAACTTAACACAGCAACCCCATGTAGCGGGCCAGTCAAGAGGCTATTCAGACGGTCTCGGGCTGAAGCCTCATAGAAATCGGTTGTCCGGTCGAAATCGGTCTGACAGCTTTTCTGGAATTTGGGTCCTCTCCTCTCACTTTGAATCTCCTGTCTTCACTCTGTCTGTTGGTCTGTCTGTTTGCACTCTTTGTTCCTGCCTGTCTGTCTGTACTCTCCATACCTTTCTGTCTGTCTGTCTGTGTCTATCTGTCTGTACTCTCTGTATCTGTCTGTCTGTCTGCACTCTCTGTACCTGTCTGTGTCTTTCTGTCCCAGCTGTTTCTCTGACTTCATCTAAATTCTTTTCACAAATTCCTGAGCTTCAGTGTGCCGAGACTGTCTGTATTTCCATCTCAGCTTTCCCTTTCTCTGTCTCTAAGGTCTTCCTTCCTTCCTTCCTTTCTGTCTGTCTGTCTGCCTGCCTGCCTGCCTGTCTGTCTGTCTGTCTGTTATTGTGTTCATTGGCTTTATTACTCCTGTTGCCTCACTAGCCACTTTCACACTGGCAGAATTACCGGTAATTTCAGCCGAAATTAGTGGGTCGTCTGTTGCGTTCCCACTGCCGACATGGGGTGGCGTGTCCAAACGACACACCAATTCGACCCATCTCGGACCCTACACTTTTTTGCGACCTGGGGCGTGAGCCGAGGCGAGACGGGGCGCAGGGTGTGGTATGGTGACGTTTCACAACTGCCACCACCCACCGTCGGGGCTTTTAAAACAGCTGAGCAGAACTACAAAAACACCAACAAGGAGTTCAGAGGCAAACTGCAAACTGTCTTTCGAAATATGCTGTTTATTTGGCCTAAATCATATAACTCACCCAACGTGATACCAACGCATCAACCAACGTAATTTGTTTTTAATTTAGATGCTGTACATGTCTGTTGGCCAACAGCTTTATCATGTAGCCTAAATGTGCAAGGAATAATATCCCCAATTTCGGTGTTGTTTGAAAGTACATGATTTTGAGTAAAAAAAAATTGCGAGTTCACTTCCTGTTACCCCGGTAGTCGTAGCGTCATTTTAAACTCCGTGGTCGCCAAGGGGGTAGGAATATATCCGGAAGTTGAAGCACCCATGGGGAAATCTCAACCCGGAAAATGACCAATAGCATGTAGCATTCCGTTGACTTCCATTCATTTTAGCGTCACTTTGAAATCAAACAACTTAAAATGAGAAGCCATCCGTACCTTGATATTGGCATTGTTGTAAACCGGAGAGGGCACAGCAAAACATATTTGCTTCGATCAGAAATCTGTCATGTTATTGCCTTGTAAGAAACGTTTATCTGAAATTATGCTAAAAATGACGCCATAAATCATGCGACGGCTAGTGAGTTTCTGTCGCACAGGAGAAAATTTACCGTAGTGGTTGGATAACAAGCTGTAGCCACAGTATTCTCGTTTACTTTTCTATTCATGTTGGGGAAACATTTACATCACTATTTCCCGAAAAATAAGCGAAATAGAACTTGGTATTTGTTTGTAAGCAGAATCGTTATCTTCATGGATTTTACTATTCGATGCAAGTGAATTGAGAAAGACTGCTAAGCTAAGCTACACGCTATAGCTTGTAGTTTACATGCTAACTAGCTAGCTCCCTTGACATGCTGGCTTGCAAGACTGCCTGGAACCAAAGTTAGTTGACGAAGAATCAAGTCCCCACATACAATATTAGCCCCCCATTCCACTAACTGATTGCAGCTATAACGGTAGAAGCAGGGGCGGAGCTATAGGCGGGGCGGGCGGGGCAATGGCCCCTGGGCCCAGGGCCTAACCCCACCCGCCAGACGGCCCCTCCCATAGCACACGGGCCCCCCATAACAACCAACATTGAAACTAGGTTAAGTGGTGGCGAGCGGTATCGCTCATTTATTTAACATGACTTGATCAAGGTAGCGTCAAGTCTTATATAGCAGGGCACTGTACCGTACCCTTAAATGACGGTGGGTATTGGGAAGCCTGTTTTTTTCATGTATCACTCTTCTTTGTAAACATCACTACAATGTACCTAAATACAAGGACGATTGGTGGTTTAAAGTTAAACTACGTTGTCCCTTTGTGATAGGTAGATTTATGTTTGAGTAATTCGGCTTTTAAAAGTGCAGTGCATTCTGGGGTATCATCTGCAGTGCATACGTAGCCCACACCCTGACGTAGCGCAACGTACGTCCTCCGCTCCTCCTTCCCCCTCACGAGCCTGTCTGGAGTGGGCAGGGGGCAGGGCAGTCTGGCTAGACAGAGGTCGTGAGAAGTAGTGTACGTTGTTGATAGCCTAGACAATTCGACATGTTTAAAGCGAAAAGTGGAGCCCAAAAGAGGAAAGAAAATAAAAATAAAAATGAGGCAAACGCCAAACTTCCCAAATTGGACTCCTTTTTTAATTTCCCTTCTCCCGTCCTGCCTGATAGTGACAGGGAAGAACATGCATCGTCCTCTTCAGGCAGCAGCAACTTGCTTAGCAGCAGCGAGTGCGGAGTGTCGGGTGAAGTGAGTAGCATCCACATGGAAGCTAGTTTTCCAACGGATCGTGGCAATTTCAATGAAAATATTGCTGATGCCAATGTGAAGCGGTATATCCTGGAAACGGGCCCTTGTAAGCCCAACGGCCCATTTCCAGTGACCGGCAGCCGTAGTTTTTCCACCCATTATTACACCTCAGTCACTAAAGCTGGCATTAAACTTCCACGGAGTTGGTTGTGCTACTCGCCAAAACTCGACTGTGCCTATTGCGAGCCTTGCTGGCTTTTTGCCAATAGGCAAGCCCCCTCTTACAATAATGCCTGGGTAAACGGTGTTGGTGACTGGAAGCATCTCTCCTCTAAAATCGCAGTACACGAATCAACACAAATCCATCTAGGTGCGTGTGTGGTGTATGAGCAGTGGAAACTCCACGGGACAATAGATGCCGATATGGAGAGGGATGTTCGCAATGCGGCTAACTTTTGGAGGCAAGTGTTAGAGCGCATTGTGAATGTCACCTTAACATTGGCTTCGTGTAACTTGGCGTTTAGGGGACACAGAGAGGCTATTGGTAAGGGTAATGCAGGAAACTTCTTGTCCATCATTGAGTTGTTGGCCCGCTATGACCCTGTCCTGAAGGAACTGATTAGTCGTCCTGAGGGATCCGTTAAATATCTCAGCCATGCCATTCAGGACGAAATTATTTATATTCTGTCACAGAGAGTCAAAAGTAACATAGTAGGTGAGATAAATGCGTCTCCATTCTATTCTGTTATTATGGACACGACTCAAGATGTGGCAAAGCGCGACCATCTGAGCCAGGTCTTCAGATATGTTGCAATTGATCGCGACGAAATAGGTATTGCAACAAACATCAGGGTAGTTGAGGCTTTCCTGGGGTTTCAGGAGACTGTCAGCTCTTCTGCCTCTGATCTGGAGGATCGAATTATGGGGTGCTTAGATCAAAATGGTTTGGATCTATCCAGGTGCCGTGGACAGGGTTATGATGGCGCGGCCAACATGAGCGGTGTGTATTCTGGTGTGCAGGCTAGAATAGCGGAGAGGGAGCCTTTGGCTTTGTATATACACTGCGCAGCACATTGTTTGAATTTGGTCTTAAATGATTCCGTGAAAAACGTCCCAGAAATTAGACAGTTTTACGATGTGGTCGAAACACTATACAACTTCTTTGCCAACAGCATTAAGAGATGGGCATTACTTGGCAGCTTGTTGAGCTCGGAGAGCAGGGACATTACGTTAAAGCGGTTGTGCCCCACCCGCTGGTCATCTCGCTATGACGCGATTGCAGCGCTAAAATACAGATATGGAGATATCATTAAAGCTCTCGACAAGCTCTGCCTTACTAGCGAAAAAAAGAGTGAACGAGATGAGGCTGCATCAATTAAAAAGGCGATTACCAAATTTGAATTTATTTTTTCAATCAGCCTTCAAACAAAAGTGTTGGAGTGCACTAATGCCATCTCCAAGTTGTTGCAGGAGAAGACGATTGATCTTCTGCGAGCATCTGAACTTTTGCAAAGTGCTATACGGACTTTGCAAGAGTACAGGAAGCAGTTCGATGAGGCAAAGGCTTCCACTCTGGCACTGGCTGTGAAATGGGGCAGTAATTCACAATTTACAACCACGCGCGTCAAAAAAGTGAAGCGCCACTTTGATGACCTTAGTGAAGACAGTCGGTTGTCTGATGCAGAGCACTATTTTCGCGTAAATGTGTTCTATGCATGCCTTGATATAGTCATACAGCAGCTGTCCCAAAGGTTTGTCAGCATGAATAGTACTGCTCACTTGTTTGAAGCTATTCATCCGAATACGCTTCAGCAAGCCAAGGACGATGAGCTATATGACATGGCCCGTCGAATATGCAGTCACTATAGTCGGGACATTGACTCTACCTTTCCTGGACAACTAGTGTCGTTTAGGTCTTGTTTCAGTGAGAACATATCAAGGCACACCTCTGTGCTTGATTTGGCCAAGTTGCTAATAGTTGATCACCCGGCAGTGTCTTCCACATTCAGTGAGGTGTGCACAGCGTTCTTGCTCTTTCTCACTCTCCCCGTCTCAGTGGCGAGCGCAGAGCGCGCTTTCTCAAAATTGAAATTGATTAAAACTTATTTGAGGAGCACAATGGGTCAAGATAGACTTTGTGGATTGGCTATTTTATCCATCGAGAATGAGCGGGCTAGAGGCCTGAACATTCCTCAAATTATTGACGACTTCGCGGAGCGCAAAGCGCGTCGAATGCCACTGAAATAATTTTCTTTAGGTCCATGTCTTGCGCATAATAATAACGCTGTAGCCTATTCTTGACTTTTCACTTTTGCTTTTTATCCAATGGGGAATACACGCTAGGATATATCTTGGGGAGGGAGGGGTAGGGTGCAGAACATGAAAAAAAACAAAAACAAAACAAAAAAAACAACAAAAAAAAACATTACATACATAGTTTGTTCGAATATCGCAAAGTTAGTTGTGTGTAAAATATGTTTCACGTTCTGAAATGGTTTATTGTAATCTTTGCAAATATGTATATAGTTTAGCCTAACCCAGCCACTTGTAGCTAGCAAGCCCAGCTCCAACAGGTGCCGGTCCCAAGCCCGGATTAATGGGGAGGGTTGGCGTAAAAAAAATGCTTATCACTGAAATAGCGATAGATCAGATGGACAGGCTTGTGTGTGTGTCCTGTGTGTAGTGAGCTCGCGCGCATTCTCCGGAAAGGGGGGGGGGGGGTTAGGGGGGCCCGATCGTGACGTTTTGCCCCTGGGCCTTGTCTCCAGTTGTTCCGCCAGTGGGTAGAAGAATACTTATTAAGAAAATTATCGTACGCTGTATGATTTGTGATTGAGCATCTACCACTCAATTTATAGTATTTGGGTTCGCTGGCCGACGTGACCGTACGTCACCCCGCACTTGCGCAGTTGCCTTGTGACCAATTAAAAATCTCAAAATCGTGCTTCAACGGCTCCCATTGAAAACAACGCCATCCCTCAGTCCATTCTCTTCTACTGTCTATGGTGGTCGCGGGAAACTTTTTTTTTTAGAAACACAAAACAATGACATGACAATGGAAACGGTAGGGTAAATGCTATGCCGAACATTTTGTTAAATAAACAGCATATTTTGAGAGACAAATCATTGTGTTGTGTGCCTTTTAACCAGGAGAGTAAATGTTTAATAGCTGTAGAGTAATGTTGATGTTTGATGATAGCGCTACTGTTTTGTTAAGGAAACATTATGTCCAGAGCGCATCCATCAATATATCTCCATATATTGTAAATATCCCGAATGTGACTGCAAATATCCCCACAAAGACCACTATCGCCCAGTGCATCGTCACCCTAAGTGTTGTGGGCGAAAATGTGTGGATAGAGTAAATTATTTAATGATAGCGCTGTAGTTCACCTGATGGTGCCGTGTACAAATAGCTACAGTAAATCGGCATCAAATGTATTCTTTGCATATATTTGCAATCCCATGTAAGCATCCAGGTGCAGTACAGTACCATGTCATTTGCCCTTGAATGGTTGTGCAAAGAGCCAGCAACAACTCTGTGCGTCTTGCCATGATTGTTTTAAAAAACTGAATGAAAACTTTGCAGACAGGTGTATTTACTGATGCAAGGGTCATTCGCGTCATTGTACACGCCCAGCAATATGCCTGGCGTAATGTTACAGTGCCACTGGGCTACGCCTTCTCAACCCACCTTTTCAGAAGAGGGTTCAAAAACACGCTGTGCATTCCCACTGCCGTTCCGGGGTAAATTAGCGTGTTGTACCGTGTCGCCACAACGTGTCGTGCAGTGTGAAAACGCCTACTGTCTGTGGGTGTGTGTGTGCGTGTGCATGAGTTTTGGGGGGGCTTCTGTGCACCTGCATCTGACTGTTCAAAAATGTGCGCACACAGGCACAGTGGACAATAACCTACTGGACTGTTTTGCTGACACTGTTTCCCATCTGCATATTGCTCATTGACCCCTCGGCCGGTGAAAACGTCCTCGTCTCCTGGTGCAGTCGCATATAACTACTTGCAAATGTGATTCACTGATGTCTCTTATGGTGGACTGCCCCTGAATTCTGACATGTTTTTTTTTGTTTGTCTTTTTGTGTGTGTATTTGTGTGTGTGTCTGGATATGTGTGTTGATGCATTTGTAAGGTTAGGAGATTAATGCTGGATGAGCCAAGGTTAATTGCATGATTAGCATTGCAAAGCAAATCATCATACGTAGCACGTAAAAAGCACTCAAGGGTTTATGTGCATACCACTGAGACTGTGATAACATTCAAATAACACACAGACTTTTGAACACATAGACACATGCATACACCAGCTAACACACACACACACACCAGTTCACACACACATGCATACACCAGCTAACACACACACACACACACACACACACACACACACACACACACACACACAGTCAGTCTGCCACTTATCAATGGCCCCTCTGTGCTGTCCAGCGGGGGCCCATGCTGGTCTAATCTCTTCTGGTGTTCTATAGAAGCGATGGCAACCTTCGCCTCAGCAGCCCTCCACAGGCACACGGAGCGGAGGGGAGGACAGGACCACTCTAATTGCACACTGGCAGGAATGTCCTCACACTCCCACCCCCCTTTGTCTACTTTTAGAATTCTTAGCAGAGCACTGTTCTGCCCGGCAACAGTGCTGTGAGGGACCACCTCTTACTGCAGGGGAAGCGGTGTTAGGAGCAGGCAGGCAGGCTTCTCTCTCTCTCTGGAGGAGTACAGATCACATTGGCAGTGATCTGAGAGAAATGGGTGAAGGCCACACTTGAGTGTGGGCTGGGTTCCACCCCCCTGTGGAGGGACACAGCCTCTGCCTGAACTTTATTCAGTCACTGCTGCAGGAGAGAAAAGGGACTTTATAAATACTTAAGCTATCTGGATTCACCTGGCAGCATTAACACTAGCATGGGAGTAGGTTGCTTTGAGAAGGAGTTAATCAGCTCAGCTTGGGTGACCGTTTGGTCTGTAATCAACACCTAACCTGACAGTATGGTAATTTAAAGGGAGTGTTAACACGTCTGCAACACTTGTCAACTGTCAGTTACTGCTGGCATGGAAATGATCCAGTGAGATACTTTTGAAGGAAAGAAGTGGACTATTCAAGTGGAGGTGACCACTTAAGGAGTCCACTCGTTTTTGCCAGCTGAGTGGAAACACTAATTGACTGAATTAACAGGCTGCTCAACAGTTGTTTCTATTGCAGTGATTACCCCAATGATAATGGAACAACCTTGCACCATAGAGTTATAACTAGAGAGAGAGGACTCCGTATCGTTGTCTAAGCAGGCTTTGTGACTTCGTGGGGGATCCAAAATGGCCGCCGAAACGGGAGCGATGTCGACAAACACAATGCGAGTCAATTAGAAGACACGCTGTGTTTAAAAGTATTTAGTTCGTCAGCTATGGACTTGATCATTCTGAAATTCAACACAGTGGTGCAAAATCATGTCAGCTACATGGAATTAACAAAATTAAGGTTAAAAAGCCAGTGAAGAGCCAGAAGCCAGCAGGGAAACTGAAGATTTGACAGTGTGTATTGACGGACAATTATCAACATACACAGGACTGTAAGTCGTGATTGCATTTAATGTTCATACAAGCTTTTTAAAAGATTTTAAACAAATAAGGTCAGCCACTTAGCCGTGTTACACTGATACACCCAATTTGCCTGTTAGGAAGCTAACCGGAGCAAACTCTACATGTTAGAAAATACGTTAGTTAGTCTGCAACATTCTGTATATTGCAGGCGAGTTTGGCTGCTAATGTACATATCCTGAGCATCAATCAGTTACGTGAAAGGAAGCCTTCAAAACCATTATGCTTATCAAATGGTTTAATGCCCTGTGAATTTAAAAGATGTTCAGTATCTGACACTAATCTATTTCGTTGATGAACAGCAGCCGCCAAAACAAAAATCTGGCAGGTGCTAATTTTGAGCCCTGTAGCTACTATGCATTTTCAGGCCAGTTTTATATTTTATTAGCTTTTTGCATTACAACAGTGCACCTTATTACTTTGACATGCATCCCCAGTTATTAACATACATCTGGTGATTCAGACAGCCATATATTATACATTTCTTGTAAAGAAATTGCCAAAAAAACGAGGGCAAACAGTCTCTCGACCTTGGAATTTACACTGTGTCAGTACAGTTTGAAGATCGTTTTTCTTCATAAATTGACTCAACTCTCGAAAAATTGTATACTATAGAGTTACCTACCTATGGAAGGATATTCCAGACGCCTTTTGCGATTATTGGTGCAGTTATAACAGGCACAGGACTCAGGCATGCTGTATTTGAGGAAGACGACACCATTGATTTCTATGAGATCAATGGACGACACATTCCCGTTTGGATCATGGTGGGGGGCCTCCATGGAATCACAGGATTACGTCACAAGTGCTCTCTCTCTAGTTATAACTCTATGCCCTGCACCCAAACTGTACCTTACTTGTTTATATGAATCCTGATCCAGATTGATATACAGTGTTAATGTTGTAGGTCATTGTTTTAGGCAGGCCATGTTTATTTGTATACTGCATTTCATACAAAGGCAGTTCAATGTGCTTAACAAAAATAAAAGCAAAGAACAATGTGTAAAAGCATTAAAGATACAATAAATTTAAGGTAAAGAAAAGACATAAAAGCAAAAGAAAAGCTAAATTAAGTATAAATGCTCAAAAGGATAAAAGTAAAATAATTATATGGTAAATAAAATACATAATTACTTACCTCTCAACGGACAGCCAGGTTATGTATGGCCACATTTGAACCACATTTGAACCACATTTCTCATGGATCCTACTAGCCAGGTTCTCGAACACCCCTGTGTGCAGCACAAAGAAGCATTGAAATAATACACAGAAGTTTAGTGAAAAATACAGAGCATTTTTGGGTAGCTCTTCGGTGTATTGAGCGTATTTATGAATGGGCCCTAGACAAACAAACTGTACAGTCAGGTCAGGCCTCAGGACATCACATCTGTGTGACACGGTGGCTTCTGTCAGTGGGCTCTTAGTCACGTCTGTCTGGGACGCCTGACGTGCAAATCCACTCTCTCACGAGTCTCTTCCTCCTCTCCCCAGCCTGCCTGTCATTTGCCAGCTGTGTGTGAGTAATGCCTCAAAACAAACTCTCACACGTGTATACACACACGCACACAGATACACTAACACACACACGCGCACACACACACACCTTTTCCTCCAGTCTGGGGCAGCACACCTGCATTGTTACATCAGAAAGCAGTTACCTCACAAGTGCAGCTCCTGTTCCCAGGCACTTAGGCAGCAGGGGGAGGAGCCCAGAGGGAAACCAAACAACAACATCAGAACAAATGAATCAAAAGCATGGAACACCTCCCCTGTGTGTGTGTGTGTGTGTGTGTGTGCTGGATTGCTGGAAATACCCATGAGCTCACACTGGAGGCAGACCCAGCGCAGGGGAGGAGTGTATGGGTCTTTCACCGCTCTCCAGGGCTACGGCCCAAGGACAAACACATCACCAGGCTAACACACACTCACATTTGACCCTCAGGTTAGACAGTCGATTTGTCTGTGTGTCCAGAAAGAGTTACACATTTGTAGACTGTCACCCAGTATTTGCTGTACACAAACACACACACACACACACACACACTCTCTGACACACACACACACACACACACACACACACAAATACTATTCAAACTCACTCACATACACACTCAAACTTAAAAACACATAAACTCCCTCACTTAAAAACACACACTCAAACACATATGCATAAATATCCAACTTACTGCGTATTGTTGAACTGTGGACTCTCCATGACTCTCACTTATCATACCAATGCCATATCATCTGTGTTTCTCATGAGGCAACACATTCCTTTTAGGAAGCAAACTGTCTCAGACATATTAGGTCATACCTACACTCAGAACTGACACTCAGTCTCCTTTCACACACACACACACACACACACACACACACACACACACACACACACACACACATGCACACAGACACACACACACTGGTAAGTACATGCGTGTACTTTCACATACATATGTATGTATATATGTATATGTGTGTGTATGCATGTATGTGTGGTGTGTACATATATATTACACATGCACAAACATTCTCTTTTATGCTTTCCCACATACCCACTCCTACGCATGTAAACACATGTACTTTTTATATTACATTCACTACATACATTTACACACAGGCACACACACACTTTTATGCACACACACACATATTTATACAGACACTCCTGTGCACGCAAGAATACTCTCAATCATTTGTTCCTCTGCACTCCCACATGTATGCACAGACACGCATACACACACACAGCTTTCAGGAGGATGATTAAAGAGGATGTGAGCGGCAGCTCGAGGCTAGATGAGTCATTGTGGAGCCCGCCCACCCTCTCATCCTAACCTTCCCGCCAGTGATGACCCAACACTGCCCCAGAGCCATTAGAGGAACCATAGGTGAACAGAGCACACGGCACACGCACACAGACACCTACACACACAATATGTCACAGACACACATATTTATGCTTATACATTAACACACAGAAACAAATGCACAGTTGTACAGACACACACACACACTTGCTCGACAGACATTTCTCATTTAGCCTGTGTAATGCACAGTTTGATATCACATACTTTAAACACTGAATAAAAACATGATTTAAAAAAAAAAGTTTACGCTTATAGTACATGAGATGGTGGGAGTCAACCAGGCAGTTTCTGCATAATTGTAAAGAAGTTATTGTTTACATTTAAGTCTGATGAAGAGCGTAAGCTCAAATCGTTCACTTGGTGTGATCATTAAAAAAAACTAAACGGGAGCAACTGTGCGGACATTTCATTTTGTTTCGCATTTAGGTCTTGTAAGAAAACTTTTTTTTCTTGTGGTCTGATGACAGAAAAATATTTTAGAGTTGATTTGAGATGAAGAAATGGCCATGAAATTACATTTTTTAAAATAATTACTAGATTTTTGTGCAAAACTAGCAGAAAACCAGCTTTACATCTCTGTCTCTCTTTACCTCACTTTCTCCATCCTCTCTTCTTCTTTCTCTTTCTCTCTGTTTCCCTCTCTGTCTATTTCTCTCTATATTTTTGTCTCTCTCTCTCCTTCTCATTCTCTATTATTGTCTCTTGCTCTTTCATTTCCTCTGTCCCTCTATCTCTCTCTCTCTCTTTTCCTCTCTCTCTCTTTCTCACTCTCTCACACACACTCTCTCAAATTTCAAATTCAAATTTGCTTTATTGGCATGCCTGTGTATATCAGTGTTGCCAAAGCTTACAAAGAACAATAGCATAAAAGTATTAAGGTCATTAGAACTCTCTCTTTCTGTCTCTCTGTCTCTCTCCCTCCCTCTCTGTTTGGGTACCTGCCTTGATTCAATGAAAGCCTCATCATCATCAGAGCCCTCTGCTGCCTGCATCTCTTTCCCTGCATTCAGCCCCACACACCTCATTCCGTTCATTTTCGCCTGCTGTCACCCTGCTCTGCTTAGCGTCGTGTCAGTAAAGCGCACACGCACATGCACACGCACACACCTACGTGCATGCATGCAAGTTTACATGCATTCACAACATGCACACACACGTACACATACACACACATGCACACACACACATCATCCCCCACACTTATTAACACTTGTCAGTGGGGCTGCCATTCAGCCAACATGTGGAAAGCATTTGCCAGACAGTTGCCAGGATACTGACATGTTTGTCGCTGTTGGTTTCGGTTCTGGTAATGGCCCGTTCCCCTGCTCCTGTGAGGCGGCGGAGCCTTTGGCCTTTGGGTCATTTGATTGGCTCGACGAATCAACTTTTACCTCAGCCTCTTGTTTGCCCACTCATAGTCCACTTAGTATCAGTAGTCGTTGCTTTGGACATCATGCTGCAGTATAATGCACATAATGAAAAGTGATTTTTTTTTATGCTATTATTTAATTTACAAAGTGATGAGTATTTAGCTCATGTACTCAAACTCGCTTCCTATCCACCTAACACACAAGCACCGCTCTGTACACAGCAACACACCGCTCCCCCCTCTTGGGTCTTGTTTCTTGGAGGTGTGTGTTTATGTGCGATTGTGTGGTTCTTCCACACACACACACTCATGCACATTTTTTCAAACCCAAGCACACAAAGTGCAATCTTTTTTCTCACACCCACATACACCTACACACAGGTACACTCACACACACCCACCCACACACACACACACATTTACACACTATTTCGATCATCCCAGAGAAGCCTAACCTATTCCGCCATTTGACAGCTGGTCAGATGACTTCCTTGCCACCCATTGTCAGGGTTTTTTTGGCAGCATGCTGCTGTATTGATTTATTTATCGAGTGAAATCCGCCCATGGGCCATGCTGAGGTAACAAGCCTCAGGCGGCGCAGGGGCAGTGTGGCAGACACACACACACATACACACACTTGTCTCTATCAGCCCCGGCCCCCTGCCACGGAGTAGTGGATAATGAGGCACTGCAGACCGACTGTTGTAATTGGATGTGTAAAGATGCTGGTGCCACAATGGCAAGCCTGGGTCGTTCTTCACAGAAGCATGTGATATGTGTGGGTGAGAGATGAGTGATTTTGGCTGATGGTATCTTAATAAAGGAAGGAAGGGAAGAAGGTGGAGAAAAGAAAAGAGAGGGAAATAAAGAAAAAGAATGAAAGAAGGCAATACAGAAATAAGGAAAAGGAGAGAGACATAAGTAGGAAATAAAAAATAAGTAAACAAAGAACAGAGAGAGACAGAAAATGTGAACTCAGACTATGCATATGCCCATATGCTTTGCTCAGCTCACCCTTCACAGTCAGGGTGCCATGGTGACGAACTCAAATGGTACTCGGTGTTCTCGTGAACATGCTTTCACTCCCTGGGAACAGATCAGTGTACGGACCATTATCCTAACTGGCCAAGACGACATTCTCAGGCCCAGGTACGACATAATAGCACATTTTCGCTCTGTCAAAGTTGCTAATTTCTCTGTGGCTGCTTTAAAGCCTCCTGTTGTCCTGTTGAGGAGATTTACTGAAACTGGTAACCTGTTGAGTGACTGTTGCCCAGATACCTTCTGCTGTGTAATGGTGCATATGTTATTTGAAATTGAATGCTTGAAGTTGTTTTTTGCCTCTGTTTTCACCTTCTTTTCCCCCTTGTTTTTTTTATCACAGTGGTGGGCATATTTTCGACAGGCAGGTGTGTGCTCGGCTGATAGCTCCTCGCTCGCTTGCAAGCTAAGTGATGCTCATTCTGGAAAAGCCCCCACTGTTTGCGCTCCAACTTCAACAACCCCCTAGCACAATCCATTATCAGAACTTTCTGGAAATGTCAACGATTTAGAGAAGGTTAAAAAAAGACCCCTATGCATCAATTCCCACGGCAACCTGCTGGAAATGTCGCAACAGTGTTCACTCAGGGGTGTTGAGGCTCTTTACTGTACCATCCACATCTGATGCATTATGAGTTGATATGAAGGAAGTTTCTTCAAGAAACAGAATATTGTGTTAACATAGGTGCATTTACACACACTATTCATTCAGTTATTGGCCGAGTAAGGAGTACTTCCACGAGAAATTGTTTAGTACTTGCTCTTTTGAAATACAGGTCACCCCGAGTTGCATATGCATGCTGCACGGGAAAATGCTCTTCTCGTCAGTGAAAGAAAGTAGGCGGAAAACGAGAGAATAAGAAAAAGGCCAACAAAGTAACGTAGGTTTGTAAATTAGAAAAAGTTATGCCACAGTTGTGATTACTGGAGACGTTTTGTTGCAGCACACATTCACTTAGTGAAGAATAGGTAAGTATGTGTGTTTGTGTAGAATGTTTAGATCTTCTATTTGGTTTGCTATGACTGAATGGGCTTCAAATGATTGTAGCCTGTGACTAGCATAGCCGAGAACCTGTCATTCTCCCTGCTCCATCTCCTCCACCAAACTAGAACAGCCTGAAATGGAAGCACTAAAGCATTTTTTTCACCAAAACCGGCTCACAGGGCATTCATTAATACTAGAGACCACCACAAAATTAATCAAAACACGATGGAATTACACCTTTAAGTAATCACTTTATCCAATTGGATTGAGAGCTGTAGTGTATGCCTTGTAATAATCTGATTGATCTACACATGAACATGCAGTCTGATTGTTAGAGTACATGTCTTCTTGCTGTGAAAAACCCTCCCACCAACTACTAGGTCAGGTGAATTTTGGACATAGTGGTGTTTCATCTTACCCTGGTAAAGAAGCCCCTCGTACTTCATTTCATTTTGTACAGAGGGTCTGGAGTCACTGCTGTTGAAATTCATGTGTGCGGACTGAGCAAATCATAGCCAATCAGCGAGCAGAGGGAGTGTTCATGAGCGATGATGTTGACTTTGTGTGCTACATTTGAATTGTAGTGCGTAGGCAGGCTAATTGCATACGTGATGACCAGACGTTAGCGATTGGGTAAAGGCAGAGTCACTTGTTTTAAACTTCAGCAGCTTCCACACCTCCAGGAAGAAATTGTTTCTCAAAGCAGCAGCACCAGACCCTCTGTACAAAATGAAATGAAGTATGAGGGCCTGGTTTACCAGGCTAGTTTCATCTTCCTTGCTATAAAATGTAACTTCTTGTTTGCAGCATGAAGGACTCTAGCTGCTATATAATGGAACCCAATAGGAGCTGCTGTCTTGAGTGTTTGGCATTGGGCAAATCCTCCTTTCTGGCTGTGAAAATGATTTTGCATTCAAGCCTGTTAACGCAATAATGTGTATCCCACAGAGAGCACTAAGGTGCACTTTCACACAAGCCCTACTCCCCCCCTGTTGTTGTGGGTCTGTGGTTTCAATCTCTGTGTAGCTCGACATCACTGAAGAGTCTTTTGATAGGCTCCTTATTATTTAAAGCCAGGCAGTAAATTAATTTTCAATCTCATTGTACATGTGTATAGTGACAATAAAAGGCATTCTGTTCTAGTACCACTAGAACTCAGTGATTCCACTCATATATCACTCAGGTATTAATAACAGAGGATGGAGGGACTGTGATGAGGCTACAGATACTGTATCCCCAGCACTGTCTGACATCAAACACTTCCTGTTATGCTCCTCCCATTGCTTCTGAATCCACTAACTTGCTAATTAGCATTTTTTGTGTGGTTCACAAAGTTGAGTTTGTTTGGGGAAAAAGGCATTAATTGTCATTTATGGCTAGCATGCTGTGCAAGGATGTATTAAAACTCCAACACCTGTTAACAACAGATTAATCAAGAACTGAGACTAACCAGGGCAGTAGCGGTTAAGGTATCGGACCTGTGAGCGCAGGATTGCAGGTTCGAATCCCGGGTTACCAGTAGTGCCACTGAGGTACCCTAAGCATTGTACCGTCCCCACACACTGCTCCCCGGGCGCCTTGGTCATGGCTACCCCCTGCGTGTGTGTGATGGGTTTAAAGCAGAGGTTGAATTTCGTTGTGTGTGCTGTGTAATCACAATGACAAAAATGGGACTTGGGACACTTTCACTCCCTACAAGGAGCTGAAGAGCCAAAACTTTTGCATGGCCCTGTAGTTTGAAAAATTAGACGTATCCATTTCCTGTCCCTCACTTCTGAAGGTGCTTTTCTCTCTCTCTCCCTTTTCCAGAGGACTGTGGTCATCCCCAACCAACGCATTGCTGTGATTGGACAACACTCATCAGATCACCAACATGGCCTCCTGAAAGTATAGGAAGTAAAACCAGCTGATTTCTGTGGTCCTGTCAAGTGTGTTTGACCGAATTGGCCAGTGACTGTGTGTGGGTCACCCCTACATCAGCCCCTCTTCATTGGGTCCGGTGCTCCCTCACCACCCCCCTGGCTTGGTCTCGTCTGCGTCTGGCTGTTCATCAGTCAGATTCAGGCCCCCTAATGCCTCCCCAGGTTCCTTACCTCCCTCAGGTCAACACCGGGGCCACCCAGGCTCTCCCCCTCTGAACCCCCTCTCCCCCCAATCCTCAGCCCTCACCCTCACCCTCCCCCCAATCCTCATCCCACCTCCTGTTTGTACCCCACTCCTGACCCCTCTCAGCCATGACCAGTCTAAAGCGCTCGCAGACGGAGCGCTCGGTGGGCGGGTCCGTGTCAGCCACCGACGAGTTCTACACGCGCCGCCTGCGCCTGCCCAACGGGGGAGCCCCTCCGCCCCGCAGCGAGAGTGCCCACCTGTCTGGCTGCTCCCCCGGCGTGCCTAAGATGGGGGTGCGTGCCCGCGTCGCTGACTGGCCCCCCAGGAAGGACGGAGGAGGAGGTGGAGTTGGAGGAGGTGGGGGGTGGCGGCGTGTGGCACATCACCGTGGAGACGGAGTCTCCCACGGCCACATGTTCCAGCAACTCATCTGGTGGTGGAGGGGGAGGGGGGGGGCGACCAGCGCAACACAGGGACCGGCAGCAGCAGCGGCAGCAGCAGCGGTGGGGGGTAGCGGGGGCAGCGGAGGGGGCAGTGCCCAGAGCAACCTGTCGGCCAAGCTGGGCCACCTGATCAGCCCGCAGGACTCCTCCATGCTGCGCAACATTCACAACACACTCAAGAGCAAGATGCAGGGACGCAGCGGCAGCAAGGACAACCGCTTCCTATCGCCTGACGGCTACCTGGGCTCGCCGCGCAAGGGCATGCGTCGCATCCGGCAGCGCAGCAACAGCGACATCACCATCAGCGAGCTGGACGGCGACGGCAACGAGGGCTGGTCCTTCTCGGGCTGGACGCCCATGCACCGCGAGTACGGCAGCACCTCCTCCATCGACAAGCACAGCACGGCGGCGTCCGGCGCATCGCAGAGCTTCTTTGACATGCTGAAGGGGGTACCAGTCGGTAGAGGCGGCCACCCCGCCTCCAGACCAGCGCAGCCCCGCGCCTGAACGCCTCGGAGACCTGCTGAGCGTGGCCCACAAGCAGGTGGCACTGGACCTGCCCGACGGACCCCCGTCGCTGGCCCGCGGCAGCCCTGCCAGCCGGCTCAAGGAGCGCGAGAAGCACCTAAAGCGTCGCTCCAAGTCGGAGACGGGCGGCGAGTCCATCTTCCGCAAGCTGCGCAGCGCCAGGGCCGAGGGCGGCGAGTCCTCGCGTGCTGGTTCCGACGCGGAGGAGGAGGGCGGCGGGCACTCATTGCCGCCACCGGCGCCCCTTAAGCCCTGGGTGTGCCAGAGGGTCTTCGCCCACTTCGACGTGCAGAGCCTTTTCTTTGACCTGAACGAGGTGGTGCACAGCCGGCAGTCGGCCAGCTCCGGCAAGCACAAGAACACCACCACGGGCGCCTCCGCGGCCGCCGCAGCCTCCTCCTCACTCTCCTCCTCGCTCTCCTCCACCTCCTCCGCCCACAGCGTGGCCCTCGGCTCGCCCTGCGGCAGCCAGGAGGAGCTCAGTGGCAAGGATGGCTTTCCCGCGCTGGACCCCGGCGATGACAAGAGCAACGAGCTCGTGCTGGCCTGCCCGTGCTTCCGCAACGAGCTGGGTGGCGAGGGCGAGCGCACCATCAGCCCCACGAAACAGGGCAGCATCGGCAGCGGGGGGTCCAGCTCCAGTGGGGGTGGCGGGGGAGGAGGAGGGGGGTCTGCTGGGGAGGATGGGTCCCTAGATTTGCCGGCCAGCTCGCACATGTCCAACGCGGGGGTGGCCGTGCTGGAGGCACCCAAAGACGGCCAGGGGCTACACTCCGAGAGGGGCAAGCGCTACATCGTGGAGCACGTGGACCTGGGAGCCTACTACTACAGGAAGTACTTCTATTTGAGAGGTGAGTGGGGGTCAGGGTCAAGGTCAGGTCAGTGTCAAACCTGTCACAAAGTAAACTTCAGAAACACTTATTCTAACCTCCTTATTGTAGTTACTGTAGTTATGATTTTACCAGTGCCCAGTCAGATTGCTTTGGCATGATCCTCTGTTTGTTTCCCAAGACATACTACTGTTGTGGGCAAGCAGTCTTTGAAGATGCTTTTTTTTCTTCCAGTGGTAGACTTAAGCCTGTGTGAAGTCATGTTTGATGTGGGCCTGTGGTTCTGGTTCCCCCCCCCCTCCTCCAGAGCACTGGAACTATCTGGGAGTGGACGAGACTTTGGGTCCAGTGGCGGTGAGCCTGCGGCGGGAGAAGCTGGAGGAGCACAAGGAGCATGGGCAGCAGTACCAGTACCGGGTCATCTTCAGAACCAGCGAGGTGAGCTCCTCCGCCCTCTGCCACGCCATGCTGTTTTAGGGTTCAGGAAAATGTTTGAAATTAAGGACTTAGTCTTTTAAACATTATGATTAGCTATAGTCATGAACAGAAATACAGGGTGGTTGTCATAGCCAGCAGTACCAGTACAGTGTCAACATAAACAGAGAGGTCATGCTGTGGTTTGCCATGTCATGCTGTTTTAGAGCTCAGGAAAATGCTTTGACAAAGGCAAGTAAAGCTACTGTATTTTGTTTTGTCATTGTCATAAAAAAACCCACATAATGGCTTAATCATTTAAACAAGTCATTCAAACCCATTTTGCTGTGATGTGACATTGTAATGATGAATGAAGAGCTAATTTACAAATACTAGCAACAGTTTTTGTGCCAGGTGTCACATTACACAATTGTAACTGTACCAATCCACTCTGATGCATTGAAATTCATTTCATTTTATATTGGATTGGATTTATATTTATGTTTCGTAACAAACCTGTCCGCTTTTGTTTAAGTGCCTTGTCCCTCTCAGACTAGTGCTGTCAAAATGTAATGCCAGAGTGAAATTGAGTGTGCTGGGTGCTTTCCAACAGCACATTACAGCATGTTACTTGTCTTCGCCATTTTTACTCTCTCTGTTTGCAGTATGACCCACGAACTAGAGGTTTGTATTCTCAGTTTAACCCTGTGTGAAGGCTTTTCAAACGACTGTAGAAGAAGCTCTAAAAAAAAAAATGTCATGGTGGTTGTGGTGGGGGGTGGGCACATTTCCTGACTCGTGTTTAACCTCCACCCACTCCCTCTGTATCCAGAGCCATCTCTCCTTCTCCACCACCATTCTTTCTCTCATCCTCCAACTCTCCTCTGTGTCTCTCAATCTCATGCTCTCTCTCTCTGTTGCTCTCTCTCTCTCTTTCTCGCTTTTGCTCTCATCCAATCTCTGTTTTTAGCATCCCTCCACTATTGCCCTAGCCTGGCTGTCGCACCAAGCTCATACACGGCTTTGTCTGGCAAAGATGCCATAGACCGGAAATTCTCAGTGGACCTCTATGAAATGCCCCTGAATACTACTGGACAGAGCTACAACCAATGAGACCACTGATTCTAATGATGTATGCGTAAGCTCGTTTTTCATTGGTTCCCTGTTTCAGGGGTAAAGAAAGAGCTGGAAATAGGCCGGTTCGCCAGACTGACTGGAACACAAAATTCTGTGCAGCATCATAAGTAGGATTGGCGGGCTGAGGCTACTGCTGTCCGCCCTCTCCACCATGCTGTGCTTGGAGGCCACAGTGGTATTGTTGCATTGGGCTCTGGCGCCCACCACAGCTATTACATAAGGCACCTCTGGACATGACAACTGCAGCATGCATGGCTCTCTCTCTCTCTTCCTTTCTCTCTCTCTCTCCCTCTCTCTCTGTCTCTATCTCTCTCTCCCTCTCTGTTTCTATTTCTCTCTCTCTCTCTCTCTCTCTCTCTCTCTCTCTCTCTCTCTCTCCCCCTCTCCCTCTTCTTCTCTCTCTCTCTAAAACCTGCCCTCTGCACAACCCTCCATCATCACTGCCACCTCCATCTGACTCTCACTAATGATAGAGGGGCCTGTCCACATCTATCTGCCCTATAATGAGCAGGTACAGGCTTTTCAGTCCCCGTCACTATGGAGGCTACCTCTCGCACAGGATGGAAGAGCATCATTGGTTGAGGTTGGCAGGTTTAGCCTGTGGTGCTTCCTGGGCGTCATTCTCGGCCAGTATGTCGCATGATGGTTTTGTGGGGGTGTAATATAAAGGCGGATCCCTGTGGCCTCAAACACCAACCTGTTTCCAGCCCAGCCAGGTGGGTGGGTGTGGGTGGCTGTGAGAGGATATGTTGGAGTGCAGTGCATCATTCAGGCCTGGGCACGGCCTACATGAGACGGAACACTGGAGGCTTATTTCAGGGGATGTTTAACTGCCAGGATGAGGACTACCTCTCTAAAGCCAAATGGTGTGTGTGAGAGAGAAAGACACAAAGGGGTGTGTGTTTGAGAGACAGAGAGAGAGAAAGGTGTGTGTGTGTGTGTGTGTTTAAGAGATGGGTGTGTGTGTGTCTGTGAGGGAGAGAACTGTGTATGTGTGTGAGAGAGAGATTGAGAGAAGAAAAAGGTGTGTGTGTGTGTGTTTTGGAGAGGGAGAGACTCGGAGATGGATGAATGTGAGATGTAATGCAGTAAAGGTGAGAGGGAGGGATAAAGAGTGAAGGGTGAGAGGGAGGGATATGGAGTTTAAGAAAGAGACGGAGGCAGTCTCTTTCATATGCTGTCATGGAGGATGGTGCGAGGATTTTAAGTCAGAACAGACAAGTCACAGCTTCATGCAATTTCAGACAGAACAGCTTTTAACTCGCCTCTCATTAAAGTAGGCAATCTCTCTTTCTCCTTCTGTCTGTTTCTCTGTCTGTCTCCCTCATCACCCCTCTACTGTTTCTCCATTGATCAACCTATCACTGTCTCTTGTACTTCATTTTCTTTTTCTCTCTCATTCTCTCTGTCTCTGTCTCTCTGTGCCTGTCTCTCTGTTGGCCTGCACATCTCTCTCTCTCTTTCTTTCTCCATCTCTCCCTTCACCTGTCTCTGTTGGTTTGCCTGCCGCTCTATCTCTATAATTTATTCATTCTCTCTGTCTGTGTCTATCTCTTTCTCTCTCTGCTACTGTCTCTCTCTTTTTCTCTTTTTCTCTCATTTTCTCTTTTGCTCTCTCTATCTCTCTCCCCCTCTCTCTTCACCTGTTTCTGTTGGTTTGCCCCCCACACTCTCTCTCTAATTCATGTTCTCTCTGTCTCTGTCTCTGCAGCTGACGACCCTAAGAGGGGCGGCGCTGGAGGATGCGGTGCCCTCCACGTCCAAGCATGGCATGCCGCGGGGCCTTCCCCTGAAGGAGGTGCTGGAGTTCCTGGTGCCTGAGCTCAACGCCCACTGCCTGCGCCTGGCCCTCAACACGCCCAAGGTCACCGACCAACTGATGAAGCTGGACGAGCAAGGGGTGAGACAGACAGATCAGCCCTGGGGCTTCCGCTGGGCCCTGCTGTGCTCCTGCTGTTTTGTATGCGTGGAAAGTGGGGCTTGATGCTACTGCTGAAGAGAAAGTTCTGGAATAAATGGGGTACAGAGGGGTTTTAGGTTGTGTTGGTGAATAAAGGTGGGATGTTTTTTTTTTCACATGATTACAGGACCTCAGAAAGCTTGTGTTGTCATTGCTTAGATAAAATTAGTTGTGACCCTCAAATGATGCAAGTGACACACAGAACCAAAAGAGACAGGGCATTCATTAAGTGCAATTGACCCATATGTAGTTATTAAAAGTGTTTCAAATGCATCAAAGTGCTTCCTTCCACTCTAGCCAGACTGTATTAGACAGTGTACCAGTTTGAACTTCTTCCTTTAAAGAATCTTAAAGTAACTTGTGGTTTATCCATTTTGCATTTGTTTTTTTCTTTTTCCATCTTTGCTGTACAAACACACACACACACACTTTCGTTTCAGTAGTCAATCTGATAGGTTGCCTGTGTTGGATGTCCCAATTCATTGTGAGCTTTAAGGGTGCAGCACTGTAAATATCTGACTGCTTTCTCAGTAACTAAGGCCCCATCCACACGACAACATTCCTGGATTTTTTTCTTGCCGGGTTAAAAAAAAAGTCGCGTCCACACGACATCGGAGCAGTAAATATTTACGTCCACACGGGAACGTTTTCATTGCGTTTTCATTGCAGAAGGTGCGCTGTCCCAGCTTGAGGGGCATGATCAGAAGCCAATGATTCACTTTAAACATGTAATGTATGTTGATTTTAGCAATGTGGGTTCTAGTTTAGATGGGTCGGATGCAGCGACAGTTGCCCTATTTAAAAAGAATAACGTGAAAAGCGTTTGTTGGGCTGAACTAGTCGTTAACGTCGTTAAATTGACCCATTTAAGCGATACGGAGCAGAACATGAAAAAATAGAAGGAGCTGCAAATAAACTTGAGACAACTGCGCAATTATTCGCTTAAAACATGCCATATGTTAATTTTAGCAATGCGTGTTGTTACTGAGGGGAGCTGAAAGCAGCGACAGTTGCTCTTTAATTAATTAAGAATAATGAAAGCCTACAAGAAGTATTTGTTATAGCCTACTAGCCATACAGACAGTTTAATGGCAAAGGATAGAAACAATTGCACAACAGCCAGCCTACAGTACAAGCTAATCAAATCACAATTTATTCGACAGCAACCAGTTTGGAAAAGTTTGAAGTTGTTGTTATATGTGCAGCGCAAGGTGAATGGGCGACGACGTCATCGTTTTCAAAAGGTTGCGTTTTGCCTGTCTACACGAAAACGAAACGGCGGCGTTGTCAGACTTTCTCGGGCCCGTCCACACGACAACGTTTTCGGGTGAAAACGGTAAAGTTTGTTTGCGTTTTGGCCTTCCGTCCACACGGCGCCGGCGTTTTGGGTGACCGAAAACGATAACTTTTGAGAACGGGTTCCAAAGTGAGAAAGTCTGACAACGCCGCCGTTTCGTTTTCGTGTAGACAGGCAAAACGCAACCTTTTGAAAACGATGACGTCGTCGCCCATTCACCTTGCGCTGCACATATAACAACAACTTCAAACTTTTCCAAACTGGCTGCTGTCGAATAAATTGTGATTTGATTAGCTTGTACTGTAGGCTGGCTGTTGTGCAATCTATCCTTTGCCATTAAACTGTCTGTATGGCTAGTAGGCTATTACAAAAACTTCTTGTAGGCTTTCATTATTCTTAATTAATTAAAGAGCAACTGTCGCTGCTTTCAGCTCCCCTCAGTAACAACACGCATTGCTAAAATCAACATATGGCATGTTTTAAGCGAATAATTGCGCAGTTGTCTCAAGTTTATTTGCAGCTCCTTCTATTTTTTCATGTTCTGCTCCGTATCGCTTAAATGGGTCAATTTAACGACGTGACATCTCACAAACTTTTACAAACATGTTGTTGTGGGATACTTTGGGGTAAAATCGTCTGCGGTGTAGGCTATGTGTAATGCAATTGTTTCTACCTTCTGACATTGAACTACAGGATGTTTTTGTATACATCGCTAGTTCAGCCCAACAAACGCTTTTCACATTATTCTTTTTAAATAGGGCAACTGTCGCTGCATCCAACCCATCTAAACTAGAACCCACATTGCTAAAATCAACATACATTACATGTTTAAAGTGAATCATTGGCTTCTGATCATGCCCCTCAAGCTGGGACAGCGCAGCTTCTGCAATGAAAACGCAATGAAAACGTTCCCGTGTGGACGGAAATATTTACTGCTCCGATGTCGTGTGGACGTGACTTTTTTTTTAACCCGGCAAGAAAAAAATCCAGGAACGTTGTCGTGTGGACGGGGCCTCACTTTGGAACCCGTTCTCAAAAGTTATCGTTTTCGGTCACCCAAAACGCCAGCGCCGTGTGGACGGAAGGCCAAAACGCAAACAAACTTTACCGTTTTCACCTGAAAACGTTGTCGTGTGGACGACGTTGGATGTTTCCAAACCTCAGCTATTCACACCTCTTTGTCTACCCCTATGTCCCTTTCACTCTCCTTTATCTCTTTGTTTACCTTTCTTTTTCTCTCTTACTCCCCCCCCCCCCCCCCCCCCCCCCTCTCTCTCTCTCTCTATAGTTGAGTTTCCAGCTGAAGGTGGGGGTGATGTACTGCCAGGCGGGGCAGAGCACGGAGGAGGAGATGTATAATAACGAGAGTGCTGGCCCCGCCCTGGAGGAGTTCCTGCAGCTGCTGGGGGAGCGCGTGCGTCTGAAAGGCTTCACCAAGTACCGCGCCCAGCTCGACACCAAGAGTAGGTTTTACACACACACACACACACACACACACACACACACACACACACACACTTTTATGCATTAACACACACACAAACACACACACACAATCAAGTACCACATCCAGCTTGACACCAAGAGTAGGTGTTACACACACACACACACACACACACACACACACACACACACAATTAAGCACCACTCGACACAAAGAGTAAGTTTTACACACACTCACTCACACATATACATATACATATACATACACACAACCAAGTACCGTGCCCAGCTCGACACCAAGAGTATGTTTTAAGCACATACACACTTTATTGCATTAACACACACACACACACAATCAAGTAGTCTCTGAGGATGATAATATTTTGGATGTCTATTTAGGCATAAGTCCTTCTTTTCAAACCCCTTTAAAATAAATAGGCAAGTAAAGCCTATATTTTTAGCACATCCTGCAAAAACACATTCACACACACACACACACACACACACACACACACACACACACACACACACACACAGACATACACATACACACACATACAGGCACGCAGATGCCCGCTCACACACACACACACACACATACAGGCACACAGATGCACAGGTGCACACATCAGTCATCATTTTCTCTGTCTGCACTGGGGCGAGGCAGAAGGGACTGTAGCTGTATGCCACAGGACAGGGGTCAGATTGAAGGCAAGGTTGGAGTGGTCTGGGAAATGAATAAACTTAAGCCCATAACAGTCCACCTTACACTCCTCCTCCTCCTTATCCTCCTCCCCGTCCTTTCCCCTTCTCCTCCTCCTCTCCCTCCTCCTCATCTTCCTCCTCTCCCTCTTCTCCCTCCTCCTCCTCTCCTTCCTCCTTCACCTCCTCTTCCTCCTCTCCCTCCTCCTCTTCCTCCTCTCCCTCCTCCTCTTCCTTCTCTCCTCCTCTCCATACTCTTCCTCCTCCTCCTGCAAATCTCTTCCTCCTCTCCTCTTCTTCCTCTCCTCCTCCTGCAAATCTCCTCTGGTGAATTACTGTATGTTTCTTCCGTTTGCTGGAGCATCCGCTGTATGTCTGCACCCCTGCCTCCTACCTCACTTCCTGCCTACTGCAGACTCCTGCAAGACCCAATAGCCTGCCTTCCTCCCTATCTCTATTTTTTGTTCTCCACTCGTCCTGTCCACATTTATGCCACATCACGCTGAGACGAGACTGTTGCGCAACAACACATAGGCACTGGCATTGCTAGCTTTCTCTAAACAAGCCCCCCCCCCATGATCATACATCTGCAGAGTTTAAAAATGTTTGCTTGTCAGGGCCCTGTTTTTTTTTATTGGAAATGTGTATGCAAGTTATGTAATCTTGTAATCAGTCATCGATCATGTAGCTACAGTCTTTTTTTTGTGTGCAGATGTAGCTAAAGTGATTTTATGTCAAATTTCTCATGACTGTTAATCAGCTACCCCTGAGATCCTTGAATTGTCAGTTGGTTTAAATCAATCATCTCCCACTCACTCCTCACCACCTACCTAGATATAGCAGCTTCCCACACTGCCTGTCTATTTTAAAGCACCATTAGCCAGAAGTACTGTATACATAACATTTATTATTAGTATATCATTATTGGGTGTAAGTAATCTCACTGCTTCCTGTATTGGAAGATAATGGTGTCTGCAGTTAAAAAAAGCAAAATGAGCCCAAACTGTTAGAGGAAGAGATGGCTCTTTTTTTTTTTAAAGCAGAGAAGGCTGATTGTCTGGCTGAGCCTGTATGAAATGGGCAAATCAGAATAGACACTCAGCTCATTGTTGCCTGCAGAGAGGCAACAATGGATAAAATAGTCCAACTGAGAAATGGTGAAAAAAGTACACAGGAGATGGTTTTTGGCTCCACACTAAGCCAGACACTTGAAGTGAATTTTTTAATACTTTTATCCCGCGTAAGCAGCCTTAGGCTTACCACTAACACCATAACATGCACACGTTAACGTAAGGGATAATGGTCTGCGAGGTGGTCATTGTTGTGGAATAAGCCTCGACAGTGTGGTGCAGGACCTAGATGTGAAGCAGAGAGTTAGAAACTTCTAACAGTGTCAACTTTTAACAATGTCATATTTGAAATATTTTGTTGCCACTTCATTGCCTCTGCTGCTAAAAATAGTTAATGAAGAAAGTTGAATGTATAAATGTTGCGTAGCAACGTGTCCAGCAGCTAAAAAACTCATTGCAGCTTATTGAACGGACTACTTGCGGAGTGATATGAAAGAAGCGCAAAACTCGTTGCCATTGACAGTGGTCATTCTACTTTTTCAGCCGTCATTATACCAAAATATTTGACCTCCGAACGTTGGAGTGGCCCATTCAAGGTCAATGGGACGTTGGTCAGCATTCTAAAGAGCTGCTTAATGAAACACCATACTGCTGGCTTTAAATTGAGCTTGCACAGCTTTGCAGCCTATACATTGACCTTAGAAAATGGAATGGAGTAGAAATATGTGCTGATAAAGAGAAAGAAATGTATTCAAGGTCTGTCTCCTTCACACTTACCCTTCTGAACTCATATTGCTTTATATTAAACGCCTTTGACGTTTGAGCTGATTGGAAATATGTTAATGCAAACTCATACAGGCCAGTAGAGCATTCCTTTAATAACATATTTGAAATTACAGCTAAATATGCCATTGGAAATGTTATTTCCGTTTGTGGCATCACCTACAAAATGCAGCTGTTACTAATATGAAAGTGTGTACATGTTGCCTGGCATAAAATCAGTTCAGCCTGGGGTAGCAAAGGAACAGAGTAGAGAAGACCTCCATTTGTGACATTTGTGTGTGTGTGTGTGTGTGTGTGTGTGTGTGTGTGTGTGTGTGTGTGTGTGTGTGTGCGCGTGCATGCGTGTGTGTGTTTTACCCATCTGCAGCGGACTCCACTGGCACACACTCTCTGTACACCACCTACAAGGACTACGAGATCATGTTCCACGTGTCCACCATGTTGCCCTACACCCCCAACAACAAGCAACAGGTACACACACACACACACACACACACACACACACACACAGTCCAAAAATAAGGGTAATATTTTTTTTTTTTTTACAATTCCTCTTTTTATGTATCTACATGTAATATTATTATGTACATGCACTGTACATACCTAATACTAACCCTAACCATATGGTACAGTATAAGTACATATTGTTAGCACGCATTGTTGCACTGTACCTAATTGATGTAAAAGGGACAGTCAAATAAAATGTAACTGAAATAACACATGCAGAGGCATACAGTTGCCATCTCAGACCCCGTCCGCATGACAACGCTCCTGGATTTTTTTCTTTGCGGGTTGAAAAAAAAGTCGCGTGTGCTGCCTCAGCTTGAGGGGCATGATCAGAAGCGCAGTGATTAACTTTAAACATGTAATGTATGTTGATTTTAGCAATGTGTGTTCTCGTTTAGGTGGATCGGATGCAGCGACAGTTGCCCTTTTTAATAAGCATAACATATGAGAAGTGTTTGTTGGACTGAACTAGCGATGACCTTAGCAATGTCAGAAGGTAGAAACAGTTGCATTACACAAAGCCTACACTGCAGACCATTTATACCCCAAATTATCCCACAACAACCTGTTTGTAAAAGTTTGCCGCTGTTGTGAGATGTCACATCGTTAAATTGACCCACTTAAGCGATACGGAGCAGAGTTGGAAGCAGCGACAGTTGGTCTTTAATTAATTAAGAGTAATGAAAGCCAACAAGAAGTCTTTGTTTTAGCTTACTAGCCTACTAGCCATACAGCCAGTTTAATGGCAGTAGAAACAATTGCACAACAGCCAGCCTACATTGCAAGGTAATCAAATCACAATTTATTCGACAGCAACCAGTTTGTAAAAGTTTGAAGTTGTTATATGAGATGTGCAGCGCAAAGTGAAGGTGCTTTTGTTGTACCAGCAGTATCCTGTGCCATGTGTCATGTAATAAGATGGTTAAAACATAGGATAAAGCTTAAATAAAAAACACTTTATATATCGGTGGTGTGAGATGATGTGTAAAAAATGTCATTACATGAGCTGTGCAAGGTTTTAATAATTCTCTCTGTAACTACACTATAATTAGGACAAGTGAGGTGAAGCGAGGGGGAGATTTCTGCTGTAGGTTTTTTTTTTTTTTTTTTTTTTCAGCAGGAAACTGGGCTTTGTTGTCTTTGTGTTGTCATTAGTGTTTTTTTTAAAGAGAACATCACTATGTATAGTTTAAAACATTCCTCTTGTGCTGTCTGCAGTTGCTAAGGAAGCGACACATCGGCAACGACATAGTGACCATTGTGTTCCAGGAGCCCGGGTGCCAAGCCCTTCACACACCGAAAGAACATCCGCTCACATTTCCAGCACGTGTTTGTGGTGGTGCGCGCCCACCACACCCTGCTCTGACAACACCTGCTACAGGTGAGCCAGCCGCCCAGGTGCTACAGGTGCACTGGACACCAGGCTTGACAGCTGCTCTGGACACAACGAGGTCTGGAGATTCAGAATGTAGTGTGTGTGTGTGTGTGTGTGTGTGTGTGTGTGTGTGTGTGTGTGTGTGTGTGTGAGAGAGAGAGAGAGAGAGAGAGAGAGAGGAGAGAGAGAGGAGAGAGAGAGAGAGAGAGAGAGAGAGAGAGAGAGAGAGAGAGAGAGAGAGAGAGAGAGAGAGAGAGAGAGAGAGAGAGAGAGAGAGAGAGAGAGAGAGAGAGAGAGAGAGAGAGAGAATGAATGTTTTTGTGTGTACTTTTGGTCATTAGACACTTAGAGTGGACAGCTACTATAGTTTGAAATGGAACAGAAATTGTACCCCACATGTAGAGGTACACACACACCCACACAGACTTGCACACACACACACTGCTCCTCTCCTGCCTTGCTTTGGGTGTTGTTGAGGCCACTGCAGTAGTGTAGGGGTTAGTCATCTCATGTTGTGATATTTTGGTGGCTTAACACCATCTGTGTTTAGTGGCCTGAGGACAGCAAGGCTATCACATGCTGTTAGCAGCACTGCCATCAGGAGCTGCCCTCTGCCACTGTCTCTACTCTCTTAGTTCATTTAATTATCTCTCTCTACCCTCTACCTCTGTCTGTCTTTCTCTCTGTCTCTCCCACTCTATCTCACCCTCTCTCTCCTTTGTCTCTCCCTCCCTCCTTCTCTTTCACTCTCTCTCTTTCACTCTCTCTTTCCCTCCCCTTCCTCTCTCCCTCCCTCTCTTTCACTCTCTCCCTCTGATCCATGGTGACACGTGCGTTTCCTTGACAACACCACGAGTGGTGGCTCACCCTAGCTGTGCACATGCTTCTCAGAGACTTATTTCAGTCGCCAGAGCGGCACTTATGAGTCAAAGCCTCACTCCCTTTAAAGACGTCTAAAGATGGAGGGGGTGGGCTTTTTGGGGGGGTGGTATGTGGAGACTGAAGTAGTAACCATGACTTCTCTCTTGTGCGCCGCTCCTCTCTCGTTCGCTCATCCTCTCTCTCTCCTTCTCTCCGCTCTACCTCTCTTTTCTAGCTGAGAACTCTCTCGTTCTCTCTCTCCTTCTGTCACACACACACATACACATCCGGTTGAGCATAATGAAGCCTATAATTGCCAATGAGGCTTCAGCGTAAGCCTTCCTCACTAATTGCTCGCCCGGTAGGGGCAGCTCTCGACAAGGGCTGGGGTTGGGTGAGGAGGGGGGTGCCAAAATTTGGTGCCGTCAAGAGCTGCTCGTTACATAGTGAGCCATGCGTTGCATATCTTGAAATCGAATCCACGATTCAGGGGTTTTTTGTCTTCATGCCTGGGGCCCAGTATCTGTAACCAAGAGAAGTTTGCTGGAACGAGTGGGGAGGTAAACACCACTGCCCAGCATGTGGTTTTGTCATAGTCCACAGAGCCCAGACATGAGTGAGCTTCTCGTGCTTATTTCCTCACATCAGAGGTCCTTTTGGGAGTCTGCCCTTCTGGCATAACTGTACTGTAGTCGATAGCAGGTGCATTTCTCTGCTGTGTTTGTAGAATAACCAATGAAGTTCCACCTCGTTCCCATATAGGGGTCCTGGTCCCCTGAACACTGTAGGCAAGACAAAACCCTTGTCTTTTTTAAAGAGAAGTTCCTTCAAACAAGCCAGTGAGGAACTTTCAAAGAATGTAATTTCTCTATCCTGAGGGGGTGTTACAGTTCTCTTTCAAAAATGCAATGTCTCTATCATGACGGGTCCTCTCTGTGTTGTAAAATGTAACAAATAATAAACATTTGTGCAGTGGCTCCCAAGTATCCTGATATTATCCTATCGTAACCCTTGCTATACCTCATAGTTAGTGATGGAACAGGTACCACTGGTTAAACATCACTATGTATAG